>VXBR01001237.1:682565-728021 GCA_013400215.1 Cisticola juncidis
TTTTTTTTTTTTTGCAATTCTTGGTAGCTGGTAGAGGCTCTTAGAATTAATTGCTTGCTCTGAAGGCCCAATACAAAACCATCTGAACTGGCACAAGCTCTTAAGCATTTGTTAACCTTGAGGCTCTTTTGCTTATGTATTGCTGTTTACATTCAAGATATTAAAATTAATTTACTAGACTGTCATAAAATGTGGAAACACCCATCTGTTTAATGGTATCTCTTCTCAGAACTAAAACCAGGAAAAAATGCTTGATAATTCCAGCTTCTTTAAAAAAATAAGCCACGAGGCAATTCCCTTAAGCCTGCTCTCTTTACTCAAACTGTTTAATAACAGCCTTTATTAGCTTTTCATTTTCCCAGGAAAAACATCTTGGAAAAGCTCCCTGTCAGAAAGGAGTACTTCCAGCAGGATGTAATACTGATCCTTGCCCCTGAGAACCCCCATTTAGCCAACTGCTGATCCTATATCTGAGCCCAGTGCTCAGCAATAGTGGTCACAGAAACACAGAACCATAGCATTGTCAAGGTTGGAAAAGACAATTAACATCATCTAATCCAGCCACTAAGTTAATACTGCCCTGCCCACTGTCAAACCACTTCCCTAAGAGCCACATCTAAATAGCTTTTAAGTACCTCCAGGGATGATGACTGCCCCATTTCCCTGGGCAGCCTGTTCCAGTGCTTGACAACCCCTTTTGTGAAGAAGCTTTTCCTAAGATCTAATCTAAACTTCTCCAAGCACAACTTGAGGCCAATTCCTCTCATCCTTTCCCTTGTTGCTTAGGAGAAGAGACCAACCCTCTTCACCATGACACGCTCCTTTCAGGTCCTTGCAGAGAGAAATGAGCTCTGCTCTGAGCTGATCAGGCTGAACACCCCCAGCTCCCTCAGCTGCTCCTCATGGCACTCATGCTCCAGACCCTCCACCAGCTCTGCTGCCCTTCTCTGGACTCACTCCAGCACCTCAATGTCTTTCTTGTAGTGAGGGGCCCGGAACTGAACACAACACTCAAGTCTCAACATTGTTGAGTACAGGGGGACAATCCCTGCCCTGCTGGCCACACTACTCTTAATACAGGCCAGGATGCCATTGGCCTTCTTGGCCACCTGGGCACACCTGGGTCATGTTCAGTCACTGTCACCAGCACTCCCAGATCCCATATGCAGTTCCCAGCCACTCCTCCTCCAGCCAGGAGTGCTGCCTGCGTTTGTGGTGACCCAAGGGCAGGACCTGACCCTTGGCCTTGTTGAACCTCATTCAATTGGCCTTGGCACACAATCCAGCCTGTCCAGATCTGTCTGTAGACTGTTCCTGCTCTCCAGCAGATTGACATTCCTGCCCAGCTTTGTGTCCTCTGCAAACAAACTGAAGGGCCCCCTCAGTCCCTGGGAGACAGTGAAGTATGTAGAGGCATGATTTCTCTGCACATCTGATTACCCATCCTGGCACTCAGAGCCTGAGAGCCTTTAATCCTTACCTTCCTGAAGAAGGAGCAGCATCTATTAGACACGCCATAAATTGTGTTATATGTGCCGCAGGTGGTGTGAACATCTCCGTTTATGAGGTGCTGAACTCAAAATTTTGGGATGAAAGATTTGATTAAGAGCTATTTGCTTATTTGAAATTGTATTAGGTAGAAAAAAAAATTCCAGGGGCTTTATTTGTCACGTTGCCATATTATTCTTCCATTTAATAATTTGAATGTTTAATAAAATAATGGCCCATGTCAAAAGTTTAAGCCTGACAACAATAGATGATAACCTCAAATCTGCCTTGGTAATGAATCAGAATGGCTTCTGTGCATATAAATAAGAATCATGTCTGCATGTGTTGTAAACACTGATTAAACCCATAATTAAAGCTAGCTGGAAAAGCTGAGATGGATTATTTTTAATCTTGAGATAGTATGAACACACCATAATAATGAAACAGGAAAAAAAGGATAAGAAAGAGTGCAGGCCAAAGAAAATCATCTTCTCCTTCCTCCTTTTGTTAACACTAAAGGAAAGAGAGGGTCTCGTAGTCTTTAAAGGCTGTTTCCAAACTTCATAAAGATATATTTAAGAAAAATCCTTACTGTGAGAATAAAGACAGAACAGATTGAAAATACAGATGACTTTTTCTGAGGTGAACACTGCTAGACTTGAGAGCCACCCCTGAGGTGTGCTTGGCCTGCCTGTTCTTCTGTGGGGCTTCACAGCCATCACAGTGCAGGCAGCAAGGAAAAGCTGAGGAGTTGATCTCTGCAGATCCTCTCAGGAAACAGCAGGGACAGTTTTGGCCTCCCCTCTTATGACAGAAGACACTTTGGCAGTCTGACTTCTAACCCGTCTGCAGGTACTGGCAGGCATCACTGCCTGTCATGGTGTAAAGGGACTTTTTTCATCTTACCTTCTGCTTTTTCGTCTTGACTCCCCTAAGACCAGATGACCCACTTTTGATAAGGGAAAAGCTGAAAATCTGCAGTACAATGTAAAGGAAATGGAGGAAGAAGTACGAGTGCAAAGAATTACAAGTCATTCAGTCAGAACATTCTCTGAATATGAGCCAAGACCCGTCTTTGCACCTAAAACCTGCGCATCCTAATTTCAGCCCCACGAGATTTTAAGGCTGAGCAGAAGTCTGTGCCTACTCACAGTATTTCTTAGAAATCCAGTGACCTTCAAGGGAGCAGAATGAAAGAAACAACCCCACACTCAGCAACTGCTTCCATGAGCTTTATTTACGTGCTGAAAAAAGAGAAAACCTTCAACCTTCCCTGTGAGTTTGGTGAGACAAAAGCCTCTGTGGAGGAGGCAAGTTCAGTGCTGCTTCAGGAGCACATCAGCCCTGCTTTCAGTCTCTGGTTTCAGTGAGTGTCTGAGAGAAGAGTGTCTGTTCTGAGCCTGGCAGAGTCTTTCAGGGAGAGAGGAAGTGGGGCTTCTGGCTCTTGCTTAGATTAGATTTATGTTGTTACAAACAGGAAATCTGTTGCTAATTATTTGAAAGCAATCTCTCCTGTAATTGAGTCAGCTCAGGCAGAACGTGGCACCACTCCTCACATCTCCTCTGCCAAACTGCATGGGGTGAGGAGCAGCTTCAAGCCAAGGGCAGCCACTTCATCACTGCTGCCCAGACCCCTGTGCCTGGCCAAACACATCTCATGGCAGAGCAGGTCCCACCAAAACCACCCCACTGCATCAACCTGCCCAGGGGAAAGCCAATAATGGTGTCTTGTGCTGTGCCGGGGACATCCTCCTTCCAGAAGGTGGTAGAAGAACCTTCAGAGGTTGGTTCTCATAGTTTGGACAGTCATTGGTAAAATATTTGCTGCAGATGACTAACATCAAGGAGAACAGAAGTCAGAAGTAGGAAGCAGCTTTAGTTCCTTGGGAACACATAAAAATGACTAGAAAAATACTCCATCATGTTATCTCATTTTAAGAGGCCACGAATCTCAGTAAACACAGAGACATTTGAGCGTTCCTTTGATTTCTAAGTGTCTTGGCACACAGGGATGTCTTTTTTCCCTAGAGATGAAGATTTTGCATCATTTGCCTTTGCACAGAACAAGATGAACCTTGAAGTGACTTTCTACACTGTAGCCTGCAGATATTTGTAGTTTGTCATACCTCTTCAGGGAGACATCCACTTTAATAAGAAAAACAATGCAATCTGAAACATATCGGAGCTAAAAGGAGTAGAGTAACAGCAGTCGTTTGCCAATCACAGATATTAGCTTGGAGAAAAAGGATGACTGAATAGGACTCCGAAGGACAATACATGGTTTAAGCAAAGATGTTTAGTAACATTTATAAATCTTCTCATTAAGAATCCTTCATGGTATTTTTACTCCAACATTAAGCACATTAAACCAGTTTTTCCTTAATGGTGCTCACCTGTAAAAGGACACAAGAATTTGGTCTAATGTTGAGTATCTGTTGTGTTCTTCTGAATTTGAACCTAGAGACTGGAGTACACATAGCTTTATACACATGCAAAAATCACAGAATATTCCTACAGCTTTTTAAATTGTGAATATTTTGTTAATCCCACTTTCTCGTATTTCAGACATCTAGGTCATATTTTCTATTATTAATCTAAACTGGATCTAGGTTATTTTATTCACATTTCAGATACCTGAATACCATGGTTTAGCTGAAACCTTTAACCTAACAAGTAGATGGGTTACAAGGCTGGTAGTGGGAATTGCTGCAGTTGACTGATCTCAAAAAAGGTGCTATACTCAGTTGTGTATGTTTAGAGCATTTCATCTTGAAATATCTCTTATTTAGGAACTTCAATTTCTTGTCTTCTTTAGCAACTAAATATTAAATAAATATGTTCATCCCATAAAATGTGAGCCATGCCCTGAGGCTGGCTCCTGGTCACTTGAACTGTCATAAAGTGATGTTGAAGCTAACACTATCCGGGCTGAAAGAAGCAGTTTTCACCAGGCTACAGAGATCAGTTTTTACTACCCATGGTTTAAACTAGTGCTGATTTTGCCATCATTCACCACTGAAAAACAAGAGACAATCAAGTAATTTCTGCAATAGATTGGATGTTTATGAAGCATGAAAATTTTCATAACGAGTCTAATGACTTACAAATACCCTCCTCCTAGAATGATTGTAGCACCACACCATCCAATTCCCATGCTGAGATCAAAATCAGAGCCAATATTAATGTGTTAAGCATGCTTCTAAAAGCTATTTTAGAAAGAAATACTGTGCATGCAGAACTGTTAGTTGTATCTTGGTACTTTTTTTGCTTATTTGCTTATTTTTAGTTGTTTGGAGGGTTTGGAGGTTTGAAGAATTTCAGTAGTAGAAATTATCACACAGATTTATTCTTTTTGCCAAGGTTCTTTTTTTTACAAATTTGTTTTAAAGACAAGCTAATAAAAGCATAGTTTTGGCTTCAGTATGTCATCCTGCTCTTTGCAGGGTCAAAAATGTCTGTCTGACATCTTTAGATTATGAGTGTCCAGAGATGTATGGTGCAACACAATGGTTTAACCATTTGACCTCAGGTTCATAAAAGATTTTCCAGACACATTTTAAACTCTCTTTATAAAGAATTCCCAGGATTAAATAATGCAAAAGTGCTTTGCTAGGATAGAGAAGAGAAATTACATGTCACATTACTGGTAGAACTTGAACTCCCCGAGGCTGCACAAATTTCTCTGAAATACGGTGTAGCAAAATTCATGAGGACATGTCACTTTATCAACACTTACTTAAAATTATTTGCCCAACACAACTATGCCCTTGATACCTATGAATAATCTGAATATTCTTCACCCACAACAATAAAATCTTTGTCTAATAATGTATAATGAGCTGTCATCAGGTTGTTAATACTATAAAGCCATTACGTGAAGTGCAGACTTAGACATGAAGGTGATAGCGAAAAAACCATCCAATTACATTTTGGGGGGCCAAATTCCAGGGAAATAGAACTTCAAAAAGACTAGTATATCATTAATATTTCTGGGAGATGCTTCAGCAAAACCCAAGATATGTAAATCTCAGAGAAGTCTTATGAACACCTTCAATTCACTTATGAGGAGACAGACGTCTCCTCATAAATGTGCATATGTTGTCCTGGCAAAACCACATCCATCTGCCTTTTCCAGCTCCCATATGCTCTATCCTTTTTCGATTTCCAGACTAGTTTCCTTGTTAGACTCCTCGCTACAGACTTTGTTTCAATTGTCATCTAGCCCTTTCCTTTCATTTTTCCATGTCTTTTCCTTTTCCCAAATTAATTCATATTTTTCCATTTGATCAAGACTCAGAGAAACTGTCCTCTGAGGTACTTCCTGTGGTATCCTGGATCTCAACCCTCTTCTGCAAACTTTTCTTTCCTTTTCAGTTTCTGCTCTGTCCTTTCTCTTTGTTTTTCTCCCCTCTTTTCTCTGTCATACTCTGTCCTTGGTTATCTTCACATATTTCCTAATGGGAAAGAGTTTTGGTATATTACCGCTGGACATTGGTTTATTTTCTAGGAGACACATTTAGCTCCTGTGCAGGAAAGGTTAGGGAAAGGAAATATTTCTGTTTCAGAAAGGCTGTTTCCCAAGGTTTTCCTGCAGACTAGGACATTTTTGAGAGGACCCCTGACTCATAACAACAGTAGCAGAGAAACTGGTCAGCTTGATGGAAGAATATGCAAATTCCTGTACCACTTCAGCTGAAAGACTGCAAATAATTCATTCTTAAGTTCCTTATTTTTTTCTACCTGTCTCAGTTCAGTTGAGCATCTGGCATCTTTATCAGGAAGTAATACCAAAGTGCCATGGAAAGAAGGTGGTTCTCACCCTTATATTCCTCCTTTCCTTTTCCCTATGGCAGGACCTGCCAAACTGGTGAGTGACCCCCATGCACACAGACACACATCCTTTCCCTCTCTGAACAAGACCAAGATTTTATAATCTCACTCTGTGTGATGACTCTGTCTTGCAGCTCAGTAAGACTGATCCCAATTATTCACTGCTGGATTTCCAATGACCAGGAGAGACATATAAATTAAACTATAGGGGTGTTTTATATGTTCCCTAGCAAAAGTAAGAAAATTTAAAGACCCTCTGCAGTCTCTTTATGGAGGTGGAGGTTGTCAGCAATTTCCAAATGACATCTGGTATAGATGTAGAGAGACTATAAAATTCAAACAGAAGAAAAATAATATTTTATCTAGACAGATGTTACAATGACTATGAATTATTAGATTACTCATGGGGGGTGTTTTTGGTATTCAATAAAATTTTCACTGTGAGCCTTGCTCCACCCCCTCAGGAGTAAACTGTCACCAGAGAAGTAACTTGTTTAATTTCTGTGGAAGGAGGACTTTTAAAGATGTCCATCACAGACAATTGTCCCTTATAGGAGGCCACAAGTTTCTTTGATTTTTTTTTTTCTTGTAACATCTAGTGCCTCATCTTAACCATGATTAGTCTATTGTACTAGGAGGACTTTTAGGCTACCCTGTGCTTTTCCATGGGGAGTAGCCCTTCCATGGAAGCACTTGGCATCAATCATTGCTCTTGAGAACCAGATCTTTCCCTGAAGGAGACCTTGCAGGCTAAATCTATTACAAAAATATCTGCTTATATGTAGGAAGTTTTTTTAAAGGGTAATTGCACTTAAAGCAGCATGTGTCCCCTTCAGCAGTTTTCCTTCTCTTAGCTAAATAAAATACTTATCACTATAGATTAAAGAATAAAACTCTGTTTTACGAAATTTCCATTGTTCATATTCACTATCATGGAAGATGATGATTCCTATAGAAAACAAATTTTTGAACATCCATACATTGTCACCAGTTATTATATTCTTTACAGTGTTACCAGGCTTCAGGAAAAATTTGTGCTTTCAGTCCAGGCAAATAATAATTTAAAAACTCTACCCATTTCATGCTTTTTTTCTCCTAACTTATATAGAGGAGAGTGAAAAACAATTAGCAGTACATTTTTATAAACAAGTTCTAGAATTTAATTGGAAATTCAAACCCAGCAAGAGGTGTCAATGGGTAATTAAATATTAAAAAATATATAACTCCATACTCCACAGGAATAGGTCTGTTTCAGCTTCAGGTCCTTGAGGAAGATATTTACACTTCATGTTCACACACAAAAAATGTGTGCATTGGATAATTTTCTGTTCTGGTTTCAATCACCAACTTTCCCTTGCAGCAAAACATTGCTGAAACACTGTCCCTGTCACGCATTGCACAGCACCAAACCAGATGATTTATGAGCATCCAACAGTGATCTGATGCTTCTAATTTGTCAATCAAATATGCAAGCTGTGACAAAAATCAGACATCTCTTGGAAACTGGAAACACACCTGGAGAAGCTCAGTTGTGTTTAGTTACTTAGCATAACAACTGATGCACCTAAAAATAGTAAGAAAAGTAGAAAGACTCTTTCCTGACAGCCTGTAAGTTTATCTGAAGTCCTTCTACAGGACCTCTGGAAGTCCCTGCTCCAGGGAAACCTCACAGAACTGGGGGTCCTCAGTCCCAACCTCAGGCTGAGAAGTTTAACACTGGTACTCCATTAAAAAGCAAAATCATTGTTTGTTACCTTCTTCAGTCAGGAAATCTATGTGCTGGTTTTCTCTTACATATCTATAAAATTATTTTTCTTCATCCCTTTTCAGAAAGAGCAAGGAAAATGGTAAAACTGATTCTTTGCCTCGTGGTTTCCAGCCCTTCTCTCGTCCTCAGTGTGACTTCTTCCCAGTATAGTAGCAATATGGGACATGGCTTAAGCCAGACTTAATTGATTTTTGAATAAATTCTTTCTCTTAATGAGAGAAATTTAGCCTTTGTTGACCATAAGTCAAGCCTTATTATTATGTGGTAATGTTTGCTCAGTGTCCCTTAACAGCTACCAGCAGTAATAACACATGTTCTTGGGGGAATCACAATGCCTTGCTATTAAGGAAAAGGCCATTTTTCTGAAGTACTCTTATTTACAAGGTAATTTCCTCTCAGTATGTTGTCTATACACTGCAAAAGACCAAGGAAGGCTCAAAATCTACTCAACTCCCCTTTCACTCACAACTCCAAAAATCTAGGGAAGAAAAACAAAAGAAAATCCACATGGAAAGCAATGTCTTTATAGGTCCACCCTGGAGCAATCATAGTTTAACATAGAAAATAAGTTCTAAAGCAGCACCAGGAACAGGAAAAGAATGTGTAGCATGATGGTCTTCCCCATTCCCTGAAAAGTGTGGCTCCTCAGTAAATCTGACAGGGAACCTTTACTGAGCCAGGGAGCATGACTGGGTCCTCACCTCACAGCAATCCCTGCACTGAGCACGGGAATCTCTTTGTGCAAACTTACTGTGTGCGTGGCTCCATGTATTCAAAATGCCTGTGTCTGAAGAGTCCATCTCCCTGTCTTCAGAGGAGTTCATTTTCTAGAGGTGTTTCAATGGCAGAAGGTACTTTGTCTAAAAGCTAGAAGTTAGAATTTTCTAAGCAAATTTCCATTTTCTGCTTGCAAACAAACATGGAATTAACACCTCTGCCCTTGATGTCCAGTAGGAAATAATGGGATTCCATTGGGATCCATTAGAAACATAGGTTTCTGAGATGTAATCCTAGTGACCATTCCCATTTTTCATGGGATTTTTATCTCACACAGGGAGGTCATCTCACAAAAAACTTAGTGATATCTCGCCACACTGCTGAGGCAAACAGTTGTAAATGGTATTAAAATTATACTGCTGTAATTCACAGTGGGAAAGGAGAACAGATACTAAAGCTGTTTTACAGTCTCTGAAGATAAAATTATGGCTTATTTCTGGTATTCCGAGTAGCTGGACTCAATGTAATCACAATCTTTCTTAAACCCCAAAACTAAGTGGATTTTTTCCTTTACACTTCCCAGGTCATGGGCCCACTAATATGTAGAAATGTGCAAGAAACTGTACTCAATTCAATTTCCTTTCAGACCAGCATATTGTAGAGATACAAATGCATACAAAGAATTTTCACCATTGCAGAATCAACTTGACATTAAACCAGGCTGACTAAGGCTGTGCTATAAAAAATATTTAGGTCCCTAATTCTTTTATTTTGCAGACTTTAACTTTTGTACCCTAAACCTACATTATCATGAGTCTTATGATAGTGCATTCTTTAAAGATCCAGTAGATCTGAAATAAAATTCTCAGATTTTATTTCAGAGAAATAGAAATTGTAGTGCTTATATAAATATCATAATGGCTAAGGAAAGAACCTTTTAAGAAAAACTATCCCTTCTTTATTTTTTTCAGTGTTATGATTTGTAAGATGACAAGTCAGAGTCACGATTTCTGAAGAGCAGCAGCTCATCCATTGTAATATGTTACAAGGAAGATCATTAAAACTTCCAGATAAGCAAAGAGTTTGTACAGTACCTGGATTCCAAGTCTAATAACAATAATTCCACATTTCTTTTGTTTCTTTTAAAAAAGCAGAAACACGCCAACTACCTATCACTGGCTTGTGCAGTGATTTAAGGTTTTTGAGGGATAACTGGATCAGGAAAAGACAAAGTTACAAGGACACATTGATCCAAGCACTAAGCAGAAGGCAGGCTGCTCTTGAAAGGTAAGTACCAGAAGGTTTCTTGACACCTTCTGTGGGCACACACACACATGCTGCTGATAATATCTCTGTAAATCTGTCATCAGATCTTGCACTTTCTGCTCCAAGATCTTGCCTTAGGTTTATATATGTTCACAAGGCTGCCACCACCTCCACGAGTCCTTCCCACTACTTGAGCCAGAATCTCTACCCCTGAGGGATCATCCTGTACTTGCTTCTTCCACACACCAAGGAGCCTCACACCTGCCCTCTTCTGCTCTCTGGACCTTTTCTGTGTTAGTTCAAAAGTCTCCTTCACACATTCTCCTTTATAGCAGCACACCCAGAGCAGCCCTCCACTTACTGCTTTTTTTCCCATTGCTGAGCCTCTTCCCTTCAGCCCAGCTTCTTGGAGCTTTTCAACACTTTCTCCCCAAAACATTTACTAGGGCATGCATATACTCTTTTGGGACATCTAAGCCTGATTTCAGATTAAAATAACTGCAGTATCCCTAGCACTCTACTTGCAGCAATATAGAGTCTTCCACACAGGATAATTGCCTGTATTAACTAACTTTCCAGGCATCTGATCATCCTGTGCAATGCTATCCGTGTGGTTTTGTTACAAAACAGCTCTCTGTAAACAGTGCCACCAAATGTGCATGGGCTGTAGAAAGTAAAGGTAAAAAAAGGTAAAAGGTAAACAGTAAAAAGTAAAAGTAAAGGGAAATAAGCAGTAACCACGGTGCAGGCAGACCTTCAGCACTTCATTATAATTTCACTGCCCAGCAATCAGATAATTGTAAAACACTGCAGTCATCACATTCTGCGTTGGCTCTCATGGCTCGTGAGCCAAGGGTGCAGCTGAGGTCAGCCTGCCAGCGTGAGCCAAACCCAGCCACTGCTCAATCCTTGCCATATGGGAACCAAAAACAGGAGTCTTTCACCAGTGGAAATTGCAGACACTCTTTTACTTCTTGCATATTCCCCCTCTCTCCACACATTACTCCAGACAACACTGCATGGATACTGAAGCGTTTCTCTTATTTTTAACAGTGTGAAGCACTTGGCTGGGAATTCTCCATGCTCTAATATGTGTTTGATCAAAAATTTAACTACTTCCTATCATTTAATTGTAAAATGAACACTTCTTGCTCCCACAAATGATATTTCCATGGAAACTGCTCAGTAGTGTTGCTACAAAATGAAAGGCAGCTTACTAATGGGTATTTTTATTTTTTCTGAATTAAAAAGGATATCACTCAGAAAACCACATTTGGAGAATGAGGTATACAAAACAATCCATAGTACTACAGTTTAGTAGCCTAAATTCTTGGCTCTATAGAGATTAATTCAAGAAGAGGTAGTTGAGGTGGAATTATTTTTCCTTTTTAAAATCGTTTGTACAGACTGATAAAAGATATTTATAATGGGATGATATATTTGTGATTTCAGAAGATAATTGCAGGTTGTACCAATTTGGGCCATTTTGAATACAGCTGGAGGCTCCTGAAAAACCAAGTACTTTATTTCAATGTCATGATATAATCCTTTTTGTAGGAAAAGCTACTCTGGACCCACCTCAGAGGCCCTATCAGCATGAGGGAACCATCCAAGATAGCATCCTACACTTCTGGTTTAGACAGTAAACTGGTGTGCTCGACACTGCCAGGAATTGGTGGAAATTAGGTAACAGATAGGCCCTTTTCAGCTTCCCTGAGGCATGGATATGACATTTGGTCTCCAGTTAGGAAAACTCTAAAGCAAAGTCTCTCTCTTATATGTGGTAACATATAAAGTATTGTTGTGGTGTTGCTCAGGGTAGCTCAGAGCAAAGAAGCCTGACATGCCTCCCTTGTCCACTGATTTCTACTGTGTGGAGCAGACTGTACTGATCACCTCAAAACACCACTCTCTCAGATCCACACAAGGTGATTTCAGCTGTGGCTACTGCTCTGCACCTGAAGGGCACCAGTGGAGGGTGACAGGTAAGCACATGCTTATCCTTTAACTAGTCTAAGGGTTTTTTCTTCAGCTAAAACATGGGTTTTTTAGTTGGAATGCCATGAAAGCGCAGAAGTTATACAATGCTCATGATTGCCTTGAAATCTACACCAACATCTAGTCAGTAGGTCCTGGATGATGAGTAAAGAAAACCATGTGTAAAACTAGGGTTTTTGATATAATTTACCATCTAAAGGAGAGACAGCAAGGCCTCATCCAGAAGTTAAACAACTTAAACCAGAACTTTATCTATGTCGCTGAATGCAGACATGACAAGTTTACTTACTTTTCTCTTGCTGAATGCAGAAGTCTCCCACTTCCTTTGCATTTTTGCTGCTAATTAACAAGCTTAGAGAAGAGAAAGCATATTCAAAGGAGCCAAAAATGGACAACTTTCTGATGATATAAAAAGATGCCATGGCAGTTGTTAAAGAAATCCCAACACAACTCGGCTAATTATATCTAGAGGTCTCAATTTGTTACTTTTGATCTAGGATTATATAGCTTGTTTTCCTCTTGTTAATTGACTAGTTCAGAATTTTCTGAACATTATGTCTTTGATGTTCCTGCCTTTGTTCCCTTTCATCTATTGGCAGAACTCCATTTAACAATACTAGCAATAGTTGATGACATCTGAAGTCTCGGTATTTGTGAGAGAGTGTCAAAGTCTTCTTTGACACTGGCTATCAGTCACAGCAGCTTCTGCTGAAAGATAAGGACTCCTCACTTGCTCTTTATGTAGGGGATATTTTCAGAAAATGCAGGAGATAGTCTATGTCATGTTTTCTTGACCCTGATAGCTGAATTTCACTGGGTAGCAAATGACTCACAGTGAAAAAGCAACTCGTAGTGTGCTGTCAGGATGAGTCTAAGGTTGTTAATACAGTGATCAGCAAAAATTACTGGTGTCACCCACATTAGATGACATGGAAAGAGCACCTTCAGATGCCTCTGTTCTTATCTGCCGGTATGTTTTCATCATGTTTTCCAAGGCCTTCCCTCTTAGCTTCTCCTGCATGATGACACCGGTATTTGCCATGCAACCCAGTTTGGGGTTAATTTGTATTCTGAGATTCTTGAGGTTTATAGCACCTGTAGAGTTTACTGCATATGAGAAAGTGTTGCTTGACTACTGGCAAACAGCACCAAAAAGTATTGCAAAATTTCAGGCAAGGGTTCTTTTTACTTTCTTGCAATGATTTCATTTTATGGGACAGTTATTTCAGCTTACCCTGCTGATTTAGAAATGAGGAGAGCTAGCAGCACTTTGCCAATACCCCAGACTTTATTAATACACTTGCTAGATGAGGAGTTCAAATAGCTTTCCTTTGTGCTTTGGCTTTTATGGCTTTCATGCCCGAAGAAAAACCCACACCTGTCTGAAAAAGCTATTTCTGTAACACTGTTCAACCCATGTGGAAGGAGAACCAGGATTTATAGCCCAGCAAGGAGAGAATTAAAGCTGGTCTCCCCTGTTGCTCAGATATTCACTTCTACTTCAATAAAGCTCTACTCCTCTTGCCATACAATCCCTCCCCTGGCAGGATGTAAAGACAGAACTTGTTTTCACCATCTCTAGGTATTGCCAGTCACTTGTTAAATTAAAAATTGCCACACAGTAAGTATGTCCTAAATGCACTCCCTTTGCATTGTCCATTCCCATGCTTTTCCCTCCGTGGTGGCAGTGAAGAAAGGATTAAATACTCCAGTAGGTCTGGTGCTGAAAATGAACCTTTATCTCCACCAAACATGGTTTGATAGGCCACCTGCCAGCTATGGCACCACAGGGGCTCCTTTCTGTGACCACTTATCACAAAACAAAAACCAAGTCCACTACTACCACCGCACAGAAAATAATATTCAGAGACAGGTACAAGGATTTGATGGATGTCCCGTTAATTTAGTTCCTCCAGTTATTCTAGGAGCCTTTTGGAGAATCAGTCTGCAAGACCCATGCTTTTTATGTGTTGCTTCTGTTGTTATATAAATGAAAAATGTTATAACTTAGAGACTGACTAAAAGCCATTTCATAATTAACAGAAGAAAGAAAGGTCTATCATTCTATTTTACCTTATCTGGACAACAAAACTCAAATACTTCTTAGTTTCAGAATTTTTGTATACTGTCATAGAGCCATAGATGTCAGCTCAGTTCTTTTCAGTCTTGAAGGACACTAAAAACTGTCCTAATCACACTCCCTGCAGCAATTCCACTACAGGCTGCAATATAATATTAATTTAAGCAAACAGTTAATGCTTTCAGAGCATATTAGAGCCTGGATGCTCTGACTCATTACACAGATTTCAGTGGCAATCTGTCTCCAAGACTTTGGCAATGCCAAAGAGGTAATATGGCACACAGGATCCCTGTGAGAAGCCAGGGAACAAAGGGACAACTCCTCCTGAGACAGCAGAATCAAACCAAAGAAGCTTTCTGAAACTCTGGCTCTCTTAATCCCTTTTAGTCCTGCAGAATGACTGTTTTGTTCAGTCTTTTGTTGTCCCTCCTTTAGTAATTATGCTGCTACTTGCCTTGCTCATTTCAGCTTAACATCCTCATCCTCTTTGTATCAAACTTGGATAAGGCGTTAGGCAGATGTCGTCCAAACCTGAAGATAAAATACATGTTTAGGTATTACCCAGTGTTGCTTACATTTTGTTCACTGTTAAGAAATTTCCTTTTCATTTTGGCACTGTAATCCTAATTAGCAATTCCATAAATATTACCTACAGCCTCTGACATCTCAAAAGACAGCAAGATTAACAACAAGGGCAATTATACATACACTAATATTGTTCTCACATGTAGAACAGAGGCTGAAAATGAGGATAGAGACACTGCAGAGCCTCATGGCTTTGGAATCCATTAGCAGAAATGCTTTTGGCAGCAGCAATTGCCATCAGCTGTTTTACCCCTAAGTATTTTGTGATGTTTTGCTCTTAAAATTGCACCATGAATCTTCTTCAAAAAACCAATCATTGATGACATTTCACTAAGACCTTTTTTACTTGCTGTAATGAATTTTAAAGCAGATAAATAAGGAGTTGCCCAGTTTTGTGGACTGCAAGCATGATTCAGCTCTGATGGCAACTACTTCCTTTCGAAGACTGAGTCAATTTACAGCTTCAAAAAGAACAAGTGGTAATGACCAATGTGTATAAATTGTTTCTTATATTTTATTGATCAGCGTGTCTGAATAGTGATTTCCCACTGTTTCACAGTTACAACGACTAATAGCTTGAGAGTGTTTAAATATTAAATATAGCTGGAAGATTGGTTTTCCACAAGCAGGGGAATCCCATTGTTTTAGCCCTTGCATGGTTATTGTACTATGAATTATTGAAGAAGTAAGGTTAAGGCTCCAACTCTCACACAGATCTGAGAAAAGCTGGCTAAAAATGAATGGGAAAAAAACCCCAAACAACCAAAGTTTGACAATAACATTCATTAACATTCAAAAACTGTTTGTTTCATTAACATTCAAAAATTGGTATCATTCTCATAACCAAATTACAGTGCATAATAAACAAATCATGAAAGCAGACACCCCATGCACTGATGCCATCTAGATTTCCAATTGTCTGTTTAGTTTTCTTGGCACAAGACCTAGGAACAAAAATGGTTCTGAACATAAAGGGCAGAGGCATGGGCATGGGTGGATTGCTAAAGCAAGGTTTTGTAAGGACACCAAAAGCACTTCAGAGAAAGTCAGCTCTTCTAACACAAACACTAAAATCAACTTGGTTAGAAATAGAGACTTCCAAACATTTCTTGATTAATTTGTAGCTGCTGACTAGATGCTTGAGTGTGTTTTCCCCAGTCTCAAATACAAGTCTGTGCTCAGAATTGCTCCCCTGTAAACAAGGATGTGTTTACAATACCTTTTAGGAAATGGGTCCCATGTTTATCTGAAGATAAACATATTTGTTTGAAGAAACTTACTTTTTCTTCAAGGAAATGTCTAACTCTGAAATACCAAAAACACAGTGGCAAGGTGCCATCTCTGTTGCATCATGTGTAAATGTTAAGAAGAGGAGACCAGTGGTGCTTTGAGTTTTGCAATTGTGTATTTCCAGCACTAAAGTTGCAGAAAATCCTCTGCTTCCTATACCAGAGATCAAGGAGTTTCAAACTTTGAATCAGGGCTAAGAAAGCAAACACTTTTTGTTTAACTCCCATGAAGCAAAGCAGACCAGGCTTAATTTCACTGTAAACAGATTTTATTCACCAGAATTGTGTTGCCTTTCTTCTAGACAAGCTTCATTACTCACTAGAACAAGAAAACAGCATTGGCATACCAGCCATTTCTTTAAAATAGAGACACATTAAAAACATATTAAAGAAACCTAACACTCACAGGCAACTCATCTTCTTTAAGGAACAAAAAGTCAAGTATTCAGAGTATCTTGTTTGTCCTGTTGGTGTTGAATTTTAACAGTAAGATGAGTTGTAAGCTACAAAGTACCATACACACCAAACCAGATTCCAGTTGTAAGACACCCCAGCCATCACTAGGAAATTTTTGAGTTCAGAGCTAGAAAGATACAGACAGCTCCTTCCTGGAAGAAAGCATGGGGGCTCAGATTACATAGGTGTGCTTTTTACTTTTGAATTTTTTGGTTTTGTCCTTTGGTGCATAAATGAATTGTTCACTTAAATATTAGCTGCCACTGTCACCTAATGCTGGGTCTTAAAGTCTCAGCTTGCTTTTGATTTCAGGAAAAGGGTCTCCTAATCCTCTGAAGAGTGTTGAGATGAAAGATTCATCCACAAAAATTAAATTATGTTGGTCTGGTCATTTACAAACTAACTTTGATTCTTTCTATCAATATAAACTTCTATGTAAAAATGAAAAGACTCTTCCCATGATATTGGAAAATTCTTGTAGTACTCACATTAGGATATGGAGATTTCAAATTAATACAATTCTTGCTAAAATTCAGCAAACTATGGAGGAGCTAGAATAGACTATGATGCACAAACTGCATGGAAAATTTAAACAGGAAAATAACTAAATAACTTCTTTTAACTAAATAAAAAAAGAATAATGTTTTTGTAGAAGACCCTTTCTGTCCAAGGAGGGTTTTGAAGCATCACTGTGATTGCTGATGACTAAACCAGATTATCCTTTCTGGTTATGTGGAATAATCAGAAGGAATACAGTGAGAAATTAATAAAATTTCAAACAGAATCATTCAGCCACCAGTTCTGCATTGTGGGCCAGTTTGTGCAGTCATTTTTCTTTTCTATTTTGGAGCAAGGCTTATTGGCTTTGAACAATGAACCTGTATCTTATGGAACATCCCTGTACTGCCTGGCTTTTCCACTCCCACAGAATCACAGGATGGGCCAGGCTGGAAAGGACCACAGTGTGCCATCTGGTCCAACCCTCCTGCTCAAGCAGGGTCATCCCAGAGCCCATGGCATGGGATTGCATCCAGATGGTGCTGGAGTATCTCCCTCACACCCTTGCTGGACAATCTGTTTCAGTGCTTGGTCACTGCACAGTAAAGAATTCCTCCTCATGTTCAGGTGGAATTTCCTGTGCATTGAGTTCCGCCTGTTGCCTTTTGTCCCATTGCTTGTTACCACCCCCAGCCAAAGCACCCTCCCTTCAGACACTGACAGACATTGATGAGGTTCCCTTTCAGTGGTCTCTCCTCGAGGCTGGATAGCCCCAGCTCCCTCAGCCTTTCCTCCTAGGAGAGATGCTCCAGCTGGCCCTGCTCCCTGTCTCCCTTGTGCTGAGGACACAGCCCTGCACAAGTGCCTCACCAGGGCAGTTCCCTGAATTTGATTGCCCCTATACACGTGGGGCTGGAGGGAAGCAGGCAGGCTGTGTGTGCAGAGCATCTCTGTATTGATCTGGGCAAGACCCCAGACTACTTCAGAGATTGAATCAGAGGAACGAACCCAGGCCACGAGAGGGAATGAGCATCACTGAATGTGAGTCTATCAATTTCAGTTAATGTACTGGACTCACACAAATAATTTGCTGTGGTACTGTGACAAATAGCAAATAGCTCAGGCAGGGAACATTTCTGTTTGAATAACAATCGTGTTCTTTATCTCTTAACCTCTGACGAAACTATGAAGTAGGCCCTGCAGGCAAACCATAGGATGCCATTAAGCTAATTCTTTGCATTAATGTTTAAAAAGCCAATGAATCTGTTGTTTTGTTTAACTGTATGAACTGTTTTGCACATGACAGCTGCTGGATACTGAGATTAATTGATAGATTATTATGTGTCCTCACAGTTTCAAACTATTAACCTTCAGTAGCACTTTACAGTTAATCTCATCTGAAAAGCAATCTTGCACTAAAAAGTCTGAGGATTTTTTTTTCTGTCTTCCTTAGCACCATTTATCAGACACTGAATTAGAAAATATCTATGTTTAAAAGAAATTTTACTGGAGTTACAAACTTTTCAGCATTTAAATTCTTCATATGGTTATAGACAACTGTGTTCTGAGTAGCTTAATTTTTATCAAGAGAGATTTTAGGAAATACAGCAACTGTAAAACATAGACTAAACATCCTGATATATTGCCTAAATACTGGCACACTCTGTTTTTTTTTCTACATGTTGGTCCCCAGAATGAGAATACAGTAAAGTCATGGAGAGCCCCACACAGAAACAGCCATAGAAATTCATCTTCTTGTGCTTTGTGGATCACCACAGTGTCACAAGCGGCAAGAAGTAACTTAAGGAGTGTCCCCACTCATTACGGCAAGAGGGAAGACCAAAGAAAATAATTTACCACTTTGTGGGTTTACTGGGTTCCTCTTGTCCATCATTTTTACCCAAAGAGGTTTCATGGAAAGGCCTCAGAAACTTTAGTTTGGTGCAATTTTCATTTGTTTTGACATAGGGATTGAGCTATTTTAATATTTCTAGTGAACATTTTCCTATGAGTTCTGCTGACAGAGTCTTAGAGTCTATAAAAACACTCTGGGTGTGCTGGCTGTAGGTCTCAGATGCTCCCCAAAAGAGAGCCAGGAGACTGAGTGCTGCTAGAAATAGGAACAAATCCATCAGATTCCCCAGCACTGTACTGTGGGGGCCTCCCTTGTTAAATTCCACTCCCAGGTTGATGTTTTCTTCTATGCCTTCTTTCTGTGCCCTGCTGTGGATTCATCTTTGTATCAGGCCCTGTAAAATTATGGGTGTCAGGAAAAATCTTGATTCCTCCCTCTCTGTCTACCATGATCATAACTGTACCCATTACATGTAATGTGATTTGTACAGGAGAGCTGAAAAATGTTCTTTTAAAGAGCTCGAGGCAGACAGTCTGCTCAGGGCTTGTTCCTGCTTTAATTTCTCAAAGTTAGAAAAGTGCTGTTCCTTACAATAATGAAACAGAAATTTTACTTACATAGGAATAAAGATTCTCTAAGGTGGCCTGCCTTCTTTTTATAGCTTCCTTCCAGCTGTCCGTGGGATTCCTCACAACTGCTCCTTTTTTCCCATGTGTTCCCTGCAAGCTCAGTCTCTTCCTGCAGTCAGGTATTTCTTTTTTGTGTGTAATTGCTTCCTCTGAACTCCACAAAACTCAAATATTTGTAGAGTCACCTCAGGCCTTATAGTGTCTTTCTCAAACCAGTGGAATTACAGGGTCTAAAAACATAACAAATACAGTCTTCTTTTGATGTTATTAAATGCCAGCACATAATTTCTAAATGTGTGACTCCTACCATAAATGTAGCATGGTTTTAGATTTTGTTTCCTTTTTGTTTGTTTTTGTAGAAAATACAAAACTTGCTTGACTTTTAGGGCCTTGGAAGGACAGTAGACTGCAGGACATAGCTATAAAATATGAGCTGGTACAAATCCATTTGTGGCTTTCTTACTGTTCAAGACTGTGTCCTTTATTTCCCTGGAAGCTGTTTTCAACTGCAAATGCATCGTGCAGAACAAACCATAGTTGAGGCAAACATTTTTATGGCCTGATAACCTTCCCTAGCACCCTTCAAGAACAAAAAGAGAAGATCTTCATAAACCTAAGATGTAAGTAATGTGACAAGCACAGAGAAGAGGACATAAAGAGGTGATTTAGTTACAGCCTCTTCTCCCTTTGAGCTGCCAGTCCTCGATGAAGAGACACAAGTGCTATCTCGGAGCTGCAGAGCAAGAGAAGACAAAGTATGCTGTTCCCAATCTTGTAAGCCAGTGATGAAAACATAAACAGACATAAACATTTAGGAATGCTTTCCTTGAGAAAGAGCCAGGGGCCTGCATGTTGTTGCCTCTGTGCCTTAGAACTACATCTTTATCTTCTGCTTACACTTCAGTGTTTCCTGCAAGTTTATTTCACTAAGAAATATTTTCTATTGTTCAGTGCTTTATAGATGGGTATGAGGGATCTACAGGGTCTGCCCTTTTTTACCTATGAATGCAACAGCGAATTTCTTGTACATGGACCACTGGGACAGTTTCAAAAAGTAGAAAAATTTTATATCTCTTTATTAGGAGCTGTATTTCCTTTTACCCATTAGCAAAGAGAAAAATACATCTCTAAACTGACTGCAATAGAGATTCAGCTCCCACACTGTATCCAAACTGGCTTAGAAGCTAATTTATAAAAAGCTGATGACACTTCCACCTGACGACTGAATACCCTATGTGTTAAAAGTCCCACTACATAATGCAAGAGAAATGCATACAGTGTCAGCACAATTCTGAGGACTCTGTTAAAGATTTAAGAGTTTGTCTCTGCAGGAGCTGAGAGGACACAAAAGTTACTGACCAAGAAATGACATCAGAATGCACTTAAAAGAAAAAGATAGATTGGTCTGTAGTCCCTTTTTTACTGAGTTGAGAAAGCTGACGGCACCTTTAACTGCTGTTGTATGAATAATATAAATATAGTAGAGAAATGTATTTACCTTGTTTAGTAATTCCTGGGCCTCCTTCTTCACACAGCCACTTACCAACTCAAAGCTGTCATAACACTTTTTTAATGGAGTTCCTTTAATTTATGTGGATAAGGTGACACAGCAGGATGTGTTGGAGTCAAAGATATGGTAATTTGGCTCGACTTCCCTTTTGTAATCCCTTGGGCAGTGTGGTTTGTGCCCAGCCAGGATGGCGAGGAGGTAGCTGTCTGTTCAACACAGGCTTGGGTACTTCCATCTGCCACTAAGAATCTCTGGAATAGTTCAGTTTTTGCAGCACCATCTGCACTGAAACATTTCTAGGAATGGATGGCATTTTGGGACTACTTGGCATCCCTTTTGTCTTCCCCTGTTCAAAAAGCAAATGCTACTTTAGGAGAAGCACAGTTAATGAAGGCTTTTCCATCCTACTACACAAAACCCATCTCTCCACGCTTTTGAGTTATATATAATAAGTTAAATCAAATAAGTTAAATCAAGTACTCCTGAGTGCTCTTCAGCTACATGGCTTGAACTCATAGAACAGGAGCTTCCAGAGACCTGACAGCTATTTCAGTCTTCCTGGAATGTGAAAGGCTGCTTGAATTCAGGAGGAAAGACAGTCAGGTGCAGAGGTTTCTATCCTATGGTTTTTATCCAAGTATTCTGCTTCTGTTAAAGAAGTGTGGGTAATGCATCCTAAGGACATTGTCATCAGAAGTACATCAGTACTTCTCTTTCTTTACTGCCATAAAAAGCATCCTGAGAAGGTGTGAGGCATCCTTTTTCACAGTTACCACAGAGCTGTAAGCAATTTGGAGAAGTAAAATGTCACTTGGGGCAATATGTTCCAGTGCCATTTCTGAGCTGGGAGCCCGTGGGCACTCTCAGCAAGGTGGTGGGGAGCTCTTTGTCCTGGATGGAAGCATCGTGGTGGTTTCCTAACCTGGTCTGAGGTGCTGCTGACCACAGGCTGACCAGAATAACTCATGGAATTTTGTTCCTTCTATTTGGCCAGATGGTTAATGGTTTTAATTTTTGGTGTACCTGTTTATGTGCCATTTTTAAAATGTAAAATACCTACATATAACTTTTCCATATCAAGGTATCTGTATTTGGTTTATAAACAATTTAAAGCTGAGTAAATAGAAAAGAAAAGAAAAAAAAAAAAAAGCCTTTCTGCATGACTGAGGATTGTTATGCCCTTAAATTTTGCTTCAAATCAGGAAAACACATGCTGAAGAAGTATCCATTAATTATGGGTGAAATCTATACACCTTGGCTCAATCAGCAACTGCTGCATTCCCTTGATAGATATCATAGTGTTGACACTTCTGTCTGCATAATGTTCAAAGCAGAATGTGAAATATTCCAACACATGGTAATTAATAAGATTTCTAGATGGGAGTATGAAGTCTATTGAACAGGCTGCTAATGTATTTGGATTTATTTCAGAGATATTCATTATCACTGGGCAGACAATGCTAAACTACATTTAAACTGATTTTTATTTCGCAAGCAGTAAAATATTATGAAAAGATAATAAAATGCCATCATTTAGACTAACACTTCAGATAAGGCCCACAAAGGGTATGAGTATTTATAAAACATTTTCTTTTGGAAAGATGTTCATTTTAAGTTAAATTAATTTACTTGAGTGCCTGCAAGACAGATAAATGAGGCCATCAGGAGGAGATCCAAGATGAGGAATTGCTATGCACATGAAGAGCCTACAAATCACAGATGCTAAGGTACAGGTTCTGACAAGGTGCAAGAGGGAAGGGAATCCACCACAAGGAACACCTGTGAAGCACACAGGGCTTCACCAAGCCCTTGAAGGACTGGAGGAGATGAATGACAGGTTTTTTCCTGTCTTCTCTTCCATTCTTTTATTATATTCCTGTCTGCCACTCCATCACAGTTCAGTAAAAAAAGGTAATAACACATTACTTCAGCAAGCACCTGTTCCCAGGCCTATGGTTTGAATTTATTTTTTACTTTCTGCTCAGCCTCCATCATTCTAAATACCTGATGTATGACTTGGTATCTCCACAGCATGGCTACTCTTTTCTTCTGTTGATTTCTCTAACACACACCAAAAAAAGACCTGACATAAATATAACAGAAAGTGAACAAGAAGTTACTGTGTCTTAGAGAATTTCTGCATTTTATCTGAAGCTAAACCAATAGTATAATATGGACTTGAGCTGTTTCTTCCAGAAAAGAACTCTCTGTCAATGGCACAAGAAAATTCCTCCAAGTTTCAGAAAAGAGTGACTGAAATCTATCCTGAGCAGCACCAGAATATATCATTAAATGCAGGATTGACTCTGATTGCACATCCCTTTTTAAAGGTGTTTCTTTCAGAATAGCAGCTTCAGAATTAAAATAAATTCCATTTTATTGCTTCTCCACAGAAGTGGAAAAAAGCCCAAATACTTTCTTGCAGTATCTGAAGAATTATTATGACCACTATTCAAACAAAGTAGCTGCTTTTTCTTTATCTGTCTGAAATCAGGGATTTTACTTACACTCTTAGTGGGTTGTTGATTTCTGTAATGACCAAACCATCCAGGTTTTGCAATATTTTTCTGAAAGCTCTGCCTTTTGAAGACAACTTGTTTAAGAATTTCATTTCTCTTCTAGGAGAATAATCCTGCATTAGCCTTTATATTAACTTCAAGACAGTGTATTTAAAACTTTGAACCTGAGAGGACATAAATCTAATTTTACATTTTCAAAATACAGCAGGACACAGATGTCCTCGGATTTACTACTTTGTTTCTGTATTTGATGTTAGCAGAATTAGGTGGGCAGTTACTTTTCATTCAGTGCTGACAAATAGTCAGGAAATGCCTGAGATCCTCTAGACAGACTGCTTCCCTTTGGATGAGACACTCTGTGAGCAGCAGGACTCAGTGCCAGGGAATGCTGGTGGGTGAGGATTTGAGGGGGTGGCACTCCTGCACAGGAGAGCAGAAGCCATGGAATGCTGCAGGGGGAGGAATCCCCTCAGCAGCCTGAGGAGCTGCCACCCTGAGGGAGGACATTAAGGGTTGACAAAAACAAGGCTGCATTGCCACCGATTTTGTGCATGTTAATGCAAAAGGGCAGGCCACTTAACACAATTAATATTAACAGGTAGGTAGAGAGCAGGGCAGAACAGTTAAAGGCCACAGCAGAAAATGGATAATTTGACTGTATTAAAGTCAATGGGGCATGCTCAAACGTGCCCTAAAGCCAAAGAAATCTCTGAATCATTATCCTTGAGAGGTCAGAGAGGGCTGGTGAAAGGCAAGCACTGTGCTTTCCTTAGCATAGGAAGAGTCCAGGGAATCATCGATCAGCCTACTTCAGATCCTGGAAGATGCCAGAGCAAATGTTAAATGATCAATTTGTAAGTACATAAAGGGTAGCAAGGTGTTTAGTAGACACAGCAGTTCTCATGTGTCTCAAAGTTGTTTAAAAGGGGTGTAGAGGTTAACTATTCTCCAAGGCTGTAAAGAGTGAAACAAAGAATAATTGGTTTGTTTCACAGCAGGGAAAGGTTAGAGGCTAGACTGGAGTTAAAAGCAACTTCCTACTTAGTCACAAGGACAGCAAAGTTCTACAAGAATGCCCGTGAAGGCTATGGAAAGTAAGCTGTGTTTTCAATAACATGTTGGGTAAATACTTGCTAAACAACACTTCAATGTGACCTCAGAGCAAGAAGGCAAAAATGCAAAGTTCTCTATTTGTCAAACTCTGTGTTTGATGTTCGGAGGGCTTTTTCCTCACAGTTTGCACTACATCTATATTTTTCTTATAGATTTTCACATATTTTTTTAAAGGCAGTCCCAGACATCCATCGTAACTCCTGCCAGCTTAGAACTTTATGGGGACCTTCAATGTATTTAATGACTTGAAAACCTAAGCTCATCATCCATAAGATTTTATGAGAATATTACTTTTCACTTAAAATAAATAAATAAGGGGTGTGTAAAATTCCCCTTTATAATTTTATAATCCTAAAACAGAGGAAACATTTACAATGGGGACAAAGTATATTCTGACCCAGAAATAAGAGTGAGAATTGCTTTTTTGTAACACTGATATTCAAAAACTTAATGAATTATCTTTTAAAGTTCAGGACTGGTCATAAGACAAAGAACAATAGATATTTTCTTCTAGTATTGAAAGCAAAATAAAATAAAGATGTTGTTGAAATTTGCTTCTCTTTGTTGGGTTTTAAAACATCCTGTTCTTGTTTTGCATTAAGGAATTTTGCATGCTTTACATCAGCAAGAATACATGTAACAAACTAACAGGAATTTCTTAACCATGCAGTTCAAGTCTTAGGCTCCTGATGAGCTACTTTTGCTTTACTGAAAGACAAGAATTAATGCAAAAACTTTTAAGTAGTCCTCACTTCCATGCCTTTCTTGACTACCCTTTGCCACTTTGAAGAGACCTACACAAGAGCAAGTAGCTTAACACCAGCCTGTTCTTAAAACAATCATTTTTTAACCCATTACAGCCATTTACAAACTCAGAATAGCTGTAAACCATGCCCAAATGCATTGTGCTGATTTACAACAGCATGACTGGAAAAAGACTGTGATCCATGATTATGACAGAGCTTGGGTAAGTTTTAGATCTTTCCTCACACTTTGACAGGGCTTTGTTTCATCTCTCACGCATGACAGGAGAGTGCTGTCATCACTGTGCTGTCACAGTTATATTACATGCTAGATTTCACCAACATATATGTCTTTTGTCCATTCAGTAAAGCGAAAAAGCCTTAAAAATCTAAAGCAATTCCACCTTTTCCTTATGTCTCTTACATCAATTTTTAATTATTATTTCACAGTGATATGTGCTGGTGATGGTTTTTCCTTTATTTTTCCCATTTAAATTGTGAGCACTTGATTTACAAAACAACCTGAATCTCCCACTCCACTGATCTTGTTTTGTGTCTACACCTATACATGAAATTTTATTCATCTGAATCAAGGTTCTCCTAAATACTGTGTGGCTAATCCCTTATGTAGGCATGTATCCTTACCACAAATACCATTTATGAAGACTCTGACTTTATAAATAACTGATGTAATAAAGCATTTGTGTTCATAATCACTCTCAGCACTGCACACCTAACATCCAGTGGTTTGCAGGACTATGACCCAGTGAATAACACAACTTATAAGATTTGTACCTGCAGTTTACTGTTGGCACTGAGGAAAAGCCCAAGTATGTATTAAAAACATTAAAAGTAGATGGGTAGAAACATTTTGAGAGAATAAGGTTCACTTATGCTTATATTTATAAAGTGCACCCTGTCAGAACTCATGGGTCTTATCAGGTGTAAAACTGTTTTAGTCCTAAATCAAATCTTACTCTGGAGGACTTGAACTCTTGAGCAGGTTCCAATATAAAATCCATCTCACAGTGTTAGGTTCAAAGAAGCAGAGTAAATTCAATATGCAGAAAATCTGTAATTCATGCAGCACTTTTTACACAGCTTGATTATTGCTTGCTGAGGCACTCCTAGAAACATATTAGCCTGAAAAATAAACTTAACTGTGCATAGCCGAATGGGAATGGGAATGGTCATGGACTGCATTATTTTCCCTTTTAATCTCAGCAGACTGTGACAGGGTTGTTTTAAACCTGGTATTGTAAGAGAGATTATTCTTATTCTACATGTGGATGAATTAAAGGACTGTTCTTTTACAGTTATGCAACATGGGGAAAGATTAATTAAGTTCTTTTATTTTGAACCATAGCATTACTTCAGAAATAATAACATTGTATTAATTCTGTAAATATGGTTAAATTCTGTCATCATCTTTTTAATTTCAAATATTAGGTTTTCCCTTTAGATGAGGAACACAGACAAGGTATCATGGTTGCTAGTTCTACACTCAATTTACTCCATGCTCTCTGCCTCCTGGTCATCCTGGTCCTTTTTTAAAGAGTATTTGTTTCATCATTTAACCATCAAATGAAATAGAGCGTTTGACTTCAGTAAATGCTTTTATCTCTTAAAATCAGTATTTTTAGGTGTTCTAACCATTTTGGAAAAGTAGGGCTCCTACAGCAAAATGCTGGTACCTGAGAAGTGCCATGCAGAGTGAGGGGAAGCTGCTGAAATGTTATTGAATTCAGCAGCTTTCATAACACCCCAGTGCCATAGCAGGACCGCTGAACGAATCAATTACTGCATGGAAGTGTCTCACAGGAACAGCTGCACAAATAGACTGAACACTGCAGAGATCACAGGTGCTGGGGTTTGGAGTCCATCATCTGTGCAGGCACAAATATTTGGGGCCAGCGTCTCACATAACAGCCTCTCAGACAGCATGGAAACAGGCTTACCACAGCCACTTTCCACACTTCTCACCCTCACAACCCACACTTTCCAAAAGTCTTATCTGCAGAGCCAAAGTGCAATGCTGACAAATCTCTTGGAAAATCAATTTAGGTTAGAGCCCAATACTGGAAGAGTTATTTGTGTAAAAGAGCAACAACTAAAAATACAGGAAGCCACCTCTTTTTGAATACATTCTCCTTGCTCTCCATTTTTTCAACCATGAAAGTACTCTGTATTTCTGTAATGAAACTGTAAAAAACTAACATGGCTGGTAAATACTCCAGAGCACTAAATTTCTGCTATGTGACACAGAAATGCAAACAAGCCCTCTTACATTTATAATCAGTGAACATCTCACATTATATGAGGAAACTAATTAAGAAATTATTACTCCTTTGTACTCCAAGTGGAAAAGCAGAAAACCCCCATCTCTCAAGAAGGAAGAGCTGCAAAACTGTCATAAGCTGTTTGCTCTTCAAACCCTCAGTTTAGAGGAAGAAGTCACCCTGGGACTCAAACCCTTCATATTTTATGCTATACTCCACAAAAGAAGTTGTACTCTTTTGCACTGAGAAGCAGCATAATGGAATGTATAGAGCAAGAGAGAATAACACTTGAGCAATCCAGCACTAATTGACAGGGCATATTGGTACCCACCAAGGGTCAGACCAGCGTCCCACCATCTGCCAAAACACAGGAGAGGGGAAATTTCTCTGGAAGAAAAGAATGAAACAAACAAACAAACAAAAAAAAATAGCAAATGCCAGCATGTTTGCCTGACCTCACTGCAGACATATAGAGAGGGTGAAGGAACACAGGCTAAGCCCTAGGCAACTCACTCCAAAATCTAGTGAAATTGCTGGGTTTTTCCCTGTGCCTAGAGAAGCAGGCAGTGAAACCTTCCGTGTCAGTGCTTCTGAACACATCCCAGTGTATTCTCTGTGAACCTCACAAGTAAATCGAGTATTACTAACGTTTTGGAATTTGATGAACTCTTCCTGAATACCTGAATTACCTAACTCATAATTTACAAAAGACAGCTGGGATACAGGGGATGTATCATATCATTTCACAAGACTACCTAATCTAGGATGAATCTGGAGTCAAGTTTTGACACTGCTGCAGTCCAAGACTGAAATCTTAGACTGTTCAGTATAGACTTCATTTTGTCTGGTTGTACACAACAGAAGGCTGCTAGAAAAGCCACAGCATGTCCTGAGAAGAAGAAACTCAACTGGGATCATTCATGGTTCTGCTTTAAGGCCAGGGTGCAACCAACCACTCCAGAGGCATGACAGGTATCTGAGGAAAATGTGCTGCAAGCCAGTCACTAGGATTTCTCTGATTGAATCTGAGTCCACATGGGACTGGCCTCAGGTTTAGTTTTCTTATGATTAATTAGCTAATAGATACCATAAATGAAGGCAGTAGTGCAAAGGTTGTAAAAGCCAAGCCCTAAAAGCTTTGCACTGAGAGATAATGCCGAGTTTAACAAAGAAAGCCAAGTATCATGCTCTCATGCAGTCTCTTTTCATTGAACCTGTTGCAATTTGTCAGCATTACAATCCTGAATTTAAACTTCATTTTTATTAGGAATAAGTATGACTTGTTCTCTCCCCCCCATCAGTGCTTGTTGACTGTTAGAGGGGAAAACAAGATAATTTTGTTGTCTTTGTCCTGAGCTGCACCCAAGTGTTCAGCAGCTGTCTCCCACTCCTCCCTCTTTTCTTCTGAGTTGGAGCAAGTGCTTCAGCAGCTACACTGCAAGAGAGATACATGTGGAAAAAAAGATTCCTTCAGCATATTCTAGGTTTTTTTATTACTCCATCTCTTGTCAGCACAAGGTAAGATCTATGACTGGATTGGAAAGACTAGCAGGGTACAGGAGCAAAGTGGCTATTGCTTAACCCACATTGCAGTAAAAGTTATTTGTAATACTGACGTGAATCACCAAAAGGCAATGAGGCAGAGACTGAGCTAGATTCTACTTACCTAGGGGAATGACATTACTGAAGGCTTTAGCTTTAGCTGATCCATCTATGAGCACTTAGCTCATCACACATAACCCAGAGCAGTCTGCAGGTTGCCCTAGATTTTATTGTTAATATGCTCAGATACCTTCTTAAATACCTATGAAACAGAGCTCAGGGAAGCTCTTTTTCCCCCAGCAACTCCCATCTCAAAGCAGAGGAGATGGGGTGTTGTAGAAGGGGTTCTTCATGTCCTATAGGAATCATTATTGGGCAAAAATGATTAGGATAGGACAATAAACCCAAATCTCCTGTCATTTTTCAAGTTTTCTGCAAGAAACAAAATTGCCAAACCACATGAAAGGATAAAGGCTTACATGCTTTCAGGAAGACTGAAGTAAAACCACAGTAAATGCTTCTCCGACAGTAAATTTTTGAAAATATTGAGTCATTATACCAGATGAGAAGCTGTACTTTTCCTTTAGTGCTGCTTGAGTTCACATTCTCACTGGATTGCTGTGGCAGTCCATTTGTGCTGTAAAATGAAAAAAAAAACATCCAGTATCTGCAGGATTAGAAGTAACAAGATTAGAAGGGAGAAATTGTTATGTACCTAAAAGCAAAGAGCTCTAGTTAATATGGCAGGTGATCTTTGACCAGTTTCTCTGTGACCTGCCTGTATAGTTAGAGATTTTAAGAAAATAGAAAAAACCCACCTTAAGCATGATAATATGTAGATCAGTAAAATCTGATTTTCTCTTTGCTGTGATCAATTATACCAGGGGAGTTGGTGTATCTTCCTGCTCAATTTGATGATCACCCATCAGCTGAGACGTGTCAGCTCTCCAAACCTTGGTGTCACTCAGCCTCAGGGAGTAACACCTCAGCTAATCACATAGATGCTGTTTGGTCTCAGTGCAGCAGGACCCAGACACAGTTTTGAACAGCTACTCCCAGAGGAGGCCAAGGGCACTCCAGATGCACCTTCCACTGACTTTAGTATGAACTTGGACAACCAGCTCAGACACAGACCTCTCTGACAAAGAGATCTAAATTTAAAACCCTCCCTATGTTCACTCCTAACCCACTGCACACTGGGAATAATTTGATGTAATGAAGGAGAGTTAAATAGCATTACTTGGTATTTTACCAAGCGCAAGAATGAACAATTGCTACAGCTCAGCTGGCATATATTGACTATTTTACTTGCTGAGTTAACCACTGTGAGAGTGAGCTGTTAATTATACAATATGCTCCAGCTCCCTGGTTAAGCAGAAAGAGTAAGGGACACAAAACCCTTGGACTTGGTTTTGGTGTTTGTAGGGTTTTTTTAGCATCCCAACATTTTCATAGATTTGGCAGGTGGAAATGTGGTTCAAATTAACAACGTTTCACAACATCGTATTATCTCTTGTTTTTTTCCCCAAACACATCTGAGCATCTTTAGCTATCCAGAGCCTCAGCACTTCTTAATTTCTCTCTTATGAGTGTGTGGGGAGTCAAGATCAGGTAGCAGACTGATGTTGATTACGGCTGAGCAGACAAGGTTTGGATTCCCAGCCAAGAGCAAGGTATCATATGTCCTGTCTGTTTTCATCTCTCTGTTTCACTGTGGATTTTTCATATGGCATTTTGCAGCTGTCCTCTTGTATCAGCTTTTAAAGTACTCTGTTATTCATATTGCACTCTTGTACGTACTGTTGTCAAAGTATTTTCTTGATATCAATTTGTTCTGAGATGTGCAATGACAAATGGTATCCAGAGCCTTGTTCTACCTGGCATTCTAACAGCTGGACTTACTCAGTGTTGGCTACAACCATCCTTTGGGGCTCAGTAGAGAATGTTGAACTTAAGAGTAAAACAACCATGCAGAAAACATGCACTTTCCAGTCTTAAAATCCATCCCAAAATAATTTGAGTGGTTTTCCTTATGAATCCTCAGTTCTCCTTTCAATTGTTTTTTACCCTTCTGTACTCATCTCTCTATTTAAGCCAATCCAAAACCTACGTAACTAAGCAGATAAAGCTATAGCATCTTCATACATAGGCACATACATATGTATAGTCCTCCATGTGCCCAAGGTGATTTTTAATATGTCCTCAAATAAAAGCACATAAATGGCCAGTTTGGGTCTGAACACCAGTTGTCTCAAATGAGCAAGGGTACTGATAGTGTTTGCTTTATTAGTTTTTGCTGGACCAGAACTACAGATGGTGAAGACTGAAGCAGGCCTGGTATAAAATGACAAAATTGCTCTTATGTCATAGGAGCTATGTGAGTTGAAGTCTGAACTCTTCATAACACCCTTTTCATCAGTACTTGAAGAGCCTTCAAGGGCTATTCATGCTGAGAGAGAGAGACAGTGATAGCTTCTCAGGAGTTATAAACCCAAAGTGGGCTCGCTCATTCAAGATTCACAGCAAGGTACTATTTCTAGGAACATTCAACCCTTCTGGAGCCTACCTGCTCAAAGGATTTGCACAGAGATAATGCATTCATAGACTGGTTAAATGGGCAGAGCCCTGCTGGGGTCACTGGGGCTGTGTCCCCAGCGTGGGTCTGGAGTCACTCCTACCTGTTCACTGGTGCCAGGATAAAGGCACCTGAACTAGTTGCTAGGAAATTCTCACAGTGAGCAAAGATGTGAGGTCTTTGCAGGAGCTCACTTTGCCTGTGCAGTCTGGAGCACCCTGGGGCATTCTCCTTGAGAAGGAGGGCACATCCCAGGTGTTAATGTGGGTTGGGACACTGAGCCCACACCCCTCAGCCGGGCACTGTGCTCGTCAGCAGTCCTAGGTCAGCTGCTGCTCCCTGCCACTGCAAGAAGATTGTGAGTGGACCAAGCAGGACATGATCCAATCCTCCTCAGAAAATCCTAAGAGATGAGCAAAGTGTGTTGGGCATCTTCAGAAAAGCCTGATTTAGTGAAAACTTGCCTCACATAGCAAGGGGGAAAAAAAAAAGTCCCTCCCCATTTGTTGTAGTCAGCAGCTGTTGAAAGAGCCCCAGGGTGAATTTCCCAGAGTAGCCATTATGCAAAGTGCTCATTTCTGAGCATCAGAGGAAAAGTTCAGTGACTTTCATCCAAAAATCTGCTTCCCTCGGGCACATCCCACCTCTTCTGACACGCAAGCAAAACGGGTTTCTTTTACCAGCTCTCTGAGAATGTTCATCACTTAGTGCAGCTCTGCTGTCCTCCCACCACCCCTCATGCTCTCTCTTGGGGAAAGCTGTCTGTCACAGTAAAAGCACAAAAGGGATGTGGCAAAGCCACGATTTCCCAAGTTCATGAACGTAGTCTTCTACTGCAGGACATAGGAAAAGGAACAAAGTAATGTGACAGCCAAATCTTTAGTTACTGTAAATTAACAAGAATATGGATATATTTACCTTGTCATTTTCATCAAGATGCCATCTTGATTCAGATTGAAGTAGGAAATTTTAAGGACTGAAGCTCCAAGAAAAAATAAACCAAATAATTTTGAGATATCAGATGATATCTAGTTTCTCGTAAAGCAAATTTCTTTTATAACATCCTGGCAGTGAAACAATAAAAGAAATGTATTTTAAAGGGACTCAAGGGCTCTACTAGATCATCCTTCCCTTGCTGAAACAGTCAGAAATAAATTTTCAAATGTCACGTGTCAGAAAAAATGTAGTTAACAGGGCAAAAGACATAACTTGTTTTGAAAATGCTGCTGCTGAATACAAAAATCCCCTGACCTGTGCTTAAAACTGTGTGTGACATTTCAGCTTAATACTGAGAGGCCCAATAAAGCAGGTAGTGTTTAGAATAATAGGAAGTTTTGAAAATGCTCCTCCAGGGGCTTCACAGAAATGAGCTTTTTTGTCCTGTACTTAGCTGTCAAGTCCAATTACAATGGAACAATTTCAGTACAAATGGTATTCCTACTCCACAAATCTTGGTCAACAAGCCAGTGACCTGCAATTTGGGGCTAGCAGGAACTACATATAAATTTTATTTTAGAAAACTATTTTAAAGTACTGTAAGAATGTAAAAATTTTTTTGTAGTCATGCATCACACAATTTGAAGCAGTGGGCAGATAATGATTCCTGAATTATAATCTTTTGCAGCTCATTTTTCCTGAAGCTGGATGGTTAAGTATTTTAGTGTTGTAACTGAGTAATGCCAGGTAGGGCTTTTGTCTCTATTTGAGTGACAAGCAAAGATATGAAGGCATATAGATAAAAATGTAATACCTTAATAGATTGATTACTGCTACTCACTTTTTGATGTTCTTGGTCCACACATGAGCAGTGTTGTGCTGAATCCTTAGGTGAAATTCCTTTTTTCAGCCTTGGTGCAGTTGCAGCAGAGGCATGGCAAAAAAAAAAAAAAANTTTGAGTGTGATTAAAATAACCATAATTGGTGACACTTGGTGGAAGACAGGAGATCTTTGCAGGTACAGTGGAAGCATTTAGATTCAAATATTAGGTAAATACTGAGAACAAAACATAGCAATCAGCATAGACATTGTCCAATTTAGTAGTTTCTAAGAGTTTATTAAAGCAATAAAATTACTTTCTAGATTGAAAACCCACTACCTGTGTGCTAGAGCCAAAGAAGTGTATATGAGGGCAAGGACCTCATTATTGAGGTCCTGAGACAAGAGAAATCAATAAATAGTGCTCTTACATTAAAAATAAGGTAATTCAATAGCCAGAAAAAATACAAGGAGTGAACATGCTGCTTGCAGGAAAGGTAATAAATAAAATCATGATAAATAAAGCAACTTAACAGCCATATCTCTTCAACAATCAACATGGAGAACACCCCACATTTGGAGGTAGCAAATAAGCGCAGTGGTAAATGTAGCTAGGGCAACCTTTTTTCTGAAATGACAAATACTTTAAACACCAGAGAGCCATGCTAAAGTCATTTGGGACTTTCAAGTTTTAGGTTAAGACAGATTGTCTTTTAAAAAATCCCAGTAGTTTTTACTGCATTTTCAGCTTAGTAAAAGGCTTACAGAGATTTCGAGTCAGTTTCTGTAATTTGCAAAACACTCCACAATAACACAGTCCTTCTATCAGATTGTGCTGCAACTGTGGAAAAGCAATTCTTCACACACTTTTTCTGCTTGATAGCACTTGTAGAGCCACAGGATCATTCAGGTCAGAAAAGACATTTAACTTCATCAAGTCCAAGAGTTACGCCAGCACCACCGAGTCCACCACTAAGCCATGTCCCTAAGAGCCACGTTTACATATCTTTTAAATACCCAATTGGATGGCAAATTTGTCATATACTTAAAAACATTACTCTTGCATATTTTTTTTCATAAACAATAATTTTCTTGTTCAGCAGGTTTGCAGAAGTTATGCGGGCAAAGCTGTTAATACACATTTCTACAACATGAAAATTTACCATCTATTGACTGACCTCTAGTGGAAATAAGGCAAATTTTGGAATAATTTTTTAATTGTCTTCAGATAGTATGATAATTATGGGATTTGGGGGTGCTAAAATTTTATTTTATTTGTATTGTATGTTTGCCTGTATAAAATAAAAATACAAGTCTGGATACATGTGACTCTTCCTCTCAATGTGTACATTACTAGAATAGCAGGAGAAAAGCTGCTGCACATTCAAAAACCAAGTCTTCAGCTTGATGTAGCTTGATTTAATTCTAAAGTGGCAATGTATGAAATACACCAACTACACAGACCCTGTGAAACAATGTTCTGCAACAGGGGACAGACCTTGCTGCTTTCTTTGCACTGATCAAAACCACTTGATCATTATAAATAACCACAAATTCTTACAAGAACCTCATACATTTTCATCTTTATGCATCAGATTTTTCTATCCACAGATGCCACCTGGCTCCACTGCAATTCCATTCTTGGACAGATGTTAGGATTTCTTCCCAAAATCACTGTTGAGGCCTCACCCAGCTGTAGTGATATGTGTTCTTTTCACATTTTATTTTCTTCCCTAATTTCACCTCTCCTGTAAGAATTCATGGTTTCATTTAAAGAAATAAGGCGTGAATGCACACATGTACATTAGACACCAATTTCATTCCCCTATTTGTAGGACCAGGAAGTATTTGAAAACTTCATCAACAGAGAGAATGTTGAGCATCTTTCTTCATTACTTATTCATCATGCCTGTGTTTGTTTGCCTGATTACTAATGAAATTCCCTCTCCTCTCCCCTGACTCTGTTGAATTCCAGATACATCTTTGCAATTAAGCCCTTGGTTCTGTAGCATATGGTTGTTGATGTTTTTGAATGAGGAGAACACAGTAGCATCTGGAGGGCTCTGATTAAAAAAATATATTAAATATAAAGTAAGCCAAAACTCAGCCTTGTAAAGACACCTCGATCAATCAAAAATCCCTGTTGGAAAAGATATTAAAGCGTTACGTGTAAGGTGGCAGCACCTGAAAATTCTGGGCATGCTATCTGCTCAGCTCAGCCAGACTTGTTCCATTATTTGCCATCTTTTTGAAACTTGGAGAAGCAGCCTTGCATTGCTGTGTGATGGGGTCAGAGGAAATGTGAGCCTTCTGTGTGCTGGAAACATCTAGGAATAATGGGACATGTCTGTAGAACGTAAGCATTTGACTTAAAAAAAGGAGATATTTCGGGTTCATACACATGGATTCCTCCTGTGTCAATATCCAACACCTAAAATACATAACATCTTTCAGCTCAGCCCTATTTCTTGGTCTGGGCTTACCTTTCTAGTGAGTACCCTGAAAAATTCCCCATCCTTACACTCCCCACAAGTCCCTCAAACATCCTCTATCCTAAACTGAGCCAGAGTCTCTCCTCTTTTGCTTACTGGGTTGGCCCCCTCTGATCCCCATTAGTCCAAGGCAGCCTCACCATCCTACATCATAACTTGCATTTCCCCTTCTGTCCCCCAGCTCCCACGAGTACATTGACACCATTAAACATTTCCTCATTTCATGCAAAAGCAATACCAAAACCACCATGGGAAGGAACACATTTAACAAAAATGCTGTTTGGTTTCAGTAGGCTTTAGAAAAACACACATGAAGAGTAGAAAATAAAGATAGCTTCTACACTGAAGCTGGTTGGGATACACTATATTACTTGATCATCTTCACATATTTCTTTCCAACTTTTTAAATTACGTTTATTTTAAGTGGAGTCAACAAAGCTGTTTTGGTTGATATGTGATAATGGCTTTATTTTGTTGAGTTTATTAAAGATTTTATACCATTCCTGGGGCTATAAGCACATTTCTGATAATTTCTTCATTTTTTTTAACACTGGCTACTCTTCCCATTAGCAATAGGGTAAAACTAGAACACCCTCATTTTCAATAGAGAATTTAACAATTCAGAGAGAGGTAGGAAAGTACTGTTTTAATCCTGAATGGAGTCTGGTTTCATACAATGCAATTTCACACCAAACAAAATCACACACAAAATATATGAAGACTACAATGAGGAATATTCATTTAATTACTTTACCTTTTTACTTCTGACTCAGAACTTTCCCAAAATTAAACTTGCCACAGGGTTTTATCTCAATTTTTTTTGTCTTTTTGCCCTGTTCTCATCATAGTTCTTTCACTCTCTATAAGAAGTTAGATTTCAAACTGCTCCACTTGACTTAAGTGAGATATCCTCAGAATTTTCCACTGGGTCATTAATGTCGTAATCTGGGTTTACTGAAGATTCCTCCATTGAAATGTGTATCATTGCTTTTAATGAAAGAGGAGATTTGTGAGATTTTAGTTTTCTGCTTTAAATGTAAACATTTTATTTAAATTCCTAATCTGAGCTTTATATAGACAGTTTAATCACTCTTGATAGAAAACACGGTCTCCAATCCTATTTGGCTGAAAACCCAAAGCATCACTTGCTGCAAGATTAGCTCCCTAGAGACCATCTTTTCTTATGCTTATATATCAGTCTTGAAAGCTGTTCAACAGATTGTAGGCAATTTTAAGCTTGAGATTAACTACATTTTTTAAAGAATGAAAATGTGTCATGGTCTTTCTAGAACCATTCAGGTTTGGAAACGTGAATTCTGTTACAGACAGAAAGTATTGGACTATTCCGGACTTAAATATAAAGAATGTTTTGGGAGACAGAAATAGGCATTTTTGCTTTTAACCTTTTAAATGTGGTTTCCAAACTGTCTTTGATAAATAAACACTTACCCTAGGAACATTTTAAATGGTCATGTCACAAATAGAGGGTGTTCCTTCATTTGCTTACTCTGCATTTCTTCTTTATATTTGTAGCCATTAGATGGAAATTAAAGCAGGGAGAGCACCAGGCGCAGCTTCAGATCTGACAGAAATTCTAAATTCCATGAAAATGAGAATCTACAAATTTAAAAATTGGTAAAAGTAGCACCTCTTATCCTTCTCCATTAAAGCATTCACACTTGGCACATGGTTAAATTATAGACCTCATTGTCTCAGAATTTCTAAGTAAGATCAAAAAGAGTTGAACGTTAAACTGGTAAGACTAATATCAAGGATTATAATGATAAAATGAAATTGTGAATTATATTCAATATCATATATATTTCATATAATATGAAAGGTATAATAAGTGATAATGAGGGACTAAATAGAGGCTGTCTACTATGATGGGGTCCATTACAACCACAATGATTGCTGGATTTATTGCCCCCCCCTTCAATTTTCTGCTGTGTGTATTGCACTTTCCTCATGTGCTCAAAGCTAGCTCTGATGACAAGTGAGATGTTAAACCAAACTAATTCCTGCCCTGAGCCAGTCTGCCCATCCCCCTTACAGGTTTCTTCCAACAGCTCAACTATTTTATCACCCAAGTGGGAGATATTCCATTATCTTAGGTGTTCTCAGGGGACAAGAAGTTAAAAGAAGGCAGAAAGAGGGCCCCATAGTGTCTTGCATAGGATATAGCCCTGTTCAACCAAACCAGCTGTTAAAATTAGGTTTACCTCCTGGACTGCTCATTGCAAGACTTATTTTGAACATCTCCCAATTTTTGGTGCTCCCAGCCTCTCTGGACTGCTTCATCACCACTCAGTCTCTTCTTGGTGAGTGGTGTCTCATCTTGAGAACTTGCTGCTGGTCACCATCTGCTGAGCTGGGTCATGTTAAAGGTCCATTACAGCTCTGGATTTACATATATGCTGCTACATTCACATGCAGAAAAATTGCATTGATTTTTTTTTAGCAGCCTTTTACATAGAGGAGGAGGTTCTTGAAAACAAAAATGAAAACCAGCCCTTTTTCTGAAGGTGCTTAAAAGATTCTGAACAGAAGTATGACAGAATAAAAACATATATAAACATATATCTATAAAAAGTTCATTGTATTTTACCCTTTAGAATGAATATTTTTACCCTTTATGGCAAAAGTGAAATTTTTGGCACCAGGTTCTTCCCATGTCACATGTATATGTCTGGAATTGTTTCACTGTACATGAGGGGCTCATTACCTTTCAAGGGCTGTGACTGCACTTTGTGTTTGTCATAGGCTGACCTGTGCAGGAATCCAATGGATTCAGACAGTCTCCTCCTCAGGAAGAATCAGACACTCCCAGAGAGTGGAAAAACATTGTCACCTGGCTCCTGCTGGCTTTGTTCATCCTCTGCATGTGTCCCAGCTATGGATAAGGTGCTGGTTGGGTGATAACAAGGTCTAGAAAAGAAAAGGAAGAAAAGCATTGACTTTCTCTCCAAGCACAAACATGAGAATGTGCATCAGCCAGCTGCTGCATGATCTAACTCTGATCTCAGAAAATACACCAACAGAACAGTTATTAACAAAGCAACTGGGTAACTAGAGAGCAGCTCAAAACTGATTGATCAGCCACAAGGTCTGAATATCTCCAAATCCACCTTGAATAAATGCAAGAATTCTTTTCAGTGTGTGACAATTAAAATCTATATTTGCAAACAGAACAGATTTCCAGAGTCTGTTAAAAGCAAGTAGTGATAACCACAGACCAGCTGGAAAACACTTTCTTTGATTCAAAGTGTTACCCTGTGTCTGTTATATGCCAGGAGTTTTTTACAAGAGCAGTGTTAATTCATGAATAAGGCCAGAAAAAAAATGGACATGGTCCCTTTGAATTAAATCTATTTATATTAGCTCATAACAGGAAGGGAAATTGTGATACTAATCTATAAGATCCCAGTAATCTACTATTACATTAAGTATGATTAATTCAGTTATCTCTTCTTTAATAATTCATCCAACTACATTAATCAACTTTTTGAAGTAATAGAAAAGGTAATGAGGACTTTTTTTATCAAGAAAAAGGTCATCTCGATTAAAAGCATAATTATGTTTACTAAGAAATTCTTTTGTTTGACAAAATATTTGGCCAGTTCAATCAAAATGCAAATTACATGCTATGGAAAAAAAATAGACAGCTAAAGCTAGTTAACAGCTAAATGTTTCAGGATTGCACAGACCTTGCTGTAACGATTAATTTCAGAAGATCTCACTCTCAAAGTTCAGTCTCATGCATCATGGATTATATTGCTGTGTATTGTTCACAGTGGTATTTTATATCTGGGAGCAAATCTTCCCAAAGATTCAGTGCTTGGCTTGCTGAAAGCACGGTCCTCATTTTTTTCCTGTACCCACTATATATTCCTATATATCCTATACCTACCAAACACTGATTCTCTTGGAATTTCTCTCTCTGGTCATGGCCACAGCACAAGAATGCAGTGTAGGTGTTTAAATATCAGCAGCCTCCTCACTCAGAAGCTGTCAGGTGCTTTCCCCGAAAGGGGGAAATGGGTATGTAACACTCAGATTTCTTTGGTCGTGCTGGAACACCACCTTACAGCTGCACCTCACCTCTCTGCTTGTGTTACTTACTACATGAGGCCTTGATTTTGTCTTCAGCTGGTGTTTAATCTGCCCAGTGGAAGCAGGTTGTGACAGCAACTCAGTCCTGCACATCTCACAGTCCATGTCATTTCTTGTCACTCGGGTTCATGTACATCAGCACACCACAGCAGCAGGACCTGGACTTTTCTTGAGTTTCCCCAGTTATCTCATGGCCTCTCTGCAGAAATCAGTTCCACATGATTAATTTCAACATAGTTATCCTTTTTTCTCTGTACTTCTTACCAAAACAAATAAAGAGATCAGGGAAAAAAATATGTGTTTCCATGAAAGTTAGATACCCTTCATTTTCTCTCCAAGCCCTTCAGGCTTTCAAATGCTTGGGAGGTGAGGTTATCCTTGACAGCACAGCAAGGTCTTTCTGGATTCAGGACTTTTTGATTTTAAAATTGAACTTTGGCATCTTAGAGCAGTATAGATTTTTTTCCACAATCTATATAGATAGTTCAAAGGAGAGGGAACATCATAGAAAGACAACTGACCACATTTACAATAATAATTAGGCTAAATGCTGAGCCAAGAATCAAAGAGTAAAATTTCTTTCCTCAAGTCCTATGCTCCCTCTTCCTGTGGCACTTGAAGAGCAAAGCTCTGGAGAGAAAGGGAAAGGAAAGGATTTGCTTCTGGGCATCCACAAGCTGACAAGCCAGAGCAGCACAGCTTCCAGCTTGATCTTAAACCCTGCTGGGAACTATGAACTGGGAGCTTGTTACTGCTCTGGCTCTTCTGTGAAGCCTGAGCTGCTGGGAATTCTCAAAGCACATCTGCTGGCTTGGGTCTTGCAAGGAAGAGGAGCGGAGTAGTCTGTATTTACAGACTGGCTTCACTGCCAACTTCTACATCTGCCTGCCTCTCCATTTCTGTCCCTTCATCCTTGCCATCTCCTTTTTCTCCCTCCTGATTTATCACCTCAAATATCAGCCCCAGCATGCCTGGCTGGGCCACACCTGTAACTGTTTTACTACATTTATTAGTCTCTTTGGAAACAGTTCAGCTTCAACAGACTTTATTTAAATACGACTTTTGCCAGAGCATGATCTTGAGCACGATTAAAAAGGGAGAAATTTTTCCTTTGGTAGGAACCTGTCTCCCTGTCACCACTCCAGCACCTGTTTAGGTTCTTTGTTAAGCATTCCTTGGGAAGGGACTGAACTCCAGTCCTTCCTCCACAGGCCACCAGTTACTGGTCTGTAATGACTCCTCCTATGCTGCCAGGAAGTCCATGCAACAGGAACCATGTGAGTGGAGCTTGTCGAGCATCATCTCAAAAAACAAACAGTCTAGTAGTTATTTCAGTCTGGACTGGAGATATGGATCCACTTAGGCAGAATTCACGCAGTTGGAAAGTCACTAGTGACCAATTTCTGTACTGTGCAGCTGGGAAACACTTTGCAATTCATTCAGCCTCCACTGAATTACATTATGACCCTTCGAAATCAATAAATCTGAGCAGAGGGAGACAGAGATGCTCTTCTATGCGAAGAAATTTTATTTTGTATAAGGACTCTAGATGATATAGGAACATTGGCTTTATTATTCATCATGTACTTGGGGGCGTATATTTTCACTGATCACATACCAAATGTCCCCATGAGCAGGAAAAAACTGTCAGCAATATTCACACCTAAAACAGCAGCGTGGAAGACAACTTCACAGACACAAGGTGAGACTCAGCAAGTACAGCCACCCAAACCAATGTCTGGGTGTAAGCTGACACACTGGATGGTGGGAGGGGACAGGTGGGCTAAGCCCAGTGCAGTCTGCAAATATTTAAGCATACCTAGGGAACGAAAATGCAACCTATATTTCAATGCTCATGTAAAAAAATAAAAAAGAAAAAAAAAATTACAGTTTCATGGCATATAACATTCTCTTTGACAATTTAGCAAAACTGTTGGGTTTTTAGGGACGAAGGCAGATCCTTGCAGTCAATACAGAATGCATTATCCTACCACACACCAGTTTCTCCTGATTCTTTGCTCTTTTATTAGAGCAAAGCACCCATCTTTATGTTAGCTATTATTTATAGACCTGTAAGGGACAGGAAATGACCTTTTCTATAAATATCCTATTACTAATAATTCTGGATTTAGTTCTAAGTTTTGCTTCCTGACAGATATAGCTCAATTCACTTGAAAAAAAAAGGGAAATTGAAAATGAGTCCTAAATAAGGAGTGAGAGAGCAGAGTTGTAGGAAATACAGACTGAACATGAACTTGGAAATGGCATTGGCAAATGAAACAGATTTGCAGGGTCCCCTCACTGAAATATCACCTTTGTTAAGGATTAGTTCTGACAAATTTGTGTTTGCTGAAACTCTCCTTTGCAACATAAATCCTGGAAGGACAGTTTAGTCAGACACAGAAATTTGTAGTACATTCAATTCTGGAATATTTTCTGCATTCTGAATTTACTTTATTCTGCCATGTGTAAATCTTGGCTCATGCAAATTAACAAATAGAAGATTTTTCATGTGATTTGTATGATAAACAGCTAATTTCTTATGTTAGGCAGTTGTGCTTCCCCCCCACCATTTTTTTTTTCCTTTTTAAAGAAATGATCTCTACTCTATTTTCAAGTCTTTCCATAAGAGAAAGGGGATTTTTGAGAATTTTTTCTTGGAGATCATAAGAATCTAGGCAGTATTTCTGTCTGTGCTGGAAAGAAGAGCTACATGGATCAGTCCTTCTTCCTTCTGTGGTTGGATGTAGGATAAGGTAATATTTATCTAGCCTTTTGGACAAAACTTCTTATAACTTATTCCTGATGCTTTACATCACCACACCTTCCTCTGTGCTGCTCCATCTCAAGAGGGGATCAAGCAGACTCCAGCAGGGATGAGAAGCAAAAGGAAGAAATCTGTCCCAGATGATGTTAATGGCAAAATTCCTGCTATCTTCCAGAAGAAGCCAAGATCTCACTGGCATTATTTTGCCAAGCTCCCCTTAGTTGTCCAGTTGAATCCATCTGTTTTGAGTTGGTCTAAACCAGCACACAGGTTGGTCTAAACTCTGAAAGTCCTGAGGAAAACTAAGAGCTACCACCTCAAGGCATAATGTGTAACCATAAATCAGGCCCAAATTTCTCCCTGATTTCTGCAAATTTATTTTAAGTTTAAAACCACAAGGGTGCTGCTTGAAATTAACTGGCCCAGCAATATTGGTCTGCACTGCATTTGAGCTGCTTGAACTAATATTGCATTTTGCTACTTCGAAAAGCAGAAGGACTCAAAAGAAAAGCATGCTGGCAACTCAAAGCAAACATTTGAAAAGTCCACAAGGATTTCCAGCAAGACATTTTAGTAATTCTTTTTCCACCAAAGAGGCTAGTAATTGGTAGAACTTTAAGTTAAACAAAGATTTTTTTTAAATGGACACCTCTCCTATTTTGTTTAGAACCTGGTAACAGGCAAAGTGGTGTTATACCTCAGAGTTATGAACCTATATACAATTTTCAGCATGAAACACTCTCTGTCTACCTTTGAAAAATTGCTGATGATACTGTGGTTCTTCATGATTGCAAGTCACAGGAAATTCAGGGTTATTTTTTATTTTAAGTCAACATTGTTACCTAAAATGTGCCACCAGATATCTCAGAAACTCCATACTGATGGCAGAAACAGGTCAGATTATTTGTTGGCAGCAATGTTCATTGAATTCTAGCTCCCTATAATCCAGACTTTCAACAGCTCTGACTTGTGCATATCTGATTTTTTTATGCAACACTTGGCAAATCTAACTTAAAACCACAGCCTTCTCGTAAATCCAGTATTGTTCACATGTCACTGAGTAACCAAATGAACAAGTCTTGTATTTAACACTATTCTGAGGTCTAAAAGAATGTTATTGTAAAAATCAGGTGAAAAATATCTGTAATTTCATTTGCATTAAAAAATAAAAAATTAATGCTGCAATGCCGCACCATTTCTCACAGCAGTCTCATCAATTGCATTTGTGTTTTCTTCTCTGTGGCTCCCTTGGATAAATAACACCACAGATTCTTGCATAGCCTGTTTAAACACTGGTTTTACTCTTGTAGATGAACTTAAGTCTTTGTAACATCTTTGTAACTTCTGCACTATCTCCAGTGCTTGGAGACAGTAATGTCCATGTTCATCTCTCATTCTCATCATATTTCAGGCAAAACCATTTGGGTAACCCTCCTTTAACCCATCTGTGGAGGAAAAAGAAAAACAAAGAAGAGATCCTTCCAGCAACCAAAGTTCAAAGGGTAAAAAACACACCACAACTTCCTAAACCAAAGTTGTTTGTAGTTCTGCATTGCCTGTGCACTCTGCAGCATCCCAAGCTTCAGAATGGATGCACATCAGGCATCTTGAGGGCAGCCAAGGGCCCCTGCCTGGGCAGTTAGAAATCAAAGTCAGCTTTTCATTCCAGCTTCCTTTAGCAGGCTTTTGGTCACTCAAATTACATTTTTTTCTCATTTATAGTAAGAAATTTGTATTACTTTCTATGTAAGTGTCCATTGTCTATTTTTGTGTAAATTGTGAAATAGATACAGAAAATACAAAGACTTAATTCATGTCACTTTTCTGAGGACAAAGGTAGGCACTCTACAGTCTTAGAACATCTATGTTTATGTATATTATAATCCAGCTGTCCTTTTTCCCTTCAAATTTTGCACAAATGTTGCCTGTTGAAAGCAATTTTCTATTGCTAGACTGTTCTGAATTAAAGTTCCCCCCAAGACTTAACAACTTATTTTCATATTGCTTTCACACTTTCTGATTCATTAAAATACAAATTCAGCCCTCGAAATAGAAACTTGAGCTTTCCAAAGAAAATGTGTGAAGAGCCTTAAATTATGAATGTAAAAAACTTATTCATAGTGCCACTTTTGGCGTGATTCTTTTTCTGTTCCCAAATGCTCTCTTTAATCCAGAACTTCTGAGTTGAGAAAGCTCTGTTAGTATGAAAATCTCCCCAAAACAATGTATTCTATGACTAAAACTACCATATTTATGGAGAGCACGGGTCAAAACACACACCTTGGTTTATTCAGTGTGACTTCTTCAATATTTATATGAAGGTGGGAAGCAGGAATGGACTTGGGCCGTTCCTGTGTGCTGGGAGGTTTCAGAGCACACCTGGGCAGTGCATGGCCACAGAGCCTCAGGCTCACTCACAGCACCCTGAGAGGGCTCCTGCATTCTGCTTACATGGCACAGGCATCCCTTCTCCCCACAGCACAGCTGCAAACTGCTCCAGCTCACAGAGAAAAACTCGTGGTCTGCTCTAGGCCAGGCCTAAGGCTCGTGTCCTTGCCCTTGTTTACTTTCCTAAAACCACCAAACAT
>VXBR01001237.1:728117-749236 GCA_013400215.1 Cisticola juncidis
AAAAGCCATTTATCCTGAACATTCCAAAACCATGGAGTCATCGGTTATGAAGAGGGAAATATCTTTTTTTAAATTAAGGTGTTTCTTTTACTTTGTTTTAGGCAGCCTTGCAGAACTCAGTATTAAAAAATACACACAGAATGCAGCTATTTTCCGAGGACCCAGTGCAAATAAATTCCTTTTCTGTTTATGTGTGTGTTTACAAACATTGAGTCAACTTTTCAGTCTGAACTTCCAGTTCTGTCTGTTGTAAATTAAAAGATCAACAAAACCTTGCAGCCACATTTTATAATCTGTATTACTTATGTCAATAACAAATAGTAAAGAACAAGCTCAACTAGCTGAATCAATCTTAACATGAAACTTAGTTTTACAGTTCAGTGAAGAAGAAAAGAACCAGACTGCCATAATAATAAATACTTCTTAAAACCCCTACCATCTTCCTGTGGATCCATAACATTTTCCTACATACACTTTACTGCAGTAGCTAGAAGTCCATTTTACCTTGTAAATCTTGACTCACAACAGGTATTAAGGCTTCTTTCCAGGGAGCTGATGCATTGTTTCCCTCCAGTATGGCCTGAGAGCTGCTGCTGAATTAACTTGTCCCTGGGAGATGCTGCTTCGTGCTCTGAGCTGAACCACCTCGAGTGCAGGTCTCACCAAACCTGAGACAAGAATTCTGTGAGAGAGAGAAAGGTGCCACGTGTTAGCAAAGACTTTGAGTCCAGCCACACAAGTGACAACCAGTGTGCTGCACCTGACAGCCCCAAAGCACAAACCATGAGCAGTTTCTAAGGCACCACCGGTGCTGGAGGCAGCAGCTCCCAGACCATGCCAGGGAAGGGCATGAGCACAGCGCTCTTGGTCTGGCACATTTATCCCAGGGCAGGGAGGGAGGGACCTCAGAGGGTTCAAAGCAAGGCTGAAGGCAGCTCTCAGAGGCTGACAGGGTGATTAATGCCTGTGCTGGCCACAACAGGGTCACACTTAATGTATACCTGTGGACACAGCCTGAAGGATCTGATCCTACTGGAGCATAACTTTGGCAGGTTTGCACTGATGTCAGTGGGAGCACACACCAGTCAGGTCCTGCCTGTTTTCATAAGTGTCTCTAAGCCCCTGGAAAGTTTGCTTTAAAAAAATAAATAAAAGAAAGCAAGCTCTCTCTCTCTCTCATTTATTGACACTGTGATATTCTCTTAGGCACTCACACAGAGTCTAAAGCTATATTTCAGCTTGGACAGAGAGAGTGCTTTTCCAAAATCCTTGCCATTTTATTCAGCATGATATAAATGGATTATTCACAGGAGTCTGTTGTAATCTCACTGTTTTTAGAACAAATCCAAGGACCCAAACTTGAACAGCACATGTCTTGATTTGCACACTCTCTGAGGTATCTGATAACCTGTGCTTCAGACCCTTCTCCTTGGTTTCTCTAGGAAATAGGAGCTGAGATCTCAGCCCTGCCCCATCCCCCTGGCTGAGTTCACACCTGTCAGCCACCTTCACCCTCTCACCACCAGCAATGGCAAAACAACTGGAAAACTTTGTGCCTCTCACTTTCAAATACTTACCTTTCTATTTTCCCCTTGAAACTGTGGTTACTGCTTTTGTGCTTCTTCTTCCTTGGCCCCCATCTGTCAGATCAGTGCATTCATTAAGAAAAGCTTCACTGCCCAGATGATGAAAAGACATCATAAAATTGTTATATTTGACAATTCTTATTACAGGTTTTATATGGTGGCTACATTTCTGCCACAAAAAAGAGTCAGAAGACTTTTCCTGATGTATAACCTTTCCAACAAGAGGAGGAATGTAATTAAAGTCTATTTTCTACAAGTCTCTGCTTTGTTCAAAGACGAATCCAGACCTCATTCCTCACATTCCCATAGTTTTATGGTAATTGTGAATAAAGTGAAGGGAGCTGCAAATATCTTTACAATTGTTTTATATTACTTGGATAGATAATTATTTGGTTGTGCCAGCAAATTCATACTTAGCCTTCAACCAATGAAAGAAATTATATGCATTTCTAGACATAATTGTGTGCAGGTGAAAGAGCAAGAGTAAATTTTGAGAGCCAAACTGAGGTCCCTTTGAAAAATCAAGAACTTAACTCTTCTGACACCCAAAATTAAGATTAAATTTTAGGAGAAAAAAACATTAGATTTTAATTTGCAGTGTGATTCAAGGAAATTTTGAGAATTCTGCAGTTCATGGGGATAGAAAGATTTCCCCCTTCTAGTGAACAACACTCAGGACTGTAGCTTAGCCCCTTGGAAACACCATAGTTTGCCCTTGGCACAGCACAAAGAATATTGCCCTTCTCCACAAGAGCAGGTGAGGTAGTTTCTGTCTATCTCCCAGTAATCACTGAGATATTTTGGAATGGGAATTCAGCACACAGTTAAATCCAAATATTCTCATCTTAGTTTCCCATATTTTCCAATATTCATCTCTCAGGAATTCAGGGGAGGGTGAAAGAGGCAAGAAATCCAACAATCTCTGATGTATGAAATGGCATATAGTTAACTATATAGTTAAACTATTTCCTCAGTTGCTCGTAGTTTAGATTTGGAAATATCCCCTGTGGACACACGGTGGCACGGCAACAGGGCAATTCTCAGTGCCAGGGTATCACTGAATTATCTCTCCCTGCTTTGTCTGGGGAAAACTGCTCCTCCAAGTATAAGGGACTTGAAACCACAATTCAGTCACTAAAATATGTGACCAGATGTCTCAATCATTGCAGCAAAATGCAATACTTGTCTTGAAATGTCAGTGGGCAAGGGTACATGCTCTTTTTTCTGTTTGGATAATAACCATCATATCCACATACTCATTTATGGTATTAACCATAAATAAAAGGCAGGTTTTAGGGAGTTTCTTACCAAATTTTTTCATCTCATTTCTAGTGAGAGAGAAAATTATCTCCTGCATTGTCTCAACACATCCTTGTTCTGGAAAGACAACTAAGTAAAGTAACAGAAAAATAAAACTTGGCTTAAAATATTTTCAGTGACCATATCAAACCTTAGGTGAAAAATTCTTCTGTGTAGTGACATATGGATTTTCCCTCAACTGATACTGATATTTCAGTGCTCTAGGTGCTATATGAACAGACAACTTCATACTAAAATCCCATTTCTTGACCTGTTGCTGTAAGAAAAAAGGTGTAATGCAAAACTTTCATTGTAGTTAAAATACTTTCTCCTAGGGGAGAAGGATGGAAAAATTCCATCCCAAGGCTTGTTTATGACAGTTCCTGAGCAGTGCTGGGTAATGAGTGATTCTGTGTGGCTCAGCAGAGTGAGAAAAGCCAGGGCTCACTGTGAGGCATGGCTGCTGAATTATCTCCTCTCCCGTCAGAGTCACCACCTGGAGATCTGACATCCCCAAACTCATTTGCACACAATCCTCTCCCACGGCCCCTTCTAGCAGCCATGGAGCATCTGTTTCTCTGCCACCTCAGGTAAAGTGCAGATTTTCTGTCATTTAGTCATTTCTTCTCCCCCAAGGCCAGTGTACACGTTTTGAACAGAAGCATTCCTGCTGGATACAGGAAGGATTTGTGACAAAAATTGGGCTGCTGTGCTCCCAAGTGGGGAAAACAACCCACCTAAGCTACAGAGCAGCAAATACAGGTTCCAGGCAGTAGGGGAGAGATAAGATGTACATGTCAGAGCACTTTTTCCAGTTTTTTAAAGTCTTACATGATCTTTATATTTAACATGGAAATTATCATATACCTATTGTCAATCTGAGGTAAAACTACTAAACGCATAATTTAAGAATTTCTAATTCAACCTAATAGTTGTGGGGTGGTCTTTTTTTGCAACAAACATCCAAAAAGCACAATCATCCAAACCCATCCATACATGGGTTTCTTGCCCATCACTCTCTGCCTTCAGTTTCAGCAGGGTGAGATTACAGAGACTGCTCAGTCCAGACAATTCTGCTCACTACCAGGAGTTTCACAAGGTGCTGTGGCTGCAATCTGCTCATGTGTGCATCCTTCACACTGCTCCTGTCACACCAGTGGATTTATGGCAAGGATGAATTTAGGGTGATGTGTCTAACACAAGAGAAAGTCCAAAGCAGTGGAAAAAATGAGGAGTGTCCCTTTTAGGGGAAGTATTGTTTTACTTATTGAATTATCTCTGTTAAAGCAATACAACTGACACAGTAAAATCTGAGAGTTCAGGAACCTTGTGAGGTCTTCTAATTCCTAATCATTGCCCTCAGCAACTGTGTATAATATATCAATTTTATCCCATGTGGAGAATCATTACCCTTTGACTCTGAATTTGCAGAAGAGACTTTAAGAGCTGCAGTCTGTTTCCCACATGATAGAAGACTAAATATTTCCATTAAGATTGCCTAGTCTGTGTGATACTTTTGTCCCTGCATTAGAAAAATATTAAAATATTGGGAACTTTTAATGTTCCACAGTGCTGAAACCATTCCTTCTGGATTTACTGAGGCATCCCAGAACCTTTCCCAGTCTTCCAGTCACACAACACAGAATAGCTGGTCTTCCTGTGCATATCTTAAAACATTATTCACAGTTGTGTTTGGACACACATTTTGAGACTGCTATAGACAGGGCTGGCTGTAGCTGCCTGTGGCTGCGATGTGGGTGGGAGACTGTGCAGAGACATTTATCTCAAGAGGAAATTCTCCCCCTCCCCTTTTTTTTTCATTCTACTATTTCTCCTTAAATGTATATAGGATGCATGAAAGGTGCAGTAGTTGAAGCACCTCGAGTGTTCTAAATCCCAGCAGTACCAAGCATGAGAGGCTCAGAAACAGCCCCAACTCCCCTGCTCAGGCTGTGTTGTGAAGCACAACCAACAGCAGTTTCCTTGTCCCCATGTCCTTGGGCTTTGAGGCCCAGAGACCCTCTTAAATACTTGGGAAAAATAAAAATAACAAGAGTCACCAACTGCAAAAGGTCTAAGTAAACCAGTTTAGTGCTAGACTTCTGTACTGCTAATTTTTGAAGACTTCACGTGGTCCATACCAAAACTTTGGAGGATGTTCTATACACCCTCTGCAAGACCCCTGTGACAAAATTTGTGTAGCATCCTGTACCTCCTTATAAAGTAGTTAATCCATAACCTAAGCTAGAATCAATTTCAAGAGAACAATTTCCAGGTATCAGTCATGGCCCTTTTTAAGTCCTATCCAGTTCTACTGAGCTTCACACAGTAGTGAATGATCACAATGATTATTTAGCCTTTGTTCACACTGGGCAGAACGTGAATCAGAGTTTCCTGATAGTTGTAACTTTGTTGCTGGAAGCAAACAGCTGCATTTTTTTTTTTTTTTGACATCTTTCAGAAGCACACTAAAATCATCCTTCCTCAAGACTAATCTTAGGCCTTAGGTACATGCTTGATGGCTAAATGGAAAATTCCCTATGTAACATTCAGAGATGTAACTATCACACCATTTGTAACAATGACCCAAAACCCCCAGCAAATGAAGCACCTGTAAAGGGCAGCTTTTTGTTATATACACACCAGTAGAAACCAAGCATGGAGGTTATTTGGGATCAGTTATGGCTGGCCAACCAGCTGCATTTCTACCACATTGAATTCCTTGCCTGTTTTGCTTCTATGGAGGCAACTGGGAAAAAACATACTGAGGTCCTGGGGAACAGCAGGGTACTGTCCAGGCAGGTCTGCTTATACATTTCAACCTTGATTTACAGAGAAAAACAGCACCTGAAAACTGAAATGTTAACCAGACATTCACTGTTAGGACCTTTCCCCCACTTTTCTGTTAAATAGATCTGCAAAGCTCGAATAAAGGCAGAGGAAGGAGCCCTTTCTCTCTCTGCCTGCCTTGGGGCTCTGCACCAGAAAGGTGTCCCCAGCTGCAGTGTGGTTGCTCCTCCATGTCCCACAGCCTGTGCTCTTAAACACCAAGTGAAGTGATTCATATGAGTGGTAAACCTCCCTTTTCCATTAGGAAAAGAGATGTAAAATGACTTGGGACTTGCATGACAAAAATGAATTGATGGCTAATTGTGCTTGCACTGAAAAGGAAGCAATTAACCAATTCCAGCATGCACATTTACTTACGGTAGTAGATTATGAAGGCAAAGCAATCTGTTAGGCTGTGCTTTGTGACTGTCTGGTGGGATTTGCCTTCAGACTTACCTGTGTGTGCTTCAAAACATTGCAGCTGTGACAATGACAATAGCAAGAAAGCAACAAGAGAAAATGGTGTCACAGGAGCATTCTTTGTGAAGGAAGCACATGGATGCAGTTGTAGTTCATCCAGCACGTAGCATGTGAGCTTTTTGTGCAAGAATTCTTCCTCTCACATTGCTTTCAGCCTCCCTTGAACTCAGCACATGCTGAGCAGCAGGACCTGAGCCAAAGCAGAGGCTCAGCTCCCTGCAGAGACCCTGGGGTCCCCAGCCCCTCACCCACTGGGGTGCATTAGATACTCAGCATGAAGGGGTTCAAAGCCCAGGGCAGATGTGCTTTTCCACTGTAAGGCATAACTTTGTTGAGAAAGTATTTTGGGTTTGGCATAAATGCAAGGCTGGTGACAAGATCCTAACGAAATGAAAGGTTATGAAATTCACATCATTTATGTGAGTGACTTTTGTGAGTCACTACTATTAAGTAAGCAAAAAGTATTCAGTGTCTGTCCAAGTGACTTTCAATAGCTATGGAAAATTTTTTATCACAATTAAGGTTATCTCTGAACTTCTTCCTTCTGACAGAAGTGGACCATGCAGAGTTCAGACTTTCCAGAATTCAGATCAGCACAGAAGCTCCTTGCCAAATCCACGTCTGAGACAATGAAATATGATCTGTTCCAAAGCATCCACCTACAGCTGTGTGAAAATGCAAGATACAATAAGATATGAGGGCATTTTTTAATTTAAGGACAAAAATTTGGGCTATGCACAATTCTAACCGCTCTTTACATTGATTTTATGCTCATGCAATCACTCTCTTTCAAGTGGGTAAATGTCCTTAAAACACAAAACATATTGTAAGAGCAATGATTTTTAAAGGGTAACATGACATTAACCTAATCTTTCCTGTTTAATCAGCAGACAGAGCAAATGGGATATAACATGACTGTCCACATCCTCTGTGGCTTGAGCTCAGAGAGAAAGCTGATATGGAACACACTGAGGGAGGGGAAAAAAGGGAAGCAGGGTTTTCTATGCATAAAGCACAGCTCTGTTATCAGCATGATTAAAGTCATTTACTGTAAAACAACAGCCTTCCAGATCCTCCCAACATCCTGAACTCATTCTGCTGTTCAGGGATAATTAGATGGGTTTCAAATGTTATAAAATATAGGCCTGTTTATGGCAAAATGTTCTGCTAATCAAGATGTCTCCCTATATTTGGTACAAATTTTCGTTTCTGTTCTTTCTAACCTCTGTAATATAAAGGAGCTGATGGAGTTTTGCAAAAACATAGCTAAAATCCTCTGTAACCCAAACTTGCTACAGCTTAAACCAAAAACATCAAAGGGAAAATTCAGTAACAAAACCACAAAGATAAGGTGCCTGCCAGAGATGCAAGGAAATTAGGATATTTGTCTGAATTCTCATTTTAGGGAGTGAGAATATGCCTCTGTTTGTGTGCACACGTCTGGAGTCAGGTCTTCTGGGACAGGTTTGAGGAGGGAGCACGAATCTCCTGTAGGCCTGAAAAGAGTTCTGACATTTTTTAAAAAGATTTGAAAAGAGGAGATAGCAAAGCTTCCTGCAGCACTGTTTTTAGACCCCCTCCATTTGTTTTGTTCTCCTTACAAGTCAGAGGTTCCAAGCAAAATTTTCAGATGGCCATCCAGTTTCTCTTACCAGTTTTCTTTTTCCAGATTTTCCTTGTCTTTTGAGGCACCAGATTGTTGGCCAATGGTTTTTTGATTGCATTCTCATTTTGCCTATTCCATTTCACATTTCACTGTCCCAAACCTCTTTGCAAATTCAGTCTGTGGCCTCCTGTAGCACGGTAAGGAGATGAGAGCTCCCCTCCTCAGCCCCTGCTCCTCCTGGTGAGGTCAGCTCTCCCACCTCATGGCAGGGCTGTGCATCATGGAAATAGTCCAGCAGATGAGAAGATTTAGGAACTAGAACACATCTTTTGAAGTAGGCAAGACTTGATTAGTGGGGCTCACAGGCAGAAACTTTGCCAGAGGGATTTAAACAACACAATACAGATGTACCTGCTTCTGTGTACACAAGTTTCGAGGAAGCGTGGATTTCTCTAAACCCAGTTAAAGGATAAATCTTTTCTTTGGTAATTACACAGTATTTTCTGCAACCCAGTAGCCTGATATAACCTGCCAGGATTAAGTGGCAGCCACCTGCTCCCTAACCAAGCCTGGGTGCAGTCAACCTCCAGGCAAAACTGAATTACCTGAATCACTGGAGCCCAATGAAACTCAAACTCAGCTGCTGCAGGGAGTGACACAGTGCAGGCAGCTCAAACCAGATCAGCTCCTCAGATCTCTCTGCACACCCAGCCACTGACTGATAAGAGCAGCATCCCATCACAGACAGCTCAAGGAAGGCAGCAGTCCGAGTGCCACTGGAAGCTTTGAGTCCTGTTAAACTGGATATTTTTACATGAGTGAACATGGCAGTCCAAATATCCACACTTCATCCCAGAGCTTAAAAAGTAGAATTGTTCACTGTGACCATTTCTCTCCAGACTGAGCAAATAACATCTGCACTGTTGAAATTCCTGCCTCTTCAGAATGCTTCTGGTAAGTAAAATGACACAAGGGAAAAAATGGACGCAGAGGCAGCAAGACACTAACCAAACATTTTTCATACTCTAAATTAGACACACCAATCAAAGATCTACTAAATTTAGATCATAGTCTCAGGTTTCTGATTTACATAGAATATGGTTTCAAAGTAGATTCTGTCCATATTAATAATAATTGACAAATATGAAAGGGGCTTAAAGGGGCTCCAGTGCCTTTTCCTACCATTATAAAGGCAAGTCCTGACTGCATCTAAACATCAGAATTGTTTGAAATAGATATGCCAATCCTTTGCTGTTTTCTTTTGGTAATACTGAAAATACTGTTTCCCATTAAAAAACTGAGCCAAATTCTGCAAACGTCCAGTTTTGGTACATCTACTAGGCACTAACATGAACATGAAATCCTTGTTTTCTATAATTTCAGGAAGTTACCAGCCAGATTTTCAAGGCTGAAGGCTTGGTATGCTTATCTCTCTCTGCCTCCCTTGCTCTTATACCTTTCCTTAAGTCTTAGTTGCCATTTGCATCAAAGACTGTGGGTTTAGATGGACCTTGCAATGACAGATCTACTCCAGGGTTTGAGTAATTGAAGAAAACCTGAAACAGAATCATTATTCATTCAGAAGCACAGAATTTTAAACATAAATTCTGTTCAAGTGGAAAGCTCACTTTTTTCTCCTTGTCTTTCATTCAGAACATTACTTTCCTTGATGCTTTCACTAGAACAAGTATTTTGAACATTTCTGTATGGATTCTTGTAAAACTTTGACTTGAGACTACTTACTTTAGGCTAGGTTTGAATACATTTATAGCATATTAAAAGCAGCAAAACTTAATAGTCATATGTCTGAGATAGAATGAAGTGGACAGAAAAGAACATCATAGGGGAGTGTAACAAATATTTTCCAAAAGAAAAGAAAGGAGAGTGGGGGAGCTACATCACCATATTGCAGTGTCAACAATACTGATATTGGCAAAAATTTCCCTGTATTTTCCATTGTGGGGGGAATGTCATAGGCTGAACTAACTCACAAATGGTTCCTGTTGATTTAGACAGAGAGTTTTGTTAGACTATTGGCAAAAGCAAGAATAATTTACTGTAATATTTGGTCATTGACAGAAGTTCAGTAGATGCCCTGTTTGGAGTTTCAGCAGGTACACACAGGTGTACCTCAATTTCACTGAGAGGGAATAGTGACATGGTGAGACACTTTCAAGAGATTCTTTCTGAATTTTTGATGCCAAGACTCTGCAACTGTACTATGGCTCATATGGGTAATTTCTTCTTTGCAATCAAAATCAGTTCAAAGCAAAGAGAAGCAGCCAAATCCAGGTAATCTACACACAGTAGATCTGCACCAAAAGCATCAATAGATCCATGCAATTTATATGTGACACAAATGACCCTGTCTTGTTTATACAAGAAGAGTCTGTCAGTTTAAAAAAATCTATTTATATTGAAACTAAATTACTTCTTCCTTCTCTACAGTGTTAACAAGAGTTGAGCAGTGATCAGAAAACTTTCTGTCTGCACGAGAATCATGAATATTCTCCAGTGTTTTGTAGATGTGCTGGTGACACCAAACCATCAATGGAAAAGACATCATGTTACTTTGACCTTTTGTCAGACTGATTTGGAACATCCATAAGTCTTTTTGTTTGATTAAAAAGCTACCTTCCTTTTTGTGTTTTTTTTCTCTCTTTACCTGGCACACTGAGGTTCTGGATGAGAAGCATAACAGCCTTTCATTTGTTCTATCACATATCTCAGCTCACTGTTCTTATATTACTTTAATTTACCCATCAGCACAAAATGTTTGATTAAAATAGACATGGGTGGGTGTGTGGCATAAATTGCACTTAAAACAGCAATCTGAAATGAGGTTAAGGAAAATTATGTCCTTGTGATTAATTGCAGTACTTTTTAATTTGATGTGAGGTACATGCTAATGACTGCTTTTAACATATTCCTGTTGCTGCTTCTTTATTTATCTGTCCACAAAGGCATTTGATTAACTGCTATGAGTGGGGTTTTATATAAGCATGCTTTACAAAACAGAGGAACAGGATTACAACAAATTTCTTAAAGTGGCAGGTTCTGGCATTGTCAATCCAGCAAAAGCATGAAATTGAGTACATCAGCTTTTAATTGTTCTACCCCTTCATTCAGCTGATATTGGCACAGAAGCTCAATTCTGCAGACAGTGGGAGTTTAAATTATGGAAGGTGGGGGTTCAGGTCATCCTGTTCATGAAAATGTTCAATCAAGCCATTAACTAGATCTTCCAACACCTCTTTCCATCCCCTGACACCTTAAACCCTACACTCTTCTGACTGACTTGGTCACTCCCATCAATTCAAAGGCTGCCACAACCTATCAGGGATGCCAGGAGTGTCTGTCATTGGAAGCAAAAATCACCTACCATCCATTGCTCCCACATGCACAGAGAAACAAAACATAATAAACACAATTTGACCCCTAAGAATAACAAAAGTCATATGAATAGTGTGTAGGAGACAAATGAAGTTGACCCAAGTGGTTCATATGAGTAAATCTGACGCCTGTTTGAGCTCAGTTCAGTATCATATGGCTATATCATAAAATTTCTGTCATCATCTGCCCTTCTGAGCAACATCATTGTTCATTGTTTCAGGGACTCCTTTGTTTAGCCTCTCGTGCTACACAGAAATCACACACTTCACAAACCTTCCTGTAAGGATCTCATGGAGAGAAGTAGAGGGGCCTGTATCCACAGTTTTAAAATAAATAGAAGCGCTTGATCATAATCAAACATATCATGGTTTGTATCTCCTCTTCTTCACTGGCTGTTTACATTTTGAGCCAGAAATGCATTTACCACTCATCAGTTTTCAGGAAAATTTTTTCAGTAAAATATTGCCATTACAATCCTCAGCTCTTGTGATCTCCACATTGCAGTAATTTACTAAAATCTGCCCTTTGCCAGCATTTTAAGCCACAACCTTCTGTTCATTATTAAATCACTCTAAAAAATATCACCAGTGAAAATTAATCTTTAGGAAACAGAAGAAATAGCTGCAAGGCTCCATATGTTATCAGTCTTAATTTTATTCCCTCCCAGTCTCATAATCCTTCCATTTGTTCCAGTAGTTTACTTATCAGCTCCCTGAGAGTTCCTCAGACAAGTAATTTCCTATCTCTTGACCACAAATGTGACTTTACTTAAAGTACAGGTTGCACAATTATATCAGTCTCTGTGTTTTCCTCACCCTTTCTTTGCTGGAGCATGGGATTAATGCAGCCCACTCTCTTGTGCTTGATATTCACAGAATGAAACACTTAACAAATACAAGCTGTTTTCTGTTTTTTTAATAACCATAAGTGTCTCTCAATAGATCACAATGAATTTGAAGTAATTTGACTGTGTAAGATAAGTTAATTTAAGTATTTGTTTAGTGTGTTTCATTGTGAAAATGGCATTTTACCAGTAAGCTTGAGAGCAAAGGATGACAGCTGGGCTGATGGCAGAGTAACCAATGCTATAGGATTATTGCCAGGGTTGCTGACAAATTAGTTAGAAAACACTCCCACACTGAATATTTACCCCAGGATTCTAAATCAGAATACTTACTTCTGAAGATAATGCTTTCTGCTTAGATTAGACAAGATGAATTCAACTTTCAGGGTCAACTTTGTAAGGCATAATCTGCAGAGGGCTACAGCAGCGTGACTTCAAGGACCAGATGGCAAACTAGAGAAAAATATGGAATACAAGGATTATCATTCAACATCCAAAATTATGCATAAGCATTTATGTAATACATGCCATTTGAAAAAAACATTTATTCTACCCCTGGTGAGTAAAAGGAGAGGGTGGTTCACTAAGAACAGTAGTGAATGAAGAGCAAGGGGACCAAAGCCACACATCAGAGGAGACATGAAAAAAATGAGGTTGTCCAAGAGAAGAGCAGATCAAGAAGCACCAGTGTCTGCTGACTAAAAGAAACACAGGTGGGGAACAGCAATGAGGTTTGGAAAGTTGGATCTTTGTGGAGGCAGGAGAAGAGGAACAGAATACTGGTACAGTCAAGCTGCAGGGTTGGAAATTGGCTTTACCAGCAGAACACAGATTCCAATTATCAATGTAATACACCCAAGGGGAACAGCACAGTGGGGGTGGTTTATTGGTGGTTTTCCCCTCTCCCCACTAAAAAAAGTCTTTCAGAAAATCCACAATAATAAAAATTTAAACCTCTTTCTCATCCTCTGCCAGCAGCTGTCTTCACATGTCTCACGTGATTTGGAGGCCCAGCACTGGCAAAATTAATTTCTATTTGCTACCAGTTTAATACTCAGCTGCTTTATCTGCAGTTCCCTAGAAAATTTGATTTGCCCAGTCAAAGTACTTCGAGTCATGTGCTGAGAAGTTGAATAAAACAGTTAATTCTTTATAAATTAGATCTTTTCAACCTGTGACTTCACCAGTGTCTGCAGAGCACCTGCAGAAAAATAATTACATTCCTTCAGAGCTCCTGGTCCCATGTCTCTGGGAGTCAGGTCTTAGATTAAGTGCACTCCTGGAGCAAAGATTGGAAAACATGTGGAAGTGAAGACTTTTCAGTTCTGTTTGCACAAGAGCACATCAGAGTGCTTACTGAGAAAAACAAATTTTAGGTTGACACTTTGGATCCTTAGCTTCATGTGTCAGGGACAGCAGCTCCCCTCTCTGTGGCTGTAGTAATCAACAAGCAAGGTAGTTGCCATCCAAATTGGCTTTGAGAGAACTAAGGTAAGTAAATATTCCCTGTTATTGAGAAGCCTGGAAAATATAGCCCCAAAATAATAAAATGCAACTACTGGCAGGACAAGGGAGAAATTGCCTGCATGCAATCTCTTATATTACACTTCAGAAATGGTCTATTTTTTATTCCATTTTTGAATACCAACACTTTGATTTGAAAACAACAGTGGTCAGCTCAGACAAAGGCTTCAGTGTTCCCTAGTGGTCCTTGTCCAGGGCTGCTGGCCCCAGGGGTGCTGGCTGCACCCTGTTCTTACAAAGCACAGAGGAAAATAGAGGTGAGTCCAGTGGTGAAAACGAAGGCCAACGACAAACACAAAGAGGTTCTAAAATTTAGAACCCTGTGAGCTGCCTAAATTGGTCTAGGAACTCTTCCAGATTTGAACATGACTAGAAATTAGGATATAAAACACACAGGTTGTCTTTTCCAGCATATACCTGTGGGAGGCTGAGAGCAGCACTTGACCCTGGATTTAACATCTGAATGTTCTTTTTCACATTTTCCTGAGTGCCCCAGAGATTTGTGCTCCCTGTCAGTACCATGCACCTCCTTACAGCACACATGGTTTCTGACAGCTTGGTTCATGATCTGGAATGATTTCATTCCCAGTGTGGAATGCAAGAGAAGGTATTCTCTGGCTCAGCATGTCCTGTGTACCTCTCTCTCAAACCATGATTAGCTGTTTCAGCTCTTATTGAGACATTTTGTGCCAAATCTGTACCTTAGATAACCTTAATTTATGCCACAACATCTCTCCAGCCAAATGAATTTATATTTCAGTCTAAGACTTAGGATATATTACGTAGGCTATTAAAAAAAAAAAAAAAAAAGAGAAGTCTGTTTTGTGAATTTATGGAGTAGTATTTTTGTTTTCTTTTAATACCAATGCTAATAATTGTTAAAGACAACTTTAATGTAGAGTATAATTTTAAAGATACACACTAAATATTAAATTTAAATATTTCACAGTATTGTTTTTAACTCTGAGTTTAGAATGATGCAAATTACTGGCAGCTTACTGATACAGAACAAGTAACTACCTAAGTTTGCTGTTTAAATTTAGTCACTAGGATTACAACTGGCTAGGCTAAGCCCTAGCTACAATTCTCATGTGATCAAGTGAGGCATGCATGTCACTGCAGTTTAGTGAGCTGCCTACACTTAAACCTGATTGAACCTTAAGTAGATCAGAAGAGTGGGCAGCCTGTGACATATTCTCAAAGGCCAAATCTCCACAGGGGAAAGAGAAGCCCTCAGATTTTAATAATCTCTTTTTAAATTACTTGGTTAGGCAGTCCAAACCAAAGAAAGGATATGATCTAATTAAACAATCAATAAATGTTTCAGATCTATCATCTGGCAACTCGGATAAAATTACATCCTTATGGTTCTTTAGTATGGTTTAATGCCTTTAATCCTTGATTATATAACAGTGCTTTAATCTAAGATAAATTGCAAAAGAGCAACAAGAGCCTCGAGAGTTTTGATTTTCAGATTCAGTTTGGTCTAAAGGCACCTTATCCTCTTAGAAAACTCCAGCAGAAAGCTTTAGATCCCAGTAGAAGCCATGGTTGTTTTATGATGGTTTCAGGTCCAGAAGAGATACTGGGTTTTGACTTTTATGCTCTGCACAGTTATAAAGTTTAATCAGTCTTTGGTGTGCATGCATGAATGCTGTGAGCATTTGAGCACCATTCATTGTTTTTTTCATCAGTGGGAGAATTTTTAATCCTCTGCTGTGTCTGTGGTGTCTGCTGTCTCTTCAGAATAGAGTCCTTCTACTCTACTTACACAGCCAAACAAAGCAGCTCTTGTCAGTCAATTGTTAATTACTCATACTGCAGATACCAAATATACCAGTTGTAGTCACTCTAAAAACCTTAGCTGACATAAATAATACTTAGAAACCCAAAATCCATATCTCTAAAGAAAGACAGAAAATATAGCTGCAGAACATACTCAGAGCTTTTTTAAAAAGTTAGTTACATAAGAATAATTGCTGTCATGTTACAGATATAAAGACAATGATATAATTAGGATATATTTTATTTTTGGATAATTGTTATGGCAGAGGGGAGCAATGACTTAGTCAAATTCACTAAAATAACAATATGTGTTTAGGTTAGTGCTCTACCTAGCAGTGAGGTTGAGGCTCAAAAAAGTCAAAAGTTTTAAAGCCAAAGACCACAGGTACCTAGCAGACATCAGAAATACAAGTTTTGGTTGGGGGTTCTACCAGATTTGATGCACTTCCCTCAAACTGGGCCTGAAAGACAACCTCAGAAACAAAGAAAATGACTCCTTGGAATTCAGTTTGCCTCAGCTGAGAGTGCAGAAAAAAAATGACAAGAAAGTGTCACACACAGCAGTGTTTTGTGTCGTTGCTCCTATTCAGAATAAAATGGGAGCCATCACACCACTGTTTTGTAATGAGACCTCCAATCAATCACTATTATGATGACAAATGTAAAGCACTATTCACCTGAGCTGAACATAAATTAGAGACTTTACAATAATAAATCCTGGCTAAAATATTAGACTTGATGAAATTACATTCATTAATTCAAAAAATAAATTATTCCCTGACATATGAAAAGTTCTATACTGTTATGTGAGAGCAACTGAAGTCTTTGGGGATGTTTAATGGAGAACAATAGAATTTCTCTGTGGAAAGAAGTGTGGAAAGTCTGCCAAATATTTTAGAGAACATTCTTCTCTTGATACATTTAAAAATATGAATAAAAACTTTTATATCAATAATTTACTGGAAGGTCTTAAATAAAAATAGATTTTGTGAACTTCTGTCTCCTCATAAAGAGGGTACAGGCATTTATTGAAAAAGCATGTTGACTCCCAGGGGATATTAATGCTGTTCCCAATAAAGAGGAACCCATTGGGTTCTTCTACACAATCTCCTCCCATCTGAGGAGGGGAAAAGAGATTTCCTCATGCTTCTCATCAGTTTTTGGCCTTGCAGCCACTCAAGAACCATCACACTCCTGAACCATCACGCTCCTCCCTGCAGCCCCACAGTTCGTGGCAGCTGGGTGTGCCAGCAGATTATTTCAATGAACTTCTGGAGGCTACAGCCCTGCTTGCAGAAAAGCACCTGCTTGCCAGCTGCTGAGGGTACACATGGCAGCGTGTCCAGCTTTGACTTCCACTCCTGAAACTCATCTGTGTTTTCCATAAGGAGGCACAGGCACAGTGTTACATGGATGGGAATCCATGGTTTACTGCTCTGAGCAAAAGCCACAGGGCTGCTGAGTTGGGTTCAAGTCTACTGTTACACTCTTGAACTTTTCACCAGCCCCTGCTGTGCTTGAGAAGGAGACAGAGGATGTCTTACACCTTCCTTGCTCTGGCCATGTTCTACAACCTGAAGGAAAAATGGAAAAAAAGAGGTGTGTGGATTCACTCCAGCCTTAATGCCTAGTGTGAGAGAACACTGCCCACATGGCTATTACTTGCCAGACTTCTTTGGACAGGTTCTTCCTACTGACCTGACCACCTGACCCGATTGCAGAGAGCCTAGAAGAATTGTGGTAAAATACAAGAAAAGAGAAGAGCAGCATGACTAGCTGATAAAAGCCAAGGCAGAGGCAATAATGTCATTTGTCATTAGTTGTCATTTAGAAGGCAGTTGTGAAAAGTGATCTAAGTGCTTTGTTCTCTGTAGAAACATAAACTTGTCAGAGAGGTAGCAAATTGAATAATGGGAAATAATTCTAATAACACAGGTGGAGAAACAGGCACAGGTTACCAAAATGGCACTTGCACTGAGACATGAAGCACAGCATGACCAAGCACAGATCAGAAAAAGAGAGTGGCTGTAACCACAGGCTATCATGTCTTGTTTTTCCATAAAAAGGTACAGTCAAGCAGCCGAATGTAACATATGTGTTAAAAACATTCAAAGTTAAGGTCACTGCACCCAATTTGGCAGGCTTTAAATGCTGCATACCCAACATTTACTACGGAGAGGGGAGCCTCAAAACAACATGGTGCTGCCCCCTTCGAGTTGCACCAGAAAACCTTCCCTTTCCTGTGACCCTGCAGATCTCTAGAGCTCAGGAAGGTCTGTCCACCAACAGCTCCCAGGTGCCTCACCACAGCAATCTGCAGTACACATCTCATGGAACAGATGATTTACCAGAACCCCAGAGCCGTGGGTTTCTGTGGATTTTCATTTCCTATTTCATAACACTGCTAGTTATCCACATTGGAATGTGTGGTGAATACATCTATACAAGCCTAGTGGAAAAAACATGCTGGGCATTATCCATTTTATATTTTTCAAAAGCTCAGAAAGTTGGCCAAATCAAAACTAATTTCCACTGAAACTCTCCAAAGTCCTTCCCAATGAAAGCTGTAATCCTGAACAAATGTCAGTTCTCAAATCAGCTATTCAAATATTAATTTTCAAATGTTTTCATAAAGGGAAAAAAATTCTTATTTTTACATTTACAAACAGAATACAAGCCTCTCATCAACATTCATTAAACAACAAAAAGGGCTGCCTTTATCAAGCAACATTTCAGCCTCAGAATATTTTGCGAGATTGAAAAGAGGTAATTTTGATGGCTGCCTCCTTCATGCAGTGTCTGTTTTTGCAAGATCACTGCAGTAAGTTCATGATAAATTACATTAATATTGATTCCTTGCCAGAATGAGGACACCCTGCCACATCACACCCTGACCAGGGCATCTCCCTGGGTGGAGGAATCAGCAGCACTGACATCCCACATGCTCATGCCACACCTGCCCTCACAACTACTCAGCTCAAAGGGTTTTATCTCTTAAAGCTATAAAGTGCCAAGTCACATAAAAAAAAAAAATTGCATTAAATCATTCAGTAAAGAAAGTAAACCAGCAAGCACATCATGACTCATTCTCATTTATGTGTTTGTTTTTGCAGACTCCTTAAAGACTATCTATCAGTAGTTTGCTGTTTATAGGAGTGTTATAAACTACCCTCAAAAGGTATGCTCACATCAAAATATAGATAATATTTTAAAATGAACTATAATATTTTAAAATTAGAATTTTCACTTCACCATTTCATTAAAAAAAATACAAGTATTTGGTATGTTTATGTTGACTTTGTTGCAGTGAGGTACAAGTGTCACATCCATTTTAACTAAGCTCAAGCTTTAGATCAAAAGAGAAAACACTGCTGACTCAATTTACTAATTAAAAGTTTATCTCAGAGTACATTTTCTTTAATATTCTGGTTCATCTCTACCTTTCACCTGTTGTTTGAAGCATCTTGTATCATGAGTCTGTGGGAGGAACAAGATTAACATCTGATATTCTGGGGGAGGAATGGGAAAATGATCATAACTTTGTACCTCCTCTGAAAATGTCCTGTTATTATTTGCTGTTTTTACAGGCTTCATTAGAACATACAATGAGGGAACTTCAATCCAACTTGTTTCATGGTTTAGTGTTTTCTGCTCAAGAGCAATTCCAATGGAGGGAGAGAGACAGGAATTCCAGCTGAGAACTTGAGTCACTCCTTCCTTGGTGGCAAAGCTCCCAGCTGACCTGGCTGCATGGCTGGGAGCAGCTGATTCCCTGGGCTGCTGGTATCTCCAGGAGCCAAAGGCACACCATAAACTTGGCTTTGGCAGCCCTCTTCCCAGACTGGAATACCATGGTCTGGAGGGTGAATCTTCAGCCTCAGAAAGCAATCTGGAGAAGATGAAAACACCATGCAAGCAAGTATAGCTAATTTTACTCTCAACCCCTTCCACCTGTCCTAATTTTTTTTTCACATTATGAGTAGACAATATATTCGTGGTCAGACTCCACTGTCATCTTGTGACTGAGTTTGAAATGTCCCTGACAACAGCCCTTATATCTGTGTTTTACTTGGTGTTCACCCTCACAAGACATTTCCAACTTTGTCAACCCTAAAAGCCAGGGAAAACTTCTGCTCTGTCTTAAATACAACCACAGTCAGAAAAGTCCAACACAGCTAGCTATTCAACTATGGGATCATGGCCAATCCTTAAAATATACTTTTGTAGTTTGGGCTGGAAAGGATTGGAGCTGACATCTTACATAGGTCACAGGAGATGCTCTCCAAACCTGTCACTGCACTGGCAACTCATTTGGTCCATGGTCTCTGAAAGAGCTGCCAAAGTTGCTGGGGATGGAAGCAGCAGCTGCAGAAAGGTACCTTACAGAAGATAGATTTTGTTATTTAATTAATTCACTCCTTGCAATGAAGGAAAGCAAAAGCTAGGGAAGCTAGGAAATAATGTCAGTACCTAACTACCTACCAGGAGAAAGTGCCCCCTAAGGAAAGCACATCCTCCTCAAATGCCTTAATACCATCCCTTTTCCTCATTCTGCTCAGCAATCTGATATCCTGGATATGAAATCCTTTAAGCTTGGACAGACATTTCTCCTTACCTGAGCCTCCAACATCCTGCAATACATATTTCCAGCATATTAGAAATACCTCTAGCCTAGGAATTGCTGGACTGACTAGTGCTCAGTATAGAATTTTAAAGCAGCCTGTACTGTAAAACAAGAGTTGATCTGCATTGCTCCTCTCCCAAAACCTCAGTAGATTCAGCTGACTGTCATCCTGTTTCAAGGTATTGCTCTCCTCTATCATTTCCACAGCAGACCAAAATCCAAAGGTTCACACTAGTCACAAAAAGCAGAACTCTAGAGGTTGAATTACCATCTCCAAATAAAGATTCCTCTTTGGAACAAAAGCCTCCCCTGTTTACTGTGGCATCTGAAAAAACTCAGTCCTGCATAAAGATTGTTTTTAGCTTCTGCAGAAAGCGTCTAAATAAATCCAGAACCAATTTTAATGCTAATTTATTTAAATTAATTGGATAGACATGATTATTAATTGTATTTTCATATTCCTGTCAGATATTTTTGGGTAACAGTTAAAGCAGGAGGGAAAACATCTGTTCCAGGTGAGTGACATACATAAAAGCCATCAACTGGAATATGATACCACGGGTGGATGAGCCACTAACATTTCTCTCCAAGCAGTGTCTTAAGCATCTCAATAGCCTGAGCCTAAAAGTCATAAGAGAGCCTGTTGTTTCTGAACAGTTATGCTAATCATGTTTAAATAACCATAATTAGATATGGAAGATAGATTTAGCAAACAGAAAACCAAATAGATTAAAGATCTGAAATTCTAATATCATACTTAAAAAAAGAAAAGGCCAAGTTCAACTTCCAGCTCTGCTGGTGCACTTGTTTGAGTGGTATTACTACAGATATACATAACAAAGACCTGAACCTCACTGTAGGCTGAGCATTAAATATCCCAACAAAGAATTTGTGTATCTTACATGCAAAAAGATACAAAAGCATCTTACTTTTATGAATGCTACCATTTTTTTCCTCACCAGGTCTAGAGTTATTACAGTTCTGTCAAAAACTTGATGCAATTTCATAAGATAATTAAATAAAGAGTTAATGAATACTTTCCAGAAGCATATATGACAGAAAGCAAAAGGAAGAAAGACAAGTATATTACTTAAAAAGCAGCTACTTTTGAAAACTGTTCTAGTTAGCTGTTACCATGAGGTTTTCTCC
>VXBR01001239.1:0-10171 GCA_013400215.1 Cisticola juncidis
CGGCGGAGGCACCGCGACACATGTGCAGGCACAGAGGGCTGGTAACAGCCTCATAGAGGACTGAATATTGTCTGCTTGCATCATATAATCCCTACCAGCAGACTCATTTTGCCTATGTACAGCATTTGATGACATAGCCATGCTGTTTCTAAGCTCAGAGCTAATATATTTTCTTTATATAGAACTCTATCATGCAAATATAACAAATTACTAATTTGGTGGTGCTTTACTAGTGTGACTCAGCACTTACCATGCAAGCTACTCTCATGAAAGCCTTTAAATATTGTTTTGTATATGTGTGTGTGTATATATATATATGACAGCACCAATTAATTCATCTATGCTTTTAAATAGAAGGATCCCTTGTTTGTTATTTAATACAGGAAAGATCCCTTTCCTGATAAGTAATGAAACACCAACACACTCTTTTGGAGGTTAGAAGAGTTTAGCCATATGAATTTCACAACTGGAAAAAAAAGGTGACTAGTTTTTAGTGTATTAGTACAGGTGAAATTATGACTGTGTGCTCAGAACTGACTGTTTCCATCTCCAGGTGCATTTAGCGATGTTAGCAGTCTGAGTAATGACTGATAAATGTACAAAACCATTTTAACCTAATGTTCATGCTGAAAAGCAGCATTTCAAAATAAATAAATAAATAAATAACAACCCAAAAAAGCCCCATGAGTCCTGGCAGATCACAAGGTGATCACAAGCCAGCAATGTGCCACTGCAGCCATGGAGGCCATCAGCTCCTGGGCTGCATTAGGCAGAGGATGGTCAGCAGTCCAAGGGAAGGGATTCTCCCCCTCTGCTCACCTCTGGTGACATACATGTGGAGTACTGTGTTCAGCTCTTGGTCTTCCAGTTCAGTAGTGACACAAACACCCTGGAGTATGTCCAGCAAAACTTTGTGGAGATGACCAAGGGATTGAAGCATCTGACACATGAGAGGCTGATAGAGCTGGGATTGTTCACCCAGGAAAAGAGGATGCTCAGTGTGCATAAATACATAAGGAAGAAGATAAGAAGATGGAGCCAGGCTCTCAGGAGTATCCAGTGACAGGGCAAATGCCAGTAGACAGAAACTGGAATACACAAAATGCTATTTAAACACAAGAAAAAAGAAATCCTGTGGTGGTGGTTAGACGCTGGAACCAGTCACTCAAAGAGGTTTCAGTCTATTCTTAGGAGCAATCAATGCCCGTGAACAACTTGCTGTAGCTAAGGTGTCTTGGGTTTCAATGTAACCAATGCAAGATGTAACCAAAAGTATGTATTGTGCTGCCATCTGTTGAAACCAGCTGGGGAGGTGTTTTTATCTCTTCCTATTCCTCATAACTCCAGGGAGGGGAGGGGGTGGGTGTCTTCTGATAATGGGCCAACTGATAAAAACAAGTGGGGCAGTGTTCTTTATCTCTTCCAGTACCCATCCTCCCTCCAGGGGGATATCTTCTGCTAATGGGCCACTGAGTTTCACTGCATCACTGATAAAATTACATCATCCCTTATAAGATGCTCCACCCAGGGGAAGGAACCAAACATTCCTACCTGAATAAAACCTGAGAGTCAGGAACGCCAGGACAGCCTGTGTCCACTGCATTCCCAGAGGAAGATTGACACCAGTGCCAGAGAATCCCAGCTGGCTCACCCTGGCTCTCCTGCCAGGAGGAGCTGCCCTCAAACTGCTCACAGTCCCGGTGGCAGTGCAGAGCAAAGCTGCTCTCTACAGCTTCTGTGAATCTTCGGTGCTGAGGTTCAAAACAAGAGTCAGAAGTCTCTATTCTCCAAGGGGGTACAAGAGAGAGACAGAGAGCAGGCAGACTCTCACACTAACATTTTAACCGGGGGCAGAGGGGTGGGGCAGGTGGGTGATTGGCCCCAGGTTAACACAGGGCAGGGTCAGGAGAGGGGGACAAAGGGACAGAGGAGGAGATTTGGATTTGGTACCTGAGTGATGGGGAGGGAGAAGCAGGGATGAACCACTGGGATAAACAACTCCAAAACAGCTTAACAAAAGCCACTACCAGAGAAAACCAGACCCATCTCATCACCACTGGACCTGCAGAGGAAAACTACACCCTTCTACAGAATCCTCTCTGCTCCAACAGAACATCTATTACTCCAGGAGGAGTTAATTGGACTGCTACCAAAACCCTGACCAACAGGGTGTCAGGTTGGATTCTGACTCTGTCAGTGTTCGCTCTTTTTGTTTATTTGCTTTTTTTGTACTACTGCATTTTTATTTTTAATATTCCTAGTAAAGAACTGTTATTCATATTCCCATATCTTTGCCTAAAAGCCCCTTAATTTCAAAATTATAATGATTTGGAGGGAAGGTGTTTACATTCTCCATTCCAAGGGAGGCCCCTGCTTTCCCTGGCAGACACCTGTCTTTCCAAAGCAAGACATAACACTACTCTAAACAGCAGGGTTTAATTAGATGATCTCCAGAGTCTTTTCAAGCCATGATTGTTCTGTAAGTCTCATATACAAATACATGCACAAGCATGCACTTTTTACATATTCTTCATATAAATAATCAAATATCATAATATTGATCTCTTAGTGTGACTATAATGTCACTAAACACTTTAGGCACTTATTTTATGTGATTTTTATATAAAGTGCATGTATTATTTGTCCACACAGTATTCTGACTAACAGGCATACACTAGGGGAGCATTTTCTGGGAGTAAAAGCTTCCAGTACTTTCAAGTAAACAAAACTCATTGTCTGCTTTCAGGGCAGATAGAGGACACTACTGGTGTCCTAGATTTACTTTACAGCTCTCAAATCTCCACAAAAGCATAAGTAGTATAGTCTACAGAAAAACAAAAATCCCCACCAAAAACCCCAAAAAAAACCCCAAAAAACCCCAACAACAAAACAACAACAACAACAACAAACCACCAAGAGGCAAATTCATTCTTTTATAACAAAAATAATTAAATCAGTTATCTCTGTTCAGTCTTAGAAGTGGCCCCTAAAACCAATACGAGAGAGCAGCAAACACAAATAGACATCAGTTTCTCTCTATGACACTGTTCTTTATTTCTCTTCAAAGACTAAGGAAAATGGGATAAATCAGAGTCTGATGTTCAGCTCCTGACACTCTGCTAGAATTTTCCTCTGCCTTCTAAGCCAAGCACTCTTTTATTTGTGTTAGGCAAGATATTGCCACAACAGAGTAGTAGTTTACAATACATATTTCTTAATCTTATAGGAAAGAGCAAATATACTGTTGAACTCAGAATGTCATTTATCTGAATTTCTCTTCTCTTACCTACATCACATTAGAGACATGCAGGCAGATGAAAGATTTTATTTTTCTTTTTTCCCAGCTCCTCTTCCCACATGGTTTTTCCTTCAAATAATTCCATTTATACATTGGAACAAAAAGATAAATTGCTGTAATTAAGCAGCTCCTCTGCAGATTTTTCTCTGTTCTTTAATACATTGTATGACTTCCATTTAGTGAAATTATTTCAGAGGCAAAAATCCCAATGGTGGGCTACCACAGAGCCAGTGTGGCATTTTCCATGAGGAAAACCCTAGAATATATCCTTAAGCACTGTTAGTTTTTCTTTCTTTCTTTGGAAAAGTTCTTACCTTAGAGGGAAGACATAAGTTAGTTGGTTTGTTCTATTCAGAACGGTGACAGTGCAGTGAGATCTCACCTCTTGTTTGTCAAAAGAATACTCTGACCTGTAAACTGCAGCATGAGGAACAGAAGGGGCAAGGAAAAGTGTTACCTGCTGTGTCTTATTTCTCCAGCTACAGCTGAATTATTTCAGAATGATGACTGTAAGAGCCAGAGGGTTGTGGCATGGGACAAATGACAGTGATTTCTATAGCTTAGTGAGCAAAACATTCAGCAGGGACATGACAGATCACAGCTGTAGGTTTTGGTCCCTGTATTACTGATATGGTGTATTTCATTATTTATTTATATTATTATTTTTTGACAGAATGGCAAATGACAAAGCTAATGTCTCATTCCACAAACTACTGTGGAGGTCAGGATGGCAATGCACTGTATAATGCTATTGTAGTAATGTTTCAGGATCAAGAACTGTGTAACGGAGCTGTTTCTAAAGATCAGATGTTAAAAGTTTACCCTCTTTGTTTGCCTGCTCTTTCAAAGTCTGCTGGATCATCCCTTCTATTCAGATTTTTGTTTTATTTAGCTCTTCATTCACTGAAAGCTGTATTAAATCTAGATGGGTTGGTTTCTTGTCTGTTTGTTAAAGTACACAATTGTTCCTTTAAAAACATTTTGAAACTGCTGCATATCTGTCCATCCAGTGTTTTACAGAATTGTTGAGGTTGAAATGGACTTGAGAAGACCTTCTAGTCCAACCCCCTTACTCCAACAGGATCACTTAGAGTAGGTCACTCAGGACTGACCAATGGGCTTTGAATAGATAGAGGATAGAGACTCCACAACCTCTCTGGAAAACCTTTTCCACTGCTCAGTCACTCCCACAGGAAAAAGAAAAGTGACTGTGATTGGTTAAATGTAATTTTTTTTTTTTAAATTTGTGCCTATTGTGTCTGGTCCTGTCAGTGGGTAGCAGTAAGAAGAGCCTGGTTCCTGCATCTTCTTTCTCTTCTGCTGGTTATTTTCTTTAGCCTTCTCTTATTCAGGTTAAACTATCACAGTTCTCTCAGCCTTTCCTTATAGGAAAGATGCTCTCATTCCTTTGTGACCTTTGGGGTCCTGCACTGGAACCACTTCAGTAAGAACACATCTTACTTGTGCTGGGCAGCCAAGAACTGCACACAGAACTCACCAGTGCTGAGCAGAGTGCAACAATCACCTTCCTCAAGCTGCTGGCAGCATTCCACCTTCCTGGGGCTTGAGGTGGGGATGACCAGCCTGTAGTACCCTGGATCTTCCTTCTTGCCCTTCTCAAACATAACAGCCACAATTGCTTTCTTATCTAACACATTACCTTGTATTATTTTCTCTACACTACAATTCAGAGGTAGAAATACAGACAGAAAAGAGCATTATAAAAATAAATTTGTCTGTTTATATGAACTCCTGACCTTTCTATTTGCCTGAGGAGCCAGAACCTGTCACTTTGCATCAGTGATTATGTCTATGCTACTATTTTAACAGTGCCTGGGAGAGTGCACAGGCACTGGAAAATCCCTCTTATATCATTAATTCTTCAGGTTGTGTGTGGTACAGTTTAGGCCACCTTGCACTCTCCCAAATATTGTCCAGGCAGAATTCCAGAGGAAAAGAACAGTATATGGCCACTCCCATTACTTGGCTTACAGACAGCTCAAGCCCTTTTAGGGCTAAAAATTGATAACACAAAATGTAAGTTTAATGACAACAAATTGTCTATTCACCTTTTTATTTTAATAATTGAGATATAGCCAAGTTTTGTTTGTTTTTGTTTTTTCCAAGTAAGTTTTTTAGAAACAAAATCATGAAGGTTATTGTGAAAGAATAAAAACAGATTTTCACCCACATTTTACCCTTTTTAATACACAAATATGTTGCAGGACTGGTTAAAGTTTGTTATAATACAACAATCTTGTCACTTGTAAGGTCAAAGATTTTGCAACCAGTCTAAATATTGTCATACAATAAACTACAAATGACTGGTGCTTTCTGCACATGCCTCTCATGTAATTCTTTTCTTTAAAGAAACAGTAAAAACATACTAGATCAAAGAACAGGTATGAAATTAAAATTGTAAACCCAAACAATCACTCTGACTTTTTTATGCTCTTCTATATGCCTAGAGTGTTTTTTGCATAAAAGACTTGATCCTAAGTATATCTTTGAATAGAATATTATGGAGATCATCTAAAAATATTTGGAATATTTACGTACAGCAACAGAGAAAGTTAGCCTGTGATGTGTATCAACATGTAAACTCTTTAGGAAGGGAATGTGAAGTCTCCAAGTTGTGTGAAGATGTGAATATACTAAAAAATGCTGCAGATCAATAGCAAGTTCATCAACTTTCTTCTGAACATTTTCTGATGTTTCAGTATTTAACAATAATTCTAAACCTCTTGGAACAGATGAGAATGGAAAGATAAAAATAAAATAAAATAAAATAAAATAAAATAAAATTCTGACCTAAACCTCTGTTTTCAGCTAGGTCTGGCTTAGCCATATAAATTTCTTCATTCCATTTGGAAGTTAATTGTTTTGTAAATTTATTCCTATTTCAATTTCTCTTTGGTATGTCAGAGAGAAGTTATGAGATGTCAGTATGTTATGAGATTGTGTAGGGCCCTAGTGAATCCATGTTCCAGATTTTCTCTGACAATGCACAACTCTCTAGAGCTGCAAAATAACACGAACTACAGGTTTCCATGAGAGATGGAAAACATTCAATAACTTTATTTGCCAAACACAGCACATGTCTTGTGTGAATCACAGGGAAAATCATAAGTGATATAATGGCTGAAGATAAAGATTTGAGTTTGGTTTTTTTTCCATCTGTCATTTACATACAGACATATATATATATATATATATATATATATATATATACATATATTTGTGTATGTATATATATATATAATTGCTTAAATTATTGCTGAATCTAGAAAAATACAATTATGGAGGTATGAGCTATATAACATCCATCTAACAGAAAAAGGTAAAAACACTTGGCCAGAGGCAGCAATTTTCCTGTCTTGAAGTGATTTGGCTCTGAAGAGCTTGCATCCATACAAATAAACTCTCTTACACTTTGAAATATCATGGCATCAGGCAAGACAACTGGCAATTGTTCCTGGCTCACAGTAACCCTCAAGGCATTCTAGCGTCTGCAGGTGAGAATAATAGCCAAAGAACAACCCAAAACAAAACAGCCAAAGAAAAACCCAAAACAAAACACCTCAAAAGTAAAACAAATTTATCAGTATGGACAATTCACTTCAGAATCTGGGAAACTCTTAGTTTAAAAACAAAATTTATGGTATGAAAGCAGATTTTGTTATTATTGTGTATTGCAAAGTGGTCTGAGGGAATGGTACAAATTGTCAGACCATTCTTACTTACCAGATCATGGGAACCATAGACAGTCATTTGAATAACTTGTCCTCTTGAGAAGAAGTTTCCTCTGAGGTAAAGAAAAATATGGTTTCCAATGAGAAAGAAATCAGAGTCTTCTGAATTCATTAATAGATGGCATAAGGACCTATGAGTATCAAGTCTAAGCACATACCTAAATTTCCCTATTGTGGTGGGTTTTTGTTAAGCTGTTTTGAGTTCTGTATTTTGGTATATTGTATATTTGTATTTGTATGTTCCCTGTTTCCCCCGGCTCGATGCATTGGGTGCTGTCCAGGCATGTCCCCTTTTTTGTCTGTCTACCTCCCCTACCCCTGCCCTGTTCCTAAAACCTTCTGTCAGCTGTCCATCCTTCCCCTGACCCTGCCCTATGTTATGAAAAAACCCCTGTCCATCTGTCCTGGGGCCAATCCCCTGCTTGTTCCACACACCCCACCCCTCGGGTTTAAAAGCGGGCGTGGGCTTTGTTCCTTGCTCCTTCTCGTGCCCCCCTCTTGGGGAATAAAGGTCTCTGAGAAATCATACGAAAAGGAGCCTTCTCCAGTCCTTTCTCTGAAGCCTAGGCCCTGCAACACCTGTTTGCTGTAGAAGAACAGCCTTGTTCTGCACCATGACCTGAACCTGCCGGCAGATTTGGGAACGGCCCCTGGCACAGCCGGGAGTCAGAGCTAGCTGGGATTTCACCAGCCCTGTCACTTCCCATCCACTGCTCTGCTAGGACTGCACAGACTGATGTAGTAATTATCCAAAGAACATGCACTTCATTTCAGGAGACAAGGACCAGTTCCCAAAACAATTTCACTAAGGTCCTGTATCCAACTGAACTATACATGGTAGCTTTGTCTCAAATTCCATCTAGATGAGCAAATCAGTTTGTATGTTTCCCTTTCCTATTAAAGTGATGAAATCAAAAATAGGGTTTCTTTTTAGGTTTTATATCAGTAACAGCCTTTTGATGACACTTGTCATCCTGCAGTGAAGTGTAAACACAATAAATTTAACTGTAGTGTGAAGATAATCTAAACAAAAAGTGGAATAATATTCTCTTCTTCCATATCATCAGAAATTGTATTGTTGCATGAGACAGGAAAGCAATAACATTCCATACAATATTAAATATATGTATTTTAATATAGCTCAGAAGTTCACACAAATTGCATTTTTGGTGATATAAAGCATAAACACTTTGAGAAAATAATCATATTACTGAGAGAAGTTGTTTTGGGAGTGAATTTTCTGCAAAAATATTTTCCTTGCTAAAACGTAAAACACTAAAGTGCATGGATAATGAATATTCTTTATTCTGTTCTGTAAACCTCATGATACAATCCAATGTTCCAATGAAAGAAAATGGATGACTTTAGAATAATAAAGCAATGTTTAATGCCATAATCTATTAACAGTGGGAGTAGAAATCTATAAATATCTAAAACATAGAGTAGGAAAGGAATAAGGAGAAATATGCATATAGGTATCTTATGGAAAAAAATATCACCCATTTCAGCTTTGCATCTGCATAATTACATATTTCACAATTCCTAGATAATTTTTTATTTCTTTGTACAAGCATGTTCTGGACTCTTCCTGAGCAAGATTTCTCTCTTTCTAACAAAAGGGTATGTAAACTGCATTATATATTTGTGATTTGTTAGACATTTAGAAAAATGAAATTGCAATCTATTAAGTCAAATGTTCATTTGTTATGCAAATCCTCCTTTAGTTTTATGTGTTCATACAAAATACTTTTTTTTTCCATTTCTTCACAATCACTCTTTTGCTTCTGGTGTTCTGTGTCTTAACTTCATTTTGCCTTCTTATAATCATATTTACCCACAGCTTAGAAAAATGTAAAAAAGAAATTTCCCTACTTTCATCTCACCAGGTGTTGAAAGAGAATAAATTCAATTTCTAGGAACAGTGGCCACTCGTGAGTGGGAGCTAACAGTATATCCACCCACTACATATCCTTTATTCAGAGGACTTCCAGCTTTTTTAATAAGCCCTGAAAGAGCAATGCAACACTGACAGCAATAAAAATGGAACTGAGCCTTCAGCTGACAACTGTAAAGATGAGTCAGGGATACTGTGGAATCAGTGCAGTAAAGGACTATGAGAAATATCAGTGTGTTTCTTGATGAATTCTCCCTGAATGTGAATAATGTTGGGGATACCCCACAGCAAAATTGTTCCAATGATACGCCAACCTAAAAGTGTAGTCAGCTATTCTTCCCAAGGAAAAGAAGTGGAAAAGAAGCCTAGGCTTCATCACTAATTTATTTAATCTTGCTCATAGACATAGAAAATATTTCAAGCCTGTTATTCCAAGACCTGTGGAGTGTGTAGGTACAAACTCAAACTGAGGAATACTTTCAGCTCTTTCTTCCCATGTTAGTAATTTGCCTTTATGTACTCTTTGTCCTACTTTACTTTTCCAACATTTAAACTATTTTATTATTGTTATTAGCCACCATAATGTAATTCTGTTGATCTGCATATAGTACATTTTCTTCGTCTCAAACAGGCGCGTTACAGAATTTCTTTTTTTTTCCCTGAAGATATATAGAGAGAGCTGTATTATGTTTCTGCCATTGTGGCTCAAAATGTTTCCATTGTTTCTCTAAAACTAATGAACTCAATGGAAGAACTGCAATTTTTTTCTGCATTCTGATGTTTAATTTACATTTGATTTGTATAGTATTAAAGAGTCCTCTAATACATGCTATACTTCACCTTAGCTATAAAAATTTATCTTTTTAGAATTATAATGCAGGTTGGTTTCTGTTGCAGCCTTGTACAATTACTGCTTTTTGCTCTTTTGTTTCAATTAGATGTTTACTATCAATCATCAGGAACATTCAGGTGTATTGCTGAGGAATCTTTCATGAGTTTTACTTTAGGAATATAAAGAAATTATTAAATTCAAACCAAGAGATGAATAAGAAATAAAGGGTGTTTATTGAGGTTTCCCCTCAATAATCCTCACCATGCTGGGGCAGCCGGTCTTCTCGCAGCAGGTCTCTCCAGGTTGGTATCCGGCCTCAAGAAGGCGGCTTTGGCAGATGGCAGCATGCAGCCCGGCCCGGCCCTCCCGCAGCTCCGCGGCCCCTGCCCTCAAGG
>VXBR01001239.1:10626-162695 GCA_013400215.1 Cisticola juncidis
GAAGGCTGGCTTGCCTGAACAGGCATCTTCTCTGGGAAATAGGACGGAAAAGGAAGCTGTGTGCCCAGTGGAAAGCAGGTCGGGAGAAGAATACACAGGTGCTTCTTGCCACTGAAGGGAGAAATTGGGTGGGCTGAAAGCTCAGCTGGAGAGGAAGTTGGCCAGAAATGTGAGGCACAATAAAACCAGTGTTCTTCAATACGTGAAAGGAAAAAATCATTGTAAAAATAACATTGTCCCCTACCAGGATGGTAGGTAGATGGTCACCTCACCTACAGGGGCACAGACATGGTACAGGTGTTCACAGGTGTTCAATGCATTCTTTGCCTCTGTCTTCAACACTCATCCCTCCCTTCCCAGTGGAAAACAGTGCATTGTACCAAGGGACACAGCAAAGTTTCTGAAGAGGGCAAGCCCTGCTCAGCAGAAAACCAACCAGCCCTGTTTGATTCACAGCAATTCCATCCAACCCCTAGATAAAATTTGAATTTCTTTTTGTCTCTTTTTAACATAAATCTTAAAATATAGCTGGGTCATTAAATGAAAGTTTAATTGAAAATAATTAGTCTTGTCTGTAATATAAGACAGTACATCTCTAAGGCAATTAATTTATTTTTTTAGATTTTCTAGAGATATTTTTTTTACCCATTAATACATAGCAAGTTTGTTTTATATTATTTTTTTGGGTTTTTTTGTAATTTTTGGAAGACCTCTTATTTTAGTATGTCTAAGTTTTGTCTTGTTTATCTTTTTTCTGGCAAATTGTCTCTCAATTCCCTTACAGATTTTGAGTTTTGGCTTTTTGTAAGGTAATGTACCAGAGATTTAGACTATGAAAAAAAAATTAATTATATGATACAATTTTTTTAAAGGTTTTCAGAGGATCTTCTTAAGACTGAATTACATGTGAAGGATCTTCAGTTTTTTTGAGATCAGACCCAATGATTGTGTTCATATGAATTCCACAAGACTCAAACCTTCTTGCTTTTCACTTCAGCTGCAACCTGTACTTCTCTGAAGTTACTTTTACTGGGCTATATGTAAAAAAATGAACATTAAAAAAATTAAAACACAAAGCTGGATCAGTACACTGAAATGTTAATATAGGTCCTGACAGAAAATGAGATGGAGAGGGAGAAGACTACATCTGACAGATGGTCAGCTCATGCTTGGTGCTTCCAGGATCTAGGACACCGAGGTGGTGCTGCAGTCTGGAACAGAACTACAATCAAGTAGTAAATTTGAGTGAGTTTAGAAGAGTCTCATCATTAAACCAAAGTACAAGAGCTGTGTCATAAAGACACACATCCCTAAAGGGGAGAAAATATTGTCACACAAAAAGAAGTGGCTGATGTGCTTTCAATAGGAAATAATACCTTAGGGGAACATCCCACAAATGTAACAAAATAGTTACCAAATATAATACTGATGACACCTAGGAGATTTACAGCAGCTTTGACAACTTTAATTTTGCTTTCATTTACTTGTTTTATTTGTGCACTTCTGAGAACATCTGTATTTGTTTTTATTCCCAACATAAAGCTCATCAGATATCCCACAACAACCTCTGTGCCCATTTTCAATTACAATGAAAACATGAAGATACTGTAATCTTACATTCTTTGCTCAAAAAATTTGGTGAGAAATGCTTTGACTTAAAGAGTAGTTAAGTATTAGGGCCCACATTACTTTTCAGCTACAATATGAAGATTTTTCCACCATGAAACATGAAGTGCTATACAACACATGGAATTTTAGGACTCAAATTATCAGCATTGTGGAGCAGAACACAGATGTGTCTTATATTTGAGAAAAATATAGTTTATTACCTTTATACCATGAGGCTTTTCTGTTAAGCATTAATGCAGTGTCTTCCTACTAACTTTTAGTCATTATCACCACAATAGAATCACAATCCAATATTCTTACCATAAAGTTTTGTACAATTACATACTCAAATAAATATACAGGTACACATATTTTGAAATAATCTGTTCTCTTCAGTAAGGCTCTCAAAAAACTGTAGGAACTGGTACTGACAGCTACATTGAGTAATCTGAAATATGGGATTTTTGGTGTTTGGGGTTTTTTTCTACATTTAGGCCTAAACAAGCAATTATGACTTTGGAGAACGAGTGTATTAAAAAGCAATGTCTACACTGAGGAAAGTGTAGCTTTTGTTTAAACACGAGAATGTTCATATTTTATAAACTTACTTCAACATGCTTTCATAGGAAAAAACCCATCCATTTAAAATATTTTGTTCGAATGAATAGACATAATTTAGTAGACAAGGCTTGGAGTGTTGGAGTCCTAGAAACTTTGGGGTTTTAGTGTATAGTAATACATATGAGCTAAGATGGAGTATTTTGGGTGTCACTTTCTCCTTCCTTCTTCTTCATGGGTTTGGGTGGTTTTTTGTAATTGGGTGAAGAGGGTCTGCATTGTGGGCCTTGGGTGCTGATTATTGGGTCAGAAACATTAATAATATAGGTGTCATCTCATTATTTGCTTAAATATTGCTTATATAACCTTGGGAAGAGTTAGAAGCTCCCCATTTTACCTTCATTTTCTAAGAGCTCACAGTGAGTGAGTCTGTAAATACTGTAAGTAGATAAGAGATAATAAACATTTCAAGTCCAAACTCGACCCTTTGTTTGCCTTGTATTATTCATCCTGATCCTCGCAAGGAAGAAAAGAAGCCCAAACACCTTTACATTGGAGGATAAGGCTTTGAGGTGTTTCTGATACTTCAGGCAACTACAAAATCCCCCATGCACCTTACCTTTTATCACTAAAACAGGAAGAAAAAGCAAGGTCAGGAGCAGTCCTCAGCCTCCACAGCACTGGAAGTGAACTCAGGAGCAACTCCTGTGAGTCAGGGAGAACTGAACCCAGGATGCACCTTTCCCCACAAGCTCACTCCATCCAGAGCAAAAGTGCATGATTCTTTGCAAAAAACCCCTAAAGTTCTAAACTTGTACCTTTTCCTCTCAGCAGTGGCCCAGAATGTGACCTACACCCCACATATTAAAGGGATTTTGTCCTTTATAGGCTGTATGAATGTCTTACTAAGAAAAAGATTTGATTAACTTATGGTAAAGGACAAGCTCAAATAAAAAAGACAAGGAGGCAAGACTGTGTTCTGCTCTGCAACCTCAGATAAACTAATTTCCCTCTCAGCTTCTGAAAAATAGAACGCTAGTGGTAATCAATAATGTTTCATGACCTTACAGAGATGCTGTGTGCATCAATGCATGGAAATATGATGGGAATCAAGTCTGTGAAGAAACTCCTAATATCCTTATTTCTGAGCTCTGCAGGAGTTTCATGGTCATAACTACCCTGAAAATTTCCATATCAAAATTACCATAAAGTTGTTGTGCTTGTTCTTGCTGTAGGCAGAGAAGGAGAAAGAAACTAAGAAAAAATCCTTAAAAGGCAATCTTCTGAGCCACTATCTCCCATTGCTATGCTTAAGAAAGACTTCAAAAGCCTTGTGAATTAAGCACTCCACCCTCATGTTTTTGTAAGACAAGGCTCAGTGCCTCCTAGGTCTGGGCCTTGCTCCACGTGATGAAATTGCAGTGCCTCAGTGATGCAACTCCACAACTTTTACCATGTTGTGGGACTTCTTGAACAAGCAGGATGAATGAGAGAAAGGGATTTGAAAGGACAATTGTTGTTCTATCCCCTTTATAATATCCAGTAAATACAGACTTATACAGCCAAGAAAAGTATGAAAACACTTGAACCCTAAATTTGGAGACACTGAAAAGTTTCTGGCCATTCCCTGACTTTTACTGTACTAGGAATGGCTGAAACAGCCTAAAGGATGAATTATAGGAAGTCTGCTGAATGCTAGTAAATTCTTTTCTGTTTTGAGATGTTTTGAATTAATTGTGCCAACAAAAACAATTCTTTGGCATATGACAGGTACCATTTATTTCATGCAGACCTTATCAAAGAGGAAAAGGTAGAAAAAATGGGTATACCTGCTGCTCTGTTCATTGTGTCCAGAGAGAGGCAGAGTGAGTAAGCACTGCAGAATTTGGCAATGTGTTCTTACAATTATAATTAATGATGACTTTGAATGAAAAATCTATGGTGCACAGAGTTCATAAACTCAGAGAAGCAGCAATGATGGTTTACATTCCCAAACAATACAGTTTTTAGATTTACTTCCCAATACAGATCATTTTCCCACTGACAATCCCAGCTATGTCCTGTAAATCGGTACAGATAATGTAATTCAAATTTTGGCAACTTTCCAGGAACACTATGCAGTTCATTGCTGAAGAACATAAAATATAAATTGAATGTGAGACCTTGTTTTGTGGAGCTTAATGCCTTCCACTGCTGCTAGATGTATCCACACATCCCACCTGACCTTTCTTAGCTTTCACAGCACGAGGGACTAACTTGTATTTACCACCTGCATTGTCCCTTTTATCCATCCCACCAGAAGTTTAGGTAGCTGAAAATCGGAGCAACATGAAGCTCCAGGGAATGAATTCACTAGCAATGATATTAAATTTTCTTTCAATCTGGCAGCCCATGCAGCTGTGACACAGATTTCAGATAAATCCTCATGAAAATGTCATCACAGGGGGCTGGTCCAGGGAAAAGGCAAAGGATAAGGCTGATTTTAGGAAATGCTTTCTGTATGCCCTCTACAAGTGGTCTTCTATGACAAAACAGTATTTCTGGGGAAAGAAGAGGGGCTTCTCAATTAGGACACAAATGTACAAGGTAGCCGGATTTGCTGAGGCACCTTCATTAGCAGAAGAAACTCAGTTCAAGATTTTGAGATATAGGTTTCCAGATCATCCAAATATTCTTCTAATTCATGAAGTGGGATGTGACAGATACTTTTGAGTAAGTCCTGATTGCTATGGTTTGCTTTCACTCATGTGCTAATTACCTCAAGTCAAATTTCTTCATAAAGTCTGATTGCATTCTATAGTCACACAATGCAGAACACAAGTGGTTTTTATTTGAACCCTTTGGCATCCTAATCTACAGCAGAATTTTCTAACTCTTAGAAATGTTCCAACTCCTTATTTCTGACTGTCAAGGCCCAAAGCAATCCAAAATATCAACCTAGTCACTCAACCAAAATAATCTATTTACAGCCTCTCTTAGGCCTCTGCAGAGAGAGGTAGGTTTATAATTAAAGGCAACTTTCTATTGTGTTTTCTACAGATATATCACTGTTCTATTAATGATATAACAACTGTGATGATATTTATTTGATGACTCCACAAGTGAAAACTAATGCATCAAATGCAAAGTGTATGAATTCTCACTATATCATCCACCAAAGAGAAATCTCTTTAAAAGACAGTCAGGAGCAATGATATTTTTATACTCCTGCCCCAGAAGCATTTTTCATTCAATACATATTTACTTAGAGATAAAGTTAATGGTAATAGTTTTTACAAATAGCACCCTGCAGTTTATGATTATTAAAGTCCATATAGTCAGCAGAGGGCACTGAAGAGAACATTATAATAGATTTTATTGATATAATCACTGCTGCCACCAACTCCTGATGGCTTGAGGCTCAGTATAAATGAAGGTCTGCAGCCCCTTGTATTTTATTAATATTGTTGTTTGTCTAATAAGAAAGCCATTTACCTGCTGTGTGTGATGAGGTTCCTTGACAGATGTTATTCTTTATTTTCCTCTCCCTCTGTGCTTTGGGTTTTGTAGAAGTGTAATTTTTTTTTTTTTACTTGTTTGCAACTTTTTCTTTCAGGTATCTAAGAAATTTATATTTATACAGCATTCTCATCACCATTGCTGTCTGAATAATTGCTGAATAATTGCTACTGCTTATCCCTACCTATATAGCTGCCTATATAACAATTAAAATGTTGGAACACTTCATCAATGACCTGTGATTCTTCAATCATTGTTGAAATCAGACAATTAATATCTGCTCTTTTCCTTAGGGAAATTGTTCAGATGAATGGTATGAACAGACCAGGTATTGCTTCCAACAGATATTTGTTCGGACCAATGATAAGAAAATGATTTCATTTTTTTTTTTCTCTTTTAAGGTTTTGCAATGATATTCCATTTGAAGAACAAAATCTGATATTTCAATATTTATGATGTTTTTCATTGTAACAATTCTTAGTAATTCAAATGAATATTCATACTCATTTGTTATTTTTTGAAAACCTAAATTACTTCCTGGAGTAACGAGCCTCACCATCTAGAGGCAATTAATTTCATTCCCCATAATTCCTGACAACTGCATTTAAAGGCTTGTGAGGATACTTAGTGTGACATTATATGTAATATCTATAATGATATGTATCATGCTAAGCCTTTTGGGAATGCAATAACTCCTCTTCAGTGATCCTGTGATTGTCATTATTTAACAGCACAATTGCACATGAAGCTGAATATTTCTGCAGCATTGATTTTATATCATCTCCTAATATTATAAAAGATGATTACAAAAAATAATGTTTTTTGTCACAAATACACTTCTCCCAGTGGAAAAGATGGCACAGTTTTATAGATCTTCAGCATTTCTATGGAAATATATGTCTCATACCTATATGTATTGCATATACACATACTCATATATTCATGTATTACACAAACATGTAGAGATACATTTATGTATCACACATTACCCTGCAGCACCACAGGCTTGGTACTCTCTGGTGGGAGCATAGCTCTGCCAAAAGGGCCCTGGGATCCTCTGGGCACAAGCTGGAGCATCAAACCCAGGCAGCACAATGGTCTGACCACACCCATGAGCCCAGACGGGAAAGTGAGGGAGGGAACCATCCCCTGCTCTGCTCAGCACTCAGTAAACCACACCTGGAACAATGTCCCAGGTCTTGGTCCCTTAAATACAAGAAAGATGTTGATAAAATTAAAAGATGTTAGTGAATCTGAAGCACATGATTTATAAAGAGAGTTCAAAGCCGCAGAAGTGGAAGAGGGAGTGAAAAAGTGCATAGAGGGAGATGAATAAAACCCCCAGGGCCACAAAAATGTTGAAATCTCCTGGAAAGTGGAACTGCTGACTTTTCCACAGTTCTAATGCCATTCTACTCTGCCTTTGAGGCATTTGCAGAAGTCTAAAATCAGTTTTCTTATAATCTATGCCCTACCGGTGGTTTTTGAATTAGTATTTCAGACTTTAATGCTAAATCAACACTCTCTTGAGTTCCAAAAAAAAGTTTCTGTAAATAAACGCATAAATTTGAAATAGATGAAAAGTTTTCTGAGTGGGAAAGGATTTTTTCAAAACTCTTACACTATTATTTCAAATTCCATCCCTCATTTATCCACTAAAGTTTGTCACTGTATGTTTAAATATATCTTCAGTAAACGAAATATAGAATCTGATTTACCATTGTCTGCAGTTGTCTTATGTAAAGACCCATATATTTTCACTTGATTACTGGTCAAATTAAGAGCATTTAGTTAATTCACTTAAAGAATAATTCTAATATTAGATAGGGATTATGACTAAATAGATTGATGCAGATTTGAATCCAGGACTAAAACCTTCAGTGCACATTTGGTCTGTGTGAGGTAACGTATAGGTTTCACACTCCAGAACCACAGCTAAGTGTCAGAAGTTTTGTTAACGCTCAAGATGTGTCAAAGCCCTGGGAAATATAATTTCTTTTCTCTCAAAATAATGAAGAGGGAAGTTTGTAAGAGAAACAAAGCCACTCACTGAAAAAAAATAACTAATATGCACTTGCATATTGGATTTCCTCCTGTTATCACTATATCCATACCATCCCCTATGGAGACAGCAGCATGTTCTGCTACGTGCCAGAATATCTGGCCATAGATTTGTGAATGGAATATGTAGAAAATACTGTAAATGATCTTGAAAGAAGAGATTGGATATGAACATAACTTTGGAAATGGGAAGTGGAACTTTTTTTTTATTACTTGTGTTGTGCTTTTAGATTCAGATTGGAGATAAGAATCCAAATATTGTTTTTTCACACTTCAGAATGTAATCAGAGTTCTACTCTGCATGAATTTTCCAGTCTGTATTCTTAGTTATAAGTGGCATTCAGTTTTCCAAATCGAGTCTCTGCTTTACAAATATCATTTAAATGTCTTCTGCATGTGTTAGAACACTTAATTTGCATAATAATTTTGGTAAACAGAAAACACTTTCAAATAAAATATAATTTACAATATTAAGTAAAAGAGATGCTGGCATTAAAATTTCCAAGTACAATTACTTTTGAAACCCATTGACTTCCCAAGCACAGCGGGGTTTTAAAGAGTGCAATTAAACCTTATTATGTATGACAAATAATGCCAAATTAATAACAATATTTTTTTAAGAAAAAAGAGGTTATGTGTCATTGTAGAATTAGGGATGGCAGAATAACAACGACATGGACTCTCAATTCTCAAAAGGCAAAAAGAGCAGTCTTTATGCCTTCACCATTCTTCTGTAGACATTTCCAAGAAAGAGAAAGATTGGACACTCAGAACAACACCCCTCAAACACACTTGAGAGTGAACAGCAAGTAGGACAAACAACTGTGGAGACTGTTCTCTCAGCTTCAAGGACTATTATGATTCCTCCTCACAATTTCTCAGGCCAGCATGAGAAAGCTGTGCGACTTAATTTCACACAGACTTGGTTGTTGCCTGATTTTTCTCTCTGATCAGCATCCATACTTATGTGGTTGAATTAAAATCTAAAATGCTCCAGATATAATAAAAGCCATGGTCAAGCTCTGCACACATATTTGGTGATGTCTGAAAAGACATGAAGGTGCCAAGCAGACAGCTGAGGGTGAGGGGTTAGCTGCCCTGCCTGTCACACAAGGCACAGGTACAGCCAAGCTCTGAGCCTCTCTGGTTGCCACAGCTCAGCTAAAAAAGCTCTTCAGAGAAAGTTTAGGTTTGTGGTCTGGTGTCTGATATTTGGGTATGGTGAGGACCACAGCCTAATGAATATTATATACACAAAGAAATGCCTATTGCATGCATTGAACTGCAGTACCAGAAATTTTGAATTCTTGTCTCTTCTTGGTCCAGCAGAGTTATGCAAAACAATCCAGCTGAGGACTATTTTGGTTTCTGCACAGGAGCCAATACAGCCAGTTTGGTCATTGTGCTTCATGGATAGTCTGAGTCTCTACTTGGGAGAAGTTCTGCAAGTAAGGAAGAGGAAAGAGAGTGTGTGCTCTTCTGCCCTACACAGTTTCTATCTGTTTATGTGATTATTTATTATTATAAAGTGTCTAAGCATCTAATATTGAGGTTTATTTTTTGTATTATTATTGATTATGAATGTATGACCTCGCTCCTCTTTGCTAAGTAACTGCCATTAACAGATCAATAAGCCCTTTTGATGTTAATTTGATTTAAAAAGGAAAATCTGAGAATTTTTTTCCCATGGCAAATTGGAACCTATATGTCCCATTTCCAAAATGGTGAAATAACTAACAAGTCTTGTGGGCAAGACTTGTTATGCTTGTTTGTTCTTATAGATTTTTAAACTGGCATATTGTATGTTTTATTATTGCACATAAACTAGACTGCTCATTAGCCAGATAGGAAAAAGGACTAACTTTAGAACCATTTCAGTCTACCATATTCAGAGGTTCTCTGCTGAATACTGAAATGCCCAAATAAGTTACTGACTAAACAATCCTATGCCTAGTGTTCTAGTTTCATAAGGAGTTTAGTTAGGTGGTTTTGCAGAGTTAATTTCCTCTTCAATTTAATTTGGTATGGTGAGGTATATGGTATAATTCAAGACATATGTGCCTTTCTGGTCCTCTTTACTGGAGAGAACTGGACTGTTCTGGTTCTCTGCAGTAGATTAACAAAAGGCCCACTAAGTTCCCATGGAACTGATTAAATCTGCCTTAGAATAAGCCATTCTTGTGTCCCATCACAAAGCCTGGAGCCCAAACTCAGAGTGTCAGTTGCCAACAGTTGAAAAATATGTACACATGCCAACCTAAAGATATAAATCAGTAAAATTGAAGAATATATATTTGCAATATCTGTAACAGACTCTTCAGTTTTCCCTGATGCCAAGATACTCTATCCCTGCTACACATTTCTGGCATTTTAAGGCCATGAAGCAGAGAATTTTCCATATCTGTATTTATTTGTTTCGATCAGATCATGAGAGCTAAGATATATTTGAGGAGAGGACAAAACAAATTAGGGAGGAAATGCACCCTTTTTCAGCAGTTGGAGTGATACAGTTTTTTCTAGAGCTCTTTAGGAAGTGAAAGTGTACTGAAACAAACTTGGCTTGGCAAGTCTCACTCTCATCAGGAGAGGTATCAATACTTCTCAAGGACACAACACTTTCTGGTGCTTGGTTACTGCATATATTTAGGTCCACCCTCTCTGCTCTCCTGACAAACATGTAGAACTTTCTCAGGATCTCCATAAAGCTTCAGTATGTGGATATCTGTATTTGCATTTCCACTTCACTTACTTATCAATTTCCTGGTGACATTAACTTAAATGAGTTCAGGGGTTGCTTACACATGCTTGCAAACATTGCTATTATGCATGTGTTCATATAGCAAGTGTTTAATCACATTTTAAAAAATATATTCTAGGAGTCACAGGAGCATCCTGTGTGCTAATAGACTTTAAAACAAACAAGATATTCTTAAACTGTTGGAAGATAAACCCCAACATTTTTAAAAGTATTTTCAGGATGGGTGTATTATATACTTCTGAGTGGTCTCGGCACTATGAGACAGTAATTACAACCTAGTTTGAAGTGGCAATACTAAACAAAAAAAGAGAGTGAAGATTAAAGTATATCTGGCATAGACCCCCCAATTTCATGATGCCACCCTACCTACCTTTTCGAGCTATTTACCAGAAGAGTAAATTCTCATTCCCTTCTGTGTAATGGGTTTGTCAAAAGAGCCTGTGGAAGCAAAATATGTCCCTTCACAATGTTACGTTCTTGAAGAGGAACATTTTGGAGCTCCCATAGTCAGAGAGTTAATAAACACACAAAATTGAACAGATTAATGGAGTAGTTCAGAGAATTGGACACTATTTAATGATGGAGTGCCTAAGCTGTGAAAATACTAATTTCAGCTACTTAGGGCACTAAAATGTATTTTTACAGAAGTACCTGATAGGTTTTCTGTCTATGATCATCAAATTGAGAATTTAGACAATAAGTCTCATTAGGAATTCATTCCTCATTTCAAAGATAGTTTCTTTTTTAAATTCACCCTCCTTTCCTCTTTTCCAGAAGTAACAAAATAACAGATATGTTTCTTTGCTAGGAGCAGAATTTCTAGTAAACCAACTGGCCTGAATCATACATTGAAAAAAAATAAAATTGAATTCACACATTGAATCCCAGCCATCTTTACTCCAAGCCCTGAGTACTGGTTCATGTTAAGAGAGACGTGCCAAGACTTGTTACCTTAAGTGGAAATTGTAAAACCCATCTGTCCTTTACTTGAACCTGTGAATGGGTCTAAATGCCTGCAAACTGTTCTTTTTAGAAGGAAAAGGAACAGGAAGTGTGCCCTACAGCGAAGGAGAAAGGACTTGGAATGTGTTCAGCCAACATGCTGCTGCTCTCTCAGCAGCAGAGTAACCCATTTGGAAACACAAAATGTCTCCTGGTCACTCTGAACTCAGAGCAACTCTTTTAAAGCAAATGTTTATTCTTGGGTTTCAAAGTAGTACTTTTGCACATTACTGCCAATCGATGATATGGTAATTTTAAATTTCTCATTCCCCTAATGAAAGGTAGTCCTAGAATTTACTTCATTACGCTTTTGATGAAGATACTTTCATAAAGTATGCCATAAGATAATTACAATTGAATGAAGTGTTCCCCAGGTAAATAGTCTATAATTACTGCAAATTATCCAATGCATGTATTTTATTTTAGGATTGGTTGGTTTGGTTCCTCAGCATGTAAAGGCATTCTGAATAATTATGGATGCAATCTGCATTATGCACTGTAATTTTCTACTAGGGACTGAGTGTTTATTTATACTGATAATGTCTGATCTTCCAAGGAAATTCAGTCATGGCATGGTAATCAGTCTTGGTGTTGACAGAAAAGAGCTCTGCTCTGACATATTGTGGAGATAAAAGAAAGCTAAATTAACCCTACAATATACTACCTTTATAGTCTGAATAAAGTCTAATAATCTGAACATATGAGTGCATATACGAGAAGTTAACTCAGTCAATGGAACATATTCCTTCATATTACACCACATAATAAGTTGTAGAGTGCTTTTACTTATGAAAAATTCAAATTATGAAGTCAAAAACATTTATGACTCTTAATATACTCTAGAAAAGTTGAATTAATTGAATAAACCTAAACACACTTGTTTAACTACTTTGTTTTCTATAAACATTTTGATATAGTACATTAATTTTTCACAGATAGGTGGGTAATAAGTTCTCCAACTCTAACAACTGTGATTTCACTGATTGGCAGTGAATGTGAAGTGCACCACTTAAATGTTTCAGCAAGATATATTTTTTCGTGCAATTATTTTTTATTTTTAAAAAGCATAAGTTACAGTTCCAAAAATATTATTTGAAAACTGTAACATTTCCTTACCAAAGGCTTGAGGACTGCAGAATTCAATACTAATGTTATGATTGTAATCTACTGTTGGGGTATGAAGTAGTTTATGGCCCTTATATTGGGTTGAGCATAAATCTGGTACACAAAACAAGTTTAAGGAAATAAATATATTCCAGAATAAGTATATGTAATAATCCAATATTTAGGACATTCTCCATGAAAACTTAAGTATAAATATAGCCCTGCATAAGTTACGTTGTTTGATAAATTTTTCTTTAAGTACCTCCTCCTCTGAAAAAAATACAGTGCCACATTTGTATATCTACATCTATTTCTCCTTGTATTCAACAATCTCCAAACTTGTTTTTAAAAAAATTAGAGTTATCAAACTTCTTTAATTTTCCTTTCCCTCTATGGCCAACATTTGATTTTTCAGGTAATAGATGGGTAATATACTCATAACAGAAACAGGAGTATATTACACAATGTGTTTTGTATTTTTCGTACACAGTGATGATTTTTTGTAGTTGCTGTTCTTTAGATAAAGAATATCTTTCAAGGGGATTTGGTCACCTCCTATGCTTTGGTTCACATCACACAACGACTTTTGAGTGCCATAATCTGGATGAAAAAGCAAGGAACTGAACCAAAAGGTTCAGAACAGAAAAGGCCTAGAATTAGTCTGAATCTAACACCTTCTAAATTATGTGTAAAGAGAAACATGCACTGAAACATGCCAGAAATATGTACTGAGATCACAGCATCTACTGATCCCTCTATAAATACACTCCTATTTGTCTACACCAGTTGCAAATTAATATCCAGTGGAGCCCTGTTCAATGATTAGTACTTTTAAGTGTAGCTTAAATATAAATAGACAACTGTTGAGGTAATTAAGTTACATACACACAAGTGAGTGCCTGACCACAACAAGCAGCAGCATGAGTTCATACAAATACTTTGGCTGTAGCTCAAGAATACTTGAACAAGCATAAATAAGAAGTATAAATACTTGAACAATTTGCTATTGCTCCACTCACTGTGGTAGCACAAAGGTGTTTCTCAGGTTGAACTGCAAAGCTTCTAACTTACAGCATTATCCCCGTGTTCCTCAGGAAACCCTCCCACAGTTTTCTCACAGATGCTCTGCTGCATCTTCTGGATGCTGATCCCCCTGAGAACCACCTCAGCATGAGTAGCAAGCATCCTGAGGCTGAGATGGCAGCACCTGCACAAACCAGGGAGTGTCAGAAAAGTACTGTTTCTCTTTCCTGCTCTATATTTTTTCTTAGCTAATGACAGGGTTATTAGGTACTAAATGGAAATAAGGAAAAGAAAGTGAGTGACAACACATTAAAAAAATTGACTAATTTTGGCAAGCTGAGAGATGGGAAGATGTGACAGGTAGAAAGAAGAATCTACTCCTTTCTCCTAAAGGAGAAACTGGAATAAAAAAAATAAAAGTGATATTTAGGCCTTCTTTTCGAGATTGCAATGAATTAATATCCTATGATTTGACCGCGCCTCAAAAAATATTCTTTTTCTGTTTTTTCTTAGTCTGAAGCAAATTTTTACATTTCTCTGTAAACTCTGTCTCATGTTACAAGAGCGTTTAAACATTTACAGCTGTTGGAACCTCCAAAGGGACCATTCTGACCTACTTCTGTATGAATTTATCTATCATGATGTGAAGTGTGGGTTTTTTGATAACTCCTTTTACATTGTTACAAAATATGAAAGTCATCTTAACACAGTAAAGAATAGCATATTAAACTTTCATTTGTTAGAAAAAAAATGAACAAATGAACAACCATTCTCCACTTTCTACTGCAAAAGACATAGATTTCTTAGGCCAAAACAAAAGATATAGTAGAATATATCCATGGGTAAATCCTGTTAATTTTACACTGAAATTTATTTTTTCTAAGAGTAAAATTCTGGTTTTAATCCTTCCAGCAGGCTCTTGTGGTTCCTTTGACAATTCCTGACTCAAAAATAATTAAGAGATGTTTCTTCATCTATTACTACTTATCTTCTAAACAGTTAGTAATAATCTTTTATTGAGGTACAGTTTCCAAAAGTGGACACTAAATAAATAGTTATTTTGAAAGTGCATATAAAGGTATAATTCCCTTCCAATTTATACCTGATGTTTCCCAATTTATCTTTGAAATAACAGAAGCACACATGCACACATTGAAAATCCATGTTCCATATATTATCTCACATGGCATCTTCATCCTTGAAGTCATTGCTTGTCAAAGCAATGGTAAATCTCCTATGTTACAAATATTACTTTTTTCCTACTTCTGGGTGCATGATCTTGTATTTATTTGAATTAAAGCACAAACACTAAGGCCAGTTTCCTCCTCCAGCTGTTTTTGTGACATTTATAAAACCTGTCTCTATGATCTGGTCATAAAGATACCAAAGGGGAGTTATACAAGAAGTAGCCTTGTTAAAGGAAAATGTCCTGTTTAGACTTTTTCTTAATTGACTGTTTCTATTCAGCAATCCCATTTTTCATCAGATTTTTTTTTGTTTTTATATTTGTTCTTTGTCAAGATTCCCGCTATAAATTTTGAATACTCTTCCTTCTTTGTCAGTGTGAAGTATTTCATTTTCATGGGAAAACAAGAAAGCTAATGCTCTTCCATCCTATATCCTGTTCTTCCATTAAAATTGATTTACTAATATAAAATTCAGAAAAAAACTTTTTTTTTTTTTTTTCAGGAGCTGGACTGTATTTTTCATACACTGACAAAAACACTGAAGAACAGGTGATTTGTTTCTGCTTAGCGAGATGACATTTTACAGATACATGTCTAAAGCATATAAGAATATTAAAAGTCAGTCTTAAAGACTCTTAGAGAATAATAGGAAGGATTAAGTTGCAAATATCCAGTTTTTACTATTATTGATTTATAATGCTTTCCTCCAAGCTCTGTTTTTTATTTAGTGTTGGCTCTCAAAAAAGAATAAGGATTAAGTGCTTGACTTACGAGCAAGCCAAGTTTTGTTCTATACGGGGAGTATTAAAATAAGAAAAGGAATAGAAATGTTGCATAATCTTTGATTAAACCGCATGATATATCAATACAAGAAAAAAAAAATTATGTACTTTAGGCAAAAATTTATTTACATGGAATGAATGCCATTTATGTATGAAATGCTGTTCTATATGCTATAATTTTACCTTATGTTTCACAGGAAAACCTCCTGGTGAGATTTGTTCTGTTCCTGATCCCAAAATATGCTTAAGTTGTATGATAGATTTAGAAATATTATCAAAAAGAAAAAATTTTTATTTCACCTTTGTTTCAAGGGGAAATAAAAGATATTAATCAGGATCACAACATCATGGATTGAAATACTGTACAAGCATATAGTACAAAAATTGTACTATAAACCCAAGAATTTGTGCATAAAGAACTGCACTTAGAAGTTTGTAACTGCTGCTGACACAGGGGAAGATCGGAAGGGAACATATATTTAGATTAAATTTGTCTAATTTGTATATAAATTCTGTCTGGAAATGAAATCATCAATAAATTAAATAAAAATAATAATAAAAGAGATGCTACTGTAAAAATCTAGACCTGCAAAAACAATACATCCAAATCATAATGATATTCATCAAGATAGGGAATAGTCAGTGTCACTTGCAAGCACTTGATGGTTTTTACTTTTAACTTTAATCCAAATCTTCTGATACTTCTGGTTTTGAATTAATAAACATGTTCTGGAGATTATTTCAATCACCTTAAAGCTTTACACACACTGCAGTACAGATGTACATTATCAACTGTAGTTCTATATCAATATATTTGAGCTGAAAGGAAAATTACAGTTTTGCAAACAGGTTAGTATTAATTAGAACCTAGGTGAAATTTTGTCTTACCTATTTTCAAAGCTATTAGATCTACTACATTATTAAATTATTAGACAATTATAACTAATATAATTAGTTTAAAACTTCATCTCAGATAAAAGATTTCCCTTATGAAAACATGGCATCTAATTTTTATTTTTAATTTTAAATCTCTGTATTTTTACACTGGAAGCAATTTGGGTGTTCTAGTCACTCAAATTCTAATCCAGTGGGGTACTACATTCAGATTTTCAGGTCTGTTTCATAAGCTTTTGACAAAAATACATAAAAGACACAATAGTTTCTTGCAAGGCTCTCAATTTCAGGAAATCTGTCCCCGTGATATAAATGTACTGTAGAATTTGCATATGATTGCACAGCTATATAGTAGTCATAATACGATAAATGTATTTTTTTGTGTGTGTAGAAGCACCACTGGAAAAATAATAGATGAAATAATATTGTAAAATTTAATTAAAACACCTTTTAAAATGTCACTGTCATTTCAGTCCCATGCAGCAGTTCAGATTTATGTCTAAAGCCTAATTATTTCTGATTACCCAGGTTTAGTCCTTGACACATTTACTGATGCAAGGCAGACACAGGCAGACACTGTATTAATCAGTGTTAGGCACAGCAAACCCAGTTGCTCATTTCATGTTCTTTAGTCCTCTAAGGTAAGAAAATACATGACTTTGTTTTGCAAGCAGCCCAAACACAGTATCCAGAGAAGCTTACTGCATATGCTTGAGACGATTTCCAGTCCCAGCCCATAATGCTCAAATTAATATAAAGACCTACACAACATGACCACCAGTCAGGAGAACTGAACACAATCATGAAGATGATCATTATGTAGGAAACAACAGATTTTTTCATCTCTGGCCCTGAGATAAAGCGGACTGCCCTAAACTGCACTGCATTAAAAGCAGTGCAGTTTAATTAATTTCTTTTACCGCTCATAACAGGATGGTGCCATTCAAAGTATGGGATGGAAATGGTCCCTGGCTCATGCTAAGCTCTTAATCTATATTCATGCTACCTTGTCCAAGAAAACACTACAACAGGAATCCTGCTGGGAAATTAATGATCTAGTCAGTGATGTGGCAGTGCTCAGCCTTGCTCCCTCATCCTTTTGACTTCCCCTGGGTAAGTGTGGCCAATAAGACACAAAGCAATTTGTCTCAGTCGTACACACACCTGTAGCTCAAAGAAAACAGTAAAGCTTTTTACTGCTCAGACCACTAGAGCAGCTTTCAGATGTTTGGATTAACCAAAATGGTAGCAGGCCAGGCTATAGTAATTTGAAACACAACATAATTATTTCAGGAGTCTGAAAGGAATGGAAATAGTTGCAATCAGAATTTGATTTAGTGGTGTGTGTTGTCTTCCAAACTATCCATTTGTCTTCTGTTACTACTTTGAAGCTGGTCACATTCTCTGCACTTTGCATTCTCATTTCAGAAGTGCTTCCCCTTGGCCTGATGAGTTTCTACTTCCTGCTTGTCTTGAACTGAATTTTTTAAAATTTTTTAATAAAGCCAGAATGGTGCCCACAAGTCACCTTGCTCCTGGATTACAGTCAGATATATGTGTTTTCAGGAGTAAAGACAAGGGAAATTCATGAAAAATCTTTGAAAAATATTTTATTTAGCATCAGTAATAATATTCCACTATAAAATATTGTCAATAACAATCACACAGATAGAAACCTCCAGACAAACTTTGTCTCTTAAGTTTATACTTCCATCTAAGCTAAACTGGATAAAATTTCTTCACAGGACTAAAGAATAATCATACAAAGCAGGCTCTTTCCAGAACTTTCATGGCTTTCTCACTCAATTTCTTTCCCTGCATACAACAATACAGGGATTATTTCGCCTCCACAGACAGGATTCATCAGGATAAATATAGACATTGATGTCTGAACTACTTGTCCACATTTTCAATAATGTCAGTGGAAAGAAATAAGCACTCTTTGCTTGTGATTCACTTCACACTAAAATAAATGTCTAAAATAAGTCAGATGATACATGTTACAAAACCTCTTTCTCTCCATTACTTATAAAAGGACATCAGTCAGCTAGCTCAGATAAAGAGAGCTACATCTGCTCTAATGAATCTCACTCTAAATATTTTTGGGGTTGGTACACTGCCAATCAGTCCAGTTCTTCACATTGTAGGAGGCATGGGAGCAGGAAATAAAAACCATCTGTCTGAGGGGCAACTGCTGGCTGTGTCTGATGGTGGCTCAACCTCTCCATCCCAAAAGGCACCATATGCTGCACTTTTAAAAAATAGTCCTACAATTACTGCAGAAAGCTTTTGTATCTTTTCCTCTGCATTCTTTTTGGGGCTCTGACACCACAATTCAAAAGTTGTTGTGAGTTCTACGGATTCCTGTCATTTTGTGAAGAGGAGGAGATAAAAAATAGGCATCCGCAACAACTGAAAATGAAAAACAATGCAAACTATTTTTACAAGGGCCTTACAGCCAAAGTTCAAGGCAATCACCAAAACTGGCTATGGTTTCCCAATATATTTTTTTACTAGTATTCACAACTGGAATATTAATAATGTCACAGTGAAATTCCAACCTCAATTTTCTAAGAAAGCCTGATGCTAAATTTTTGTGGTTGGGATTTTCACCCTGGTTTTCAGTCATGTAAACAGACCTTCCTTGTTGTATTAATTTTATTCTTCTGTAACAAAAAAATTGAGAGCATTGGATAACTAGCTCTTATTTTCCTCAAAATGTGTCGTTGCAACTTACTATCAACCTGTCAGATAAGTACTCACTATTCATATAATTTCTCAGGTGATGTTCAGCACTTTGGGGCCTAGTTTTCAGAAGTGATGAGCATTTCTGTGCTTGGAGGAGCCAGCCTTTTGTGAGAATGTGTGCTACAAAAGCCACATCATGCTACTGAAAGGGAGCTGAAACAAGAAACTGATATACAGAGGTACGCAACTATCTTTGTACAGAAATTCCTTTTCCAGAAAGATTTGTAAATCCTAAGAAATGCATCCTTTCCAATGCATTTAACAAAAGACATGACTAATGCAACTAGTGTAATAGTTTAACAAGCATTTGAGAAGTAAACCAGCTCTTTAAAATTTGTCCATATATCATTAAGCACTTTATCTTAAGTTGCAAACAAAAACCCCTGTGATTATTTTAATTAACCTTTCTGTGACAGCATATAGAAGTGGATGGAGTAGATAGTTAATGTTATTCATTCCTTCAAAACATATTCTGATCAATATTATACTGATTTATATATTATTAATACCTTGTGACAAGAATAGGTTAGTGAAATTTTCATCAATGTCAACAGGTATTTTCTCTTTATTTCACTTGGGCGAGTTTTTCACATGAGAAGGTACAACACTGGAGTCAGTCAAGCCACTCATCCCAAGTTAATTATGTTCTTAAGCACTTTTCTTTCTCAGAGTGCCTGTGATAAGTACAGTGCAGCCTCAGCCTTGGTTCACAAGAATAACCCATTGATTTTTTTTCCTTTTTCATAATAATAGCCATAATAACATGCATACACCAGAAACAATTGTAAATTGAGGGAAAAGTTTCCTGTATGACCTCGGTAATGATCTTCATCCTCCCTCATCTCATAGCCATTTTAATTAGCAGGGTAACTGCACAAATGAACTCTCTGAGGCTAGGAAAGCTGAATCTTAGGAAAATAGATAGAATCTTATGTATGCAGAATTTGAAGCTATCAGAAGCTCTAAAACACACTCTACCACCTACTACACGTCTGACCCATCTGAATGGTCACAGGGGGATGGCTGCCTCCAATACCTGCCAAAACAACCAAACAGCCCCTTTCCTTCCCTTTGTGCCCAGTATCTGTTTTGCTAGCAGATATATAGATATTCTCTCCTCCTAGTAACTGTCTGAGAAATTACAAATCCAAAGAAGTTCGGGTGCTTTCTCTAATTAGTTTAGAGCTTGTCCAAACAAATTCCCTTTTCTTATCTACCCTAATGGCTGTGACTCACAGCTTAGCAGTACTCTTTTTTTCCTTCAAATACTATATCAATACAAGCAGTTCCTGTTTCTATCAGCTTGTTCTTTTCTTTCTAGTTCTAATGCCAAACATCACTTTTCCTTGGCATGTCTTTCTACACTTTTCTTGCAAATCTCTGGAGTCCTGTAACCAATTGAAAATCTATTTCCTTCAAGTAGTGATTCAATTTTCTAAGTCTGCCTTTAATATACCTCTGACAATGTTCTCATTATGTTTTTTATTAATCCTGCTGATGGCCATCTGCCATAGTTATAATTATGGATTCAAATATGTCTTTCAATTTTCAAGAGGTACAGAAATAAAACCTCTACTTACTCCAGAAATCAGATTCTCAGTGATGGGTTTCAGGCATGACAGTTCCTGAAATTGAAACTGAAGTAAATTAGAAAATATATAGATCTATTAGAAGGTCATATTTGTTCCTGTAAACTGACAAAAACTGTTAACATACAAAAATCATTCCATGCAAGTTTTTAAGGCTTATTCTTTATAAAACTGTGCAAATGCCTTCTTTTATATTATTGTACCATTCCTAAGGGTAATATATTTAAGCATTTTTTTTCTCATCCTCTAGACATAAGAACTGCTGGTACTGCAGTCAGGTGTGGTGGGATGATATGAAGTGGTTACCACCAGACTGCATGTTCTTCACAAACAAATCTTCAGTTGTTCATATTCTCATTTACCATTTATCTCTCTCACAGGCTTTCCCTTGTCCTTATTTTCTTACTTTCCCATGCCTTTATATTTTCTTATCCTTCTGAACAATGTTGTCTCCTCTTTAAATTTCTTAATCGAATTTCTTAATATTCATCTTGACTGACAATTAAATTTATTTCCAGTTATTATACATTACATTCTACTGGTTTTCCCCATCAGTATCCTAATAAGCTACAAAATCATGCATGTCAATCATCTTAGAGACCAGAGATATCATTACAATATGCAATTAGACACTGCAAGATTATGTATGTTAGTTGGTTTCAACCATGTTGAGGGGCAATTGTCCAGGCCTCAGAATAACAATATTTTGATGACTTATAAAAACATTCAAATAGCAATTTGTGAATTATAGTAATACTGTAAGAAGATCAAAGATTTAGAGAAGCTAAATTAATGCAAATTAAAATATTTCCACATGGAATATGGGTGAATGTTTGATGGTAACTAGGATATATAATTATCATTGCTATAAAATAAAGAAAAGATGGTAGAGGTGCATTCAGACTGGAAAGCAAATATACAAAGCTAAAGACTATCTAGCTAAACAACTGAGTCAGCACATAGGGAATTTAGCTTAAACTTAAATATTAAATACTGTGGTAATTGATGTATTTCTTCATACTATTTGGTGGTTTAGGGCATTCCACTGCAGGAGAGCATCCATAAGAGTAGATCAGAATTTATGTCAGAAACTCCAGAAAATTTTACTCATGAAAAAGTAGCAGGTATTAAGATGACCAACAGATTATACAACCATAAACATCTGAGTTACTTGTGTGACTTTTTTTGAAGCATGGAATTTACAAAAAACGTGCTGTTCTACCCCTTCTCTCTTTGCAGAGAGGGGAACGAGCTGACACTTGCAAGAAGATACTATTTCACTCTCCCAAGAACATAAAAAGAAATCCCTAGGACATTTGTTAGTGAGTAACATAATAGAAGTCAGCTCCATCTCCTCAGATTTTTAAAATTGTCCTGTAGTTCAGGCACACAAAGGATTGTTTTCAATCAATTGTTGATCAACTGTTTGAGGTACATAACTTTTTCTTAATCTTTTGACTCTTAAGCTACTTCACATTCTTCTGAATTAATTTTAAACACTGAAAAATCATAAAATCAAAAGAAAAGTTATACACTGGAAGAATGAACTACTAATATATGAATCTGGTTTAATTTAATTTAATGTTTACTCTTCAGGTGTTTCTCTACTTTGGATATTCTTTTAGGAAAGAAACCTAAATATTCATATTCAATAATGCCTACTGAATTTGGCTCCTTTCTTTCAGCATCAAACTGTTCCATCCTCTTCTGCCTAGGTTCACTGCCAATCCCTGAGCCATTCAATAAAAAAGGAATTGTCATTCCTTGAGGGTATTCCTGGTGGGTTTTGTTTCATTTTCCTTAATAGCACCATCTTATTAATTGTAATAAGCTTATTGCAACTTTCAGGATTTCTGAGTCTGTTACAACAGCTTTTAACTAATTTATTGTTGGATGTAATAAATGTCTAAGTTCACTGCTTGCTGTTGACAGACATCATGCATAACATTCATAATGCTGTTGAGACAGGCATTGTTTACAGCATTTTTCCTGCCTCTACCTTTGTCAGTTTTAGGGTTCTCTTCTTTAGACTCACTTATATGCTTATTTTATATGCATTTGTAGCCCACAGCTACTAACCTCAACTGTAATCTGGAGTAATATCTGCATTTTCATTGTTAGATAACCTATACAGTGTGGTTAGTAACATAGATTTTATGAATACACAGAGCATAACCAGATTTTGTATAACAATAGCCTTTAATTAATTTTGAACTACAGGAAGAGGAAAATAACAAATTTATGGTAAGCTGATATTTCTATTTTGTTTTTCACTATAGATGTGCATTTGTTTTATTTTCATGTCTGCTTTTAGTCATGCTTTTTTAATCTGCTCAAGTAGTGAAATTGAAACAATTTTGTTTTACCTGATTTCAAAACATCACTGTTGGTGGTGTTTTGCCTTTCCTTGGGAACTACTAAATCACCTGTGAACATGGAGATACTCAGCCTCCTTGTCTGAAATACCTAATAACTGGTAGAAAAAGAGTGCTACTGCATGAAATTGGAGAGCTATTTACCTGACTGCTTTTTCCTGTTCGAGGAAAGTTAGTGAGAAAAGTGCCTTGGCATATTTTAAAAGGATATTTATCTTTTGAAAATAACTATTGATTTTTAGTTTGTAATTTGAAACTAATTAAATAGATCTGAGTTTCTGAGTCAAGTCCTCTTAGGTTAATGGGAAAAAGGATGTTTCATTTACTAGGTTCCTAAGTGTGGCTTGGGAAAATATATTAGTTTCTTTGTTCTAGTAAACATTGCATTTATGACAGTGGAAATTCAGAACTAGAGTTGTAGAGTAATGTAGTCACTTAAGGATCCTGCTAGGAGCTAAGAATGGTGATTTGTTCATTTTTTTGCACCACTGGAGGGCAATTAAGGCTCAGTCTAACTGTTAGTTGAAATTATTCTCTATGTTGTAACCCAACTACAGAGGTATTATACCAGTAAAGCAGTCAAAACTTTGGCAGTAGAACAGGACAATGGACAAGACGAACCCCAGCTAGCTCTGAGTTTATCTTGAGATATCTTTGGATGGTACCTGAGTTATGGGAGGGGGGGACACAGGGAGGAACCTTTGGGATGCAGAACTCCAAAACAGCTTAACAAAAACCTGCCACCACAGAACATTCTATTCCAATTCAGCTTTGTCCTTGGCCAATTCTTACTCTTACAGACTATTCCCAAATACACTTGGAGCATTTAAAGGAGTAGGGAATAATTTTCCAAAGGCAATTGGGATGAAAAAATAATGTTTGGGGGCAAAAAGGCTAAGCCAACAGAGAACATGCCCTAACACCCTCCAGCACTAACGTTAATTTACTGTCAGATAGATGTCGCCCTTTCTTCCTGAAGACATACTTAAGTTGGCAAAAGTTGTCAAAAAGGAAAACAATGCAAAAATAACAGGTCAGTGAAAGTTGCTGGCTTCCAGATCAGAATGGCTTCTTGTCTGGTTGTCTTGGGAGGAGAGCAGAGCAAGCTACAATCTGTACAGCACATCCGTGTAACCCTATTCCAGGCATAAGAAATTCTGCATGGGGGTAACTGAACTTCTCCAGCTGGCAGGAATGTGACACTGTACCTTCAAGACTTATGGAATTACTGAGATAGATATGTGTGAAACACATCAAATGATTCTGAATGTATGCCATCTGGTTTGAAAGAACAAGTCAAAAAATTGCATCAACTTTATTTAATTCACTGTTTACCTAACCTAAAATTTCCTACACTTATGACTGTTAATGTCTTTCAGCCAGTGTCTACTATAACTAATATATTGTGTTCACATGCTTCAAATTACTGCAAACATAGCAAATCATCAGCTTTGTATTTGATTTTCAGAAACATTTTCACACTAAACTTTCTCTCTTCAGTGGACACAACTGTCAAGATTCCTTCTCCTACAAGTCCAAGATGGCACTTTCCATCTTTTTCAAAGAATGAAATACAGCTGGCTTGAAAAATAAGATAATTTTCCTCTCATGGAAAAAACACTGTCTACTGATCATAATTTAAGGTGATAACTTAAACAAATACTCCCAAGACAATGGAATCAGAGCTTCTTGTTTCAATGTGGTTTACCTTGATTAAAAACAAAATTAACTTATCTGAATAAAAAATGTATTTAAAAGTCCAACATAATTTGATAGAGAGCAAATTATATTAGTCAAGCTCTAAAACAGACTTCAGTCACAGAGTTGATCCTTCATGAAAACAGTACCCAAAAATTTGTCTTTTTCTCCTTTAGGGTGCTCCTAGCTCCTGTTTTATTGGCCTTCTTCAATGTATTCCAAGTGAGAGACAGCCCAGGGATAATGTGATTAAGCAGTTCTAAAACTTTACGAGCCAGTGAAATTCCAGCTACTGAAGAACATAGCTTTTGGAGACTGTTTCACAGAAACTCAGTAATACTATAATGTGTCTTGGGAGCCATAACAAATAAACAGTGTTGGAAAATGTCCATACACACAAGCTCAGAATCCTTAAAATCTGTCAGTGGTAAACTGTGATCCTATATTCTGACTAGTAATACTTATTTGAAAAGAGTAAGACTAAACATTTGCTTTAATAATCATTTTAGCAGTAATTCAAATTACATAAAACTCCATTCTATATTACACAAACATAAAATGCATGTTAAACTGCTTATTTTCACTGAGAATTTACTGGTTATCCCAAAACCAATGCCATATAGCTTTATTACGATGGTAATGATTCCTTTACTTCTAAAAATTTTTAGCTTACCTAAAGTATTATATTTGGAATGTACAACTTTTTTTTCTGCCTTCGGGAACTTGATGTGGAGATGAATATAGACTTCCAGTCCTGGTCACCAACTCAATTGAGAAAAACTCCACAAAAGAACAGAGCCTTATGCTGAACTCATAGAAAGCTTTTTGAAGCTTATAGTGACTCATGATGTTCCTTATCAAAGCCAAATGCTGTATCTAAGACTCAGGATTCAGGAAATATTTCAGGATAATCAAACTTTTTAGAACAGAAACTCTAGGTGGTTGTGTCTCTGTGGGGCACTGAAGCTGCATCAGAGCTGCTTTCAACTGGTTTCAGAAAGAAAAAGATACAAGCCATCATGCAGTATAGTAATTTCTAGTTGATGAGATTATTTTTGAACGTGTAAATTGAACTCAGCTATAGAGTGACCAGAGAATCAGGAATTTCATAGTGCACAGATAATGTTCTTTTCACAGATAATCTTGCTCTACATGTCTGTCTACTAGTATGAGCCAGATACAATTTTAACTGTCATTTTGATTTTACTTAGAACATCAAAAATGCCAATTGCCATAGGTGTGAGTAACTTTGACTCCAAATATTATTACATGTTTTTCATAAACCTTCAGTCAGGAGTATGGAAATATATTCTCTTACACAAAATGAGTCACACTATAATTCTATAAGCTTTTGGGAAACAAGGGTATATTGACAAAAAAACTGGAATAAATTTTCCTATGGGAAAATATGAAACCACGCTTTGGAAATCATACTCTTGAAAGAAAGAATATTTAATTTAGAAGTGTCTGGCTGAAAAATTACAGCATAATGACAACATTTATGAAATCCAGCAAATATGATCATTCTTTGGGGTAGCATCCTTTGGTTCCTTTCCAATGTGGCTAGCCAGTTTGTTTCTTCTCAAAAGATAAAATCAGCAAAAAATATCCAAAACTTCAGTAGTAGAGTCATGTCTACATCATAAAACATTAACTGAAAGTCTTCTTGTGCCACCACCATGTACCCCCAAAATGGGTACCTATCCCTGAAAACTATGCCAGGAGACACTTTATCTGGGCATAAAGAAGGCAGGCAGCTGGTGGGGCCAGGTGGGTGTGCATGCAGCTGCTCTTGCACACCAGATGAAGCAGCCACATCCAGATGGTGTCTGCAGACCCCAGGCTGCTCTGGATGTTGGCTGAGCTTGGTGTCTCATGCCAGCCCAGACCCACGGGCAGACCATGCTCCAGTGGCCAGATCCATGCCCTGGCCATTTAGCTGACTAGTACAGACACAGATATGGGGCAGAAACAAACCCAAAGACAAGAGAAGCGAAGTGAATAATACAACAAATATAAACAGAGAGAAGACAGATGTTCCACCTAAGTCCCTGACATAAGGCATTTCATTCACTGATGAACTGCAAAAGGAGCCCATAAAATCTTAAATTACATTAAAATTATCTGAGTTGGGTCATCCTGCATTTGATAACAAATTAAATGTCTCTCTATATATTCCAAGGGTCATGTAGGCCTGAACTTTCTTTCTCCTGACTTAGGTCAAGATCCATGTTTGGCTGGATTGGTGCCAAATGTGTGGCTCACAAAGGCACAATTAACCCAGTCAGACACAGCCTTAAATCTTTGGTCTGTGAAAATTGCATATTGTAAGGAAAGTAATTGTTAAACTGATGCTGTTGTGCCTACAGGGTCCTTGAAGAACAATTGGCTTTTAGACAAAGAAAAGAAGGGTTTTTTCCTTACATTTGACTTCTTGGGAAGTAAGGTTTGTCCAAGACTCAAAATTATGTTAATGTTGCTTAATCCCTTCTTTCAAGATTAGATGAATAAAAACCCAAACTTTACTCAAAATACAAATTCTAAGCTAAGTGTTTTTTTCCCCTTAATCGGAAGTTTCTCTTGATTAGTATAAAATTTTCTATTATTTTACAGAGCCATCTTATATAGAAATAAGTTAAACAGAATAATCAATTTTCTCATTTCCCTCTCTCTATATAAATCTGCTCATTAAGAAAGATTATGGACTATTAATCTGATGATTCTGAAGTTCTACAAAATAGAATGGCGTAAATGAACATAAGGAAGCACTTTTGTCCTCCTTTGATGTAAATACATTTTGCTGTGAAAGCCACGGTCCTGAACGTGTGAATGACTTTCCTAGTTTTGAAAAAAATTTCACGATAATTTTAAAAATGCTTTTATATCTAAAAGTAATAGATTTCCCAGTATATTTCTGGATAAATAATTTTTGAGTTAAAATTATATAACCAGAGGAGAATTTTTTGACTTTTTATTTCTATGATATTCATTTTGACTTTTCACATTTTCACTGAGTATCTCCTTTTTGGTCATGAAGTACCCTTCATGTAAACACTAGAAATCATTCTACTCATTACCAGTTCAAACTAGGGACATTTTTGAAAAGCATTTAGTTGGAGGATAATGTTAGTTCAATTACGATATTGGAATACATTTCAATTGCAAGATGCCATGTAACCAGTCTTACACCAGTTTTGACTGGATAGGTTTTTTTCACCAGTCAACCTTGAAAAAATCTTCAAAATTTAAAAGTCAATAACAACAAGAAAGCTTTTGTGGGATTAAATGTTTCTTAAGATATCTCAATGGCTGTTTTATTCGTCTACACAACACAGTAATTTTCACTAGATCTCATACTTCCTCTGAAATCTATATTCAATCTGTACAGAGTTCATATGCCATGATAATAGGCTGTGGGATAACATTTTGTTTTGTTTTTCTTTAATGTCTTTTGTAAGGGAAAAAAAATGGATGTGTTGTTTTGAAAACTTTATTACAAGGAAAAATATCTTCTAAAACTGTTTTTGCACCAATGGAGAAAAAATAAACCCTAAAAGATAGATGTATTTTTCAAGATAGAGTACATGTTTTCCAAATCTTGTTCCAGTTCATCGGCCTTCAGTCATTTGTTTTTCAACCTCACTTGTACTTCCTCAGAGTCACTTAAGAGATTCATGATAAATAAAATATAATCCCTGGGCCTTTCTGCTACTTGGTGCAGTGCTTAGTATAATATTTTTGGATAAAATTTGCTTTATAAGTGACTTGATAATTTACTTCAGTAAGTGTAAAGACAATACTTCATGTACATTAAACACCTGACTCCTCGGAAGTAACATTTCTTAATTATCCCATTTATACCCACTTAGAACATGATATCTCTTACTAAAATAGTTTAGAAAATATGCAATATGAAAAATCTGTATGTGTTGGCTGACTTTAAGACCTGAAAGGATTTCTTTAGCTATGACTGGATAATAGTAATGGGAACCACTGGTGGAAATTCTACCCTTCACATCTAGAAGGATTCCTACATGGGTTGAAGAGTTCGGTTGGCTTAAAACTTGTGATTATTTTCTTTGTCACGGTCTTTCTGTGTGACCTCGGAAATGCTATTTATCCCCTCTCCCTTCCTTAGTTTCTACTCTATCTTGTCTATTAAGCTTGTCAGTTTTGGGGGTTTTACAATACCTTGGGGAGCTTGATATACTCCCTCAACACTGTTAATAGTAATAGATAATATCTTTGAGAAGTTCTGAAAGAAAGTGGGGAAAGATTTATGAATGACATTGAGTAGTCTGTTGTTTCATGTTCAGCAGGAGCACTGCCCACGTGAAGGGAGGAACCCACAGTGGAGCAGGATTTGTGACCAGAGGAGCCCTGCTGGAGCAGGCTGTTCCTGAAGGGCTGCACCCCAGGAGGGACCTGGAGCAGGGGAAACTCTGTGAGGAGGAAAAAAAAAAGGAGCAGCACAGACAATGTGTGATGAACTGATAGCAACCCCCATTCCCTGTGTTCCTGTGCCCCTGTGAGGGAGCAGGGAGAGAAAGCTGGAGTGAAGCTGAGAACAAGGAAGGGGGAGTGAGGGGAAGGGGAGTTTGAGATTTGAGTTTATTGTAATGATTTGCAATAAATTCAATTTCCCAAGTGGAGTTGGTTTGACCCATGACAGTCACTGATGAATGATCTCTCCCTGCCCCTTAACTCAACCTAAAACCACACAGGCTTTAGCTGTATTTTCTCTCCCCTGCCCAGCTGAGGAGGACAGTGATAGAGCAGCTTTGGGGGCTGCACCTGTCATCCAGCCAGGGTCAAACCAACACAAGAATGTTTTCTTTATTGATAGTATTTTTAATGTTAATTTTTCTGAAACAAGAAAATTATATTTTTCAAGTTAGATGGCTTCCCTATAATTTTTGTTGCAGTATGCAAATTAAAATGCATCACAATGTCATTTAAATACATCTTTCTTAAAATAGCATGCCTATCTCAAATCAAATGCAGATATGTCTTCATATAACACTGAAATACATTATCCCTCTGCCTTATGTTGAATGGTGCTTAACTGTCCTAGAAAAAATATGCAGCATTTTAGAATAAGAAGTAATGAATAATTTTGTCATCTTAATTTCAAGGAGTATTTGCGATGAGTATAAAGAAGCAAACTAATATTTTGTCAAAAGATTTTGGCTAGCACAAACTTAGTTCCAAAGATGACATGTTATGATAACTACAAAAATTAGAACCTTCACCCTTTCCTTTCTTATTGATTATAAAATCCTAACTATTTAATTTTCTTTTTCCTTCATTTTTGCAATTATCGGTAAGAGTAGGCTCACTGTACATGCCTACTCACAAGTATTGATCAAAGTCTGAAAGCATATTCCAGGCAAGCCAGAATTAAATTTGCTGGTTTTCTTCTCATATATTTTTTCCCTTTGTATAATTAGCTGCAAAAGTTGTGGTATTTGTTGTTCATTCATTTTTTTATTTATTTTAAATTATTGCCTTACATTTATTGTCTGCTTTTTGTCATAAACAGCAAAACTTATGTTTTGACTTTTAGTCCAGCCACTAAAAGGCAGTTTCAGGCAAAATCCTCGAGACAGAGGGGTTACCTGAGGTAAGAAAAAGTTAAAAATTATGGTGAAATTATAATTCCCTTCAACTCAGTGTCAAACTTCTCATGCAGAGTGTTGAATTAAAGATTTTCCTGAAAGTGAAAATATAACCTCCCCAATGTCATTTTGCTGTGTAAAGACAATATCACTATAGATTAAAGGCAAACTTCACTTATCCTTCAAATACCTAATGAAAACACATTTCAGTGACAGAAAAGCAATTTCTGCAAATCAGTACTGTCTAATGTTGTAAGCTCTGCATTTAGTAATATGTGTGCTAAACTGCAGAAAATAATGGCTATATTAAAGTGCAGGCTAATAAAAGTCAAAGCCTTTGCCTCTGCCTTCTGACAATGAGGGTTATAAGTCTTTTTAAACATGAGAAGTTTCAGTTTTATGATTTCCATGCAAGCTGGTTGATAAAAGACATGCATCAAAGTTTGCCTTCCACCTGTTACACATAACTTTGAAATCTCCCCACATGGAGAGATGAGCAATAATTTGTTCAGCCTTTTCAATGGCTTGGCAGTGTTAACCATCTTTCCTGGATTGCTGTGAAAATTCCTTGATATTTAAGACTTTAGACTACAAGGGGAGACACAGAAACAGCATGTTTTATGCTGGAGAAAAAAGAGAGAAAATATTTTAGCAATAATCTTATGAGTATGAGAATTGAAAGTTATATTTACGTATTTCATTTTATTTTCCACAGTGCTCAAAAATACTGCACACCAAATGCTTCTGTAGTGAATTCCAATCAAAAACAGTAAGTGATGAAGCTGTATATGAAGGGACTTTCATGACAGCGTGGTATGAGCCAATTAAAAGATCTCTCTGAATTAAAGTGCAAACAAGTCCATATACCAGTGTCAACAGTACAGATTGTATTTAACAGTAAAAGTGAGGTAGAGAGATAGAAATATGGGGAGAGGGAGGAGGGAAGAAAAGAAAGAGAGTGAGAAAGAGAGAGATTAAGTACAAAAATTTCACCACCACATGGATTCCTGCAGTGTCCCATAATCCCTTCTTTACCCAGTCTTCAGTGATGGGCATCCCAGAGTTGTTCTTCTGGAGGTACCACTTCTGCACAGTCCAAGCTCCAGATACCCAAGGGATGTAGATTCCATTCCCACAACTTGGACTGGCATGTGTATCCTTTCCCACAGTGTGCCACTGTGTGGATTTTGTGTCTGGATCAGTCTTATTTTAAGTTCCCTCAGTCTGCTCAGTGGAATTTTGTCCAATGTGCTAATTCCAAAACTTCACCTACATCAGGCCCAGAATTAATGTTTACCTGTTTTGCCACCTATACTTCTCTCAGGTTCCTGTTGTGGTGGCTTATCTTATCTGAACTTCCTTCTTGAGACATGAGACAGAATTCTTCAACTCTTCTCACAGCCTCATTATAATTTTACAGAGTTATATGGAATTCTGGAAGAATATTCACACAGGATTTTGTGGAAAGATATTCTACTTAAATGAAAAGGCAAAAACAGAAAAAAGAAGAGGTAAAAATGTGTTGTCAAAACTAGAAGATATTCTCCTATGCAAATCATGCTAAATGCATTTAGTAAGGACTCTCGAAAAGTTCATAAAATGTGAAAAGTGAAGCTGAAAATGAAATTAGATAAAAATATTACTTACCAAAAAGTACTTATTGTAGGTGGAAAACAAAGATAACTTTAAAGTGTATATCTTATGCAAATGATAGGAAAAAGTATGGAGGTATCTAAAATGCAGAAAAAGAATCTGTGGAAAATTCTACTTCTCTGTCCTAGGAAGCAGCAGACATTTTTAGTAAGTGCTTGAAGGAATAAAGTTTTAATATACAGCAATATATTTTGAAGAAGTTTTCAGCTTGATAAAAAAAAAAAAATTGTCATGCTGCCTTTGAAAAATCCCCCACTTTGCAGAGGAGAATCTTTCTGCTTAAACGGAATGAGTTTGCACCCTGTCGTGTCTGTACAAATGACATGAATAAGCTGGGCTGGCTAAAAGAGGAAGTGTTTCACTCATCATGGTTTAGGGCTTCGAGTTTCTCTCAGCACTTTTCTCTCATGCCATAAATATCTGAATGGAAAATATATTTAAGATAATAATTGTGATAGTTGTGTCCATTAACAGGAAAAGAAAAGGTATGGCACTGAAACACAGGAAATTCTTCTTAAACATGAGAGAAAAGAATCTTATTTAAGAGTTCTTTGCACAGGTTGGCCAGGGAATTTGTTAAGTCTTTTTCCTTGGGATCATTCAAACTTCAGCTGAACGTAGTACTGGCCAGCAAGTTTTAGCTGATCCTATTTTCAGCAGAAGCATCAGACTAGAGGAAGTTTGGTGCTTTCCAATCTCAGCTGCTGTGTACTCCAACACAGTTGCTTTGGATATGATAACATGTAAAATCCTTAGAACAGGAGGTCCTGTCCTAATCCTTTGGAGTCTAGCCAAAAGAAGTATCCAGTCTGTCTATCCTAAAATACTCTAATGCTGAGTTAGAATTATAGAATCTATGGGAAGGTGTGTACAGCTGAAGAATGCCCATGAAGTTTCTTTCTGGACCACTCCAAGACAGTAGTAAATGAATCTTGCATCTTTCTCCTGGCTTAGGGTGGAATTGTCAGAAGGGAGAGGAGAACTATTACATCCAGTTCCTTTAGCAGGTTTCCTTATTGCAAAGCCAAGTAACAAGGCAGCCTGGTTTTCACCTAGCTCCATCCTGTGCCAACCAGTCAAGAGTGAAAGAATCACTAAAGCTCCATAGCAATATTGTTTTTTGCTTATAGGGTTAGGAGAGTCCACATAACTGTCCATGTTAACTGCAGTAACAATACAGTTGAACTCTATCTCTGTCAATTTTTGTGTTTCTTGAGGGTGAAGGATCCCAATTTGTATTTTCAGGAATCTAAACTTTTTTTTCATTTGATTGGATTAGTAACCTACTAACCTTGTGACTGCCACTGACAGAGACTCAAAGCTGTTCATGTGTGTTTGCACTCTGTGTTGTTCTGCTGGAAGAACAGCAGTTCACATATGCTGAAAGTTTTGTCATTCCAGTCTCTGTCTCTACTGATCCCATTTAACCATTTTGACTGAGCAGCTCAAAGCCATCTTCTAAACTTCTTGGGCCACAAAATAGTTTCATTCTCCTGATGCAGCTTCTCAAAAGCATGGGGTCTCAAAAGGCACTTATTGATCCCATTTCATCTATTTTTCAAGGGCTTTGCCTACCCAAGATTAAGACATGAGACTGGAGAGTTTCCTTTGCTTTTATCAGGTGGGTATTCCACCTCTTAGACTGACCTCACTGATAAGAGTTCCTCTTGAAGTCAGCCAACTCAAATCTTCTTTGGGTTTCAACTGGTTTTCTTAAATGTATCACCTGCACACATGCACATGAATAGATGGGAGAAGAGGGGCTAGGAGAACACAGGGTTCTGAGTGTTACATTTAGCAAAAACCTAGGCACTCTGCACTAGAAGAAGAGTTTTGACTTTCTGGGGCATATCCCTAAATTTATTTTGAAAAATAGAGTTTCGTGCTTTATACTTAATTTTCATTAACTTTCATTTTTAGAATGGTGTTAATTAATTGAAATTCTGAAATCTCACAGGGATTGTGTACAACAGGGGTAAGTTAATTTAAAAAAATAATGCAAAATAAAAAAAGAAAGGGCTCTTATTGAAAAATAGACACTGAAAGTTCAGTGTCGGTATACATTTCAACAATTTTCCCCAAAGTCCCACATATGATAAATTCTATTGGTGTGATTGATCTTCTAATAATCTTAGGCAAAGAAAATAAAGAAAACCCACAGAAAGGAAATAAAATATATAGATATACTTTTCTTTCAAGAAATTAAAATAAAGGAACATTTATCAGGCTAGGCAGAATCCTTTTGTGCAAATTGAACATGGACTTAAAATTATCATTTTCCATCTCTCACCAGATAATAAAAAATTTCAGTCTGAAGTAACATTTAAAAAAGGATATATGTACCTTGAAACTATATTTTTCTGCTGAAGATAAGCAGCAGAACTGGAATTATAATATAGTCAAAAGCAAAGTTTTTTACTATAACATTTGTACATGGATAACATTTTGAACAATCTAAATCTCTCTATGTTTCTGATTCATTTTTCTGCCTGTTTTAGCTAACTGAAGGACAATATAGAGCACAAGAAAGCAATAAGCAATTTCAAAAACATTAAGAAAATTATTTTATTTTCAGTTAATTTGAGACAGTCATATCTAGCAAACAAGAAGACAGATGGAAATTAATTGAAGGTATTTTAAAATATCAGTGAAATCTATGTATGAGTACAGTGTTTATTTCTTCTTTTACATGCTCTTTGCTTTAATATGAGCTTATTTCTTTGGGGAAAAGTGAAGCAGAAGCCAAGCTCCTGTATTACTGCCTTTTTTTTTTTTTTTTTTTTTTTTTTTGGCATAAACCTAAGAAATTGAGAATTGTATATCTGAAAAGGGTGGGGTGGGAGTGGAGACAGGGACTGGAGGGGAATCAAGGAAAGGAGCAAAACTGAGTAAATCAGATACTGAAGTGGAGCTCTGGGAAATCAGGTCCTATTTCCAATTCTGCTGCAAGGCTACTTGGTGACTTAAAGCAAATTGCTTCACTCTAAGCTTTGGTTTCTTTATCTACAAACTGCAGATGCTGTCTTGCATTAATTTGTTGAGATTTATAGATGGAAAAAGGATTACTATAAGATTATTAATCTTTTCTCACAAGACCCTTACTGCAGCTAAGTGCCAGTTGATGACAGTTGATTGACTGATGGGTTCTAGCAATTTATCATTGACAGCAGAGCACAGAGACACCCAAACAACAATATGAAAGAAATATCCATTGTCAAAAGTATAAATAATTGCTGAAAAAAATATTTAGTAATACTTGATGGAAAATCTGCTCTGAAAATGAACCGCCTGAACACAACATGTGCAATGCAGAAAAACAAAGAGTTATTACTGAACATTTGTTTCATCCTTAGAAATCAGAGACAGATGGGGCAAACATGACCACCATCAGATGCTGAAGAACTGTAGAATTCTCCAAACCCTTTGGATGTGTTTCCCATGCAGCACAATTGCAGGATTCTTTTTCAAAGGGAAAGAAAAATTCTAGACATATTTTTTTATCCATTATCTCAATTCTCCTTGCATACATTATATTTCTATCCAGATATAATTCAGGCACTGTTGACAGTTTTGATACAATTCATTCATAGAGCACTCCTAGTTGCATGTAAAATAGACTCATTGCATGGAAGCTGGCTCCAGAGATTAAATTATTATTCCTCTAGTCCATGGCAGGATCTGTAGAGAACAGATTTTGGTTGAACTTGTTCTCAAAAGACACCCCACAATGGAGAGTTCAAAAGCTCCTGTGCACTTCAGTGACCCTTTGCTGTAAGAGAAAACTATGCAGAACTTACATGACAAAAAGTGGGCATGCCAAGTCCAAATGGGAACACAAGGTCAATAAATGGAGAAAAAGGTAAGAAAAAAATTTACTTTAACAAATAATTTTGTGAAATTCTTGGGTAAACTTGCCTAAAAATGTGAAGTATTAACTGAATATATGCATAAACAGTACATGCAGAAACACATATTTGTATTTATTCATTTACAGTGGACCATTTTCACTAAAAGAGAAATAAAACAAACTTTAATTTAAAAATCTGCTTTTATTTTCCCCTAAGGGAAGAAGCCTGCTTTACATTACATGTGGAAAAAATAGATTAAAATAATTATTTTTACTGTAAATGTAATGCATCTCAGTACATTTTAATTTCATGAATTCTGAATCACTCTGACTTCTTAGACTTTAAATGTATGATAAAATATTTGTTTTAGTAAGAATTGAGAGGCTTACATTTGACATGAAAATCTGTGGAGTGGAAATATGAGAAGCATTACATAAATAGGCAACTATTACAAGAGACAACAAGATGAAAAAGAAGCATATTTCATTTTTAACCTTGCTGCTTATGGATAAGATACCAGGTATATTAATATTTCAGAGCTGTTCCTCACTCATCTCCAGGAGTGATTTATGTCAACAAATCTCAATGGCATGTTCTATGATTGAATGCATTTTGTTTAGCACAAGTTGGACCTTCTCTGTCTATGCACAAGAAAATTATGAGAACTAGAGATGATACATGTAGGGACTCACATCAGCTCCACTCTACCTTAGCCATTAAACCTTGGCATTCACTGTGAGAGAGGGAATAGCTGACATCTGGACCCAGAGGGCAGTGAGCAAGTGGCTGTGAACAGCACAGTGATTCAGGGCTTGCCTTTGAAAAGGGAGATCTGTTAGTTTGGCTCAAGGACTACGTTTTGAATTGGACTTTGTAGGGTTTTCAGTGCAACAGAAACTATGGAGCAAAAACCAGAACTCTGAGCTGACCTCAAAAGCCACATTGTAAGGCTTCCTTTTGCTTGCTTTCCTTCCAGCCTCCGTAATCTTGTTAACCCCATCAATTCTGGTGCAACCCCAACAGACTGCATGAAAGACACCTTCTACTTGCTTAGACTTGCAGCTGCAGCATGATCTTAAAAGATCAAGCAAAATGTATGACCTGTATGTCTTCTTCTCAGTAATCGCTCTAGTGAGCATCAGAGAGAATTGCATGATACTCTGAAACAGCCAAAATAGCAAGCACTAAGGGCTCAAATGGTTCTACAATTCCTTTAACTCACTGATAGCCACTTAGCTTGCACGTTTCTTGAGCACCAAACTTCCAGGAGCTTTTCTAGGTGTCTCATTCTCTTAGTCTGCATCATCTTCCTCTAGCCAAGGTGGTGTTGCAAATCCTGGGGCACCCCAGGGGCTTTTGCAGATGCTGCTCAAGTGCACTTAACTGGGCCCAGTGGATCAGAAGTGAGATCAGAGGGCAGTGGCTTGTTGTGCTTTGCAGTGTTTCCAGAGTCTGCAGGGTACCCTGTGGCACCTGCCTGCCCTGCAGTACCCACCATGGTTAACTCTCTCCTCCTGTCATCCTTCAGTCAGTTACAGGTGAGCATTGATTCCTCAAGCCATGGAATAATATCACAATGAGCACTGGGTCAGAAGGGGCTTTTAAAGAACATCTTGTTCTTACCCCCTGCTGTGGGCAGGAACATCTTTCACCACATCAGATAGTTCAGAATCACTGATGTTTTTCTTACTGGTATTTTTATACTGGTGGAACATGGGGGGGAAATATTTGTCAGTTCTGGGAGGAAGATACTGTACATAGAAAGTGCCAAAGGAACCTGGGACAGAAAATCAAGCCTCTACACGTTGCAATTACTTTTGTGACAGAAATTAGATTGTTTTTCAAGTACTTGTATATTTTTATCTTGTTGTTGTTCAACTCTTTTATTTAGTATTTTTTTTTTAATATTATTTCTATGACCATTCAGTTATGTCCCAAGTTATGTGTGTGTGTGGGATGTTGCTCATAAATATTTAAAGATCCAATTGTTTGCTAGAAATTAATTCCTTTCCAGCTACAACACTAAACAAAGTGAAGCTGTCACAACATGAAAACCTTCTACACTGTGTAATACTGTTCTGCCACAGCCATTATTGTACCTTGTCTTCTATATCATATTGAATCTTTCAAAACCCAAGATTTATGTGGTTTCATGTGGTATAAGATGTTAGCAATTTTAAAATACGTGTTTTAGATAATCTGGTTGAACATATCTCTACAAGGGCTTCAAAGAGAAAAAATTTAAAAAAAAAAAAAAATGTTCTGCTAAACCAAACATCCTAGCAAAGCCCCAAACCAGCATATTAAAAAGCACAGAGGGGATTTATATAACCCACACTTCTCGTTATATATTGTTTCTTGAAATTAAAGTAATTATACTGTTACAGTCAGCAATTAAAATGAACATAAAATTGTTTAGAAGCGAGTGGAAGCTCTCCAGGTACAACAATTAATGGGTTCTGAATTATATTTACCTGTCATAAATGCTTATAGCACAAGGATGAATTAAAGACACACTCATACCGGAATTAAAAATAGACAAAACAACCTGACACCTTGCTCTACTCCAGCTGCAAGTTTAAATATGAGAAATACAATAATCCAATGTGAAATATTTTACCAAACTACCAAAAAAGAAAAATAAATCATTCTGTTCCTATCCATTTATAAACAATATTTGTAGTGTGGAGGGGTAAACTACTGAATTTTGTAGCAGAGGCAGCAAACTCATTTCAAGTGCAAGATTTTTTGGTTTATTTTTTCCATATAGTGTAATAGGATAAGTTTCATGCTAATAGCAAGGAAAGAATTAGTTACAAAAGTACACCAAAGAACAATGTTCTTGGAACAATTCCTATTTCTGCTTTTGAAACAGAACTAATTCTATTATCAAACTGTTATTTAATTTGAAATATACTGTGCTCATTATTTTTTTGTATACTTGGAAATCTCAGTGAGTTAATTTTCTTTGTTTTGTCCTCTTATAGTGAAATTCAGTTCGCAGTACCCACTCAGTGTTATCCATTACTTTTTGAGTCTTTCCTTCTAATGATGGTGTTGAGAAAGAGTGTATCTTACTTGATTTCATCCTAAAATTTGTGCTGAAGATACATCTGGTGGGTACCTGTGTCGACAGAGATATGGCTACAATTAGGTAACAAGAATCTCATTTAACGACAGCATTTAAGACAGGGTTTCTCTGTGACTGACTAAAGGACACAAATGAACATGCAAAAAAATAAAACTACACCTTCAAATTCCCTCCCTGTCCTCCCTTTGGATAAGTCCAGCAGTACATCACAACCCATCTGAGTTCTCAGATCAGCAATGCAGGCTACTTTTCCTGTCTTTACTACTGACTGGTTTGCTCCATAAGAATACTGACACAGAAAGGACTGACTTTTAGGAAAAAGAAATGTTTCCAGGTCTTGCGCCCTCTATTTGGCAAAGAGATGCAGAAAGAGAAGAATAAAGGTGTAAAGTGTCTCTTCTTTATAAAACTCTAGGTTTAAAAGTTGTTTATTTTTAAAAGCAAAACAAGTGTTTGACTCGCTTTTGCAAAAGCCATGATGTAACTACATACAGGGTAGAAGTCAGAGGGGCAGTAGATTTTAGGGGGGTCAGAGACAGGAAGGGCACAGTAGCCCAGGCTCTGGGGTCTCACTGTTTGTCCAAACAGGTGGAGCAGAAATGACATTGAACATTGACATCGTTTGTTATATTTTAAAACAGAAGCTGCAGGCTACACATGAAAAAACAGTAAGCTTAATTTCTTCACTAACAGTATTTATTTTTGTATGTTTATTCAATATTTATTTTTGAACTGTATCAATTTTACCCATGTGTACCTCATCTTCTGGGTCAGAAGACCAGTACAGTACGTTGAGCTATTTTTATTTGTTATGTGGACTGAAACAATGTGACCACTGAGCAAAGAAACATGTTTCAGATTTTGTGTGAGAAGTACACGCATGACATTCACAGAGGCAATATTAAGATGTTGTATTAATATCTTCTTGGATAAAAAAAACAACAGCAACAACAACAACAAAAAAACAAAAAAAAAAAACAAAAACAAAAACAAAACCCCACACAAATTATTTGGGCTACACACTGTCCTTCAGCAGGAAATACTTCTTTTAGAAATTTATCCAAACACTAAAACAACATAAAGAAGGATGGGGAAGTTTGTGGAAAGGGATGTTCATTGAACAAGTACAGTCAATTCTCCCAGAGATATAATGAAGTATTTGTCAATGTGCAGCTCACAGTTAAAGGAATAGGCTTGTATCTGCAAACCTGTAAAAAGTCCCACAGCAGAAGACACAACTAATCTTCCTAATCTATGCTGCTATAAAACTGATCTCCAGTTACCTTGAGTTCCAAGGTAATAAATGAAATTTGGTGGGATTGATACCAGTTGTTCTTTCCAGATGTGCTTAAATTGATACACCTGCACTTACACTCTAAGCCAGGGCAAAACAATCCATGCATAGCACTGTGGAAAGTCAGTGTGTCCTTCTGTGAACATCAACTATGCTAAGCCAAAATCAATGTAAACCTTCCTTTTGGGGAAAAAGGAGATAAATGTAGACTTTCCTCACTATCTCTACTCTGTCTATCAATAAATGGTCTTAGAGAAGTTGTGTCTGGCACTGAAAGAGGGAACAGAGAATACTCTGTACTGCAAGCTCCACTGTGCCTATTTTCATCACACCCATTCATACTGCCAGATAAATTACAGAGAATAAACCTGAGCCCAGCTCCAGAAGATTTTGACCTGAAGTCCATGAAGTGGAGATGATGCAGCTGGCTCTGCTGGTCAGCCAAAGAAGGGAACCACATTTGCCTGCCCAGTTGACCCCAAAAAGGTGTCTTTCACACAGGTGCCAACATCCAGCACAAACAGATTTTCAGAATACAACAGACAGGATTTTTTTTTTTTTTTTCAGTACTTGCCATGTTTTATCTTAGGAATAGCAAGTGAACACTTCACAATTGGTACAGGTGGCCAGGAGTGTCCAAAGTTCAAATCTTTCTGGGTGCCTAATGAAAAGAAGTGTCAAATCTTATTCATTTGTATTAAACTGTGCTATTTTCTCCATTTTCTTCTCATACTATATTAATAAGCCCATTAAAATACATTAGACAGTGATGTTTTGTTCTTTTTTTTTTTTTTAAACATGTTGCCTTTTCTCACCAACCACCACTCCAAACACTTTGTACTCAGTATGAACAAGCCAAAAGCTTCTCCCTTGATCACACCACCAACTTCACCTGGTGAGGAAGCTGAAGGAAAGCTCCTTCAAATAATAAATATCAGAATCCTTTTAATTAAATTTATGTTTGATTTTATAGGGGGAAGTTATATAGTGGATGTCAGTGAATCATTGTGAAGCTTAAACAAATTAAGATTATGTTTCTGTAAGAATCCCTGCTTCTGCTTCTAGTAAAATTATTGAGTAAACACATCATGGACAGTGTCAGAAATATACATAAATGGCTCAAAGGGACAGAAAGCAAGAAAATCTTAATCTAAATCTTGCTTCTTTTTATCATCTTACCACTCTAATTCTTCTTCTAGGTGCTTCTATATCTGCAATGATTGTCAGTCCATAAATAGTCAGTTAAACGAACAATTTCAGATAAACAACATGAATTTTCAAATTGTCATTTGGCATCCCAGCGGAGCTCTCTAATTAACAATATATATCTTATATATGGGGAAATATGTCAGCATGATGAACAGTCAATAAACCAAAATGTACTTTATAATAATTGGTGAGAGTAATGTGTGCATTGCAGATCTGTTTCAGAGTATTGCACATTTTGAGAAATTAAGAATCAACTGATAGCTGTGACTGAATACATTACAACAATAACAACAAAATACATTCCAATAATAACAATACAAATACAGTAGGAGGGAAATGGAAAAAAAAATTGAACTAGGAAGTCTAGGCTACTCTTCCTAATTCAGAGGTAGGATTGATATGTGAAAACTGTTGGCTCCTAGTGTCCTACTCAACCTATCTTTACTACCCAGTTTTGAACACATTTATTCCTTTAATTTATTCTCCTATTATTGATTTTTTTAATATAATACTTCCCATATCTTGGAACCTGGTGATTAAGTGAATTTTATATAGAACATGATATAACATGAACTTAAGGCCAAATTTTTTTCTGTTAATATTGTGGCTTAGCATTGTTTCAATTATCTCAGTGGGTCTATCTACAGCACATGAACCCATAGGCTATGAGCTAAAGAACTGTGTCATGTATAAAATAATTTCACCCAACTTTATTTTTATTTATTAAGTTAATTTGCATTGGAAAATGTCAATTTTCAGTGGAGAAAAAATCCATTCCACAATATCAATTAATTCAATTCTTGACGGACTCCCTAAGCTATAGTCTATTCAAAGCAATTTCAAACAGGATATTATAACTTCTTACCTGTGCTAGTAGTAGAAAGCTTAAAATTAGATTTACATTAGAATTTAGCACAATTGTCTAATGGTAATAAGTGAACAGCAAAGGTCTGACATGATCTATCTGAAAATGCTGTGTGGCTTTTGTCACCAAAGATCTTTAACTGGAAGAGTATTAGCTAAAGATAATCCTGTCTTGGGGTAGGAGGTAGACTGGATGATTCACCAAAAGCCCCATCAAGCTCTCTTTTATGAGAGAAAAGGAAAGGAACAAGTTGCATCATGTATTATCTGACATTAGCCACTTTAAAAATGTGAAGAGCAAAATAAAAAGAGATAGCAAACTCTTTCAAAATAATACTGCTAAGAAGAATTTTTGGTGCAGAAAGCTCTATTGACCTTAAAGGGAAGGATAGGCTAATAAAAAATAAAAAAAAGAATCAGCAAAATAAAATTTATCATGATGGAATGGTTGGATAGATTGAGCATCATGAATTGATGAGCACATGATAAAGTGTTATGAGCAGAAACTCTCTCTGGAAGGTGTAGTAAATCTCACTTGCTTTATGCATGCATAAACAGATTTTGACCTCACTTCTTCTACCTTGAATTTCTAACAAGGCTGATATAAAGCTTTGAAGTGGGACAGCATTTGGGTCATGAAAAACAGAAAAATATTAAAAGTGTGGGAAGACAGCTTCTCTCAAGGATGCATATTCACAGCTCTGAAGACAGAAAGTAATTGCTAGTTCAGCGTGGCTTTGTATTTTTAACTTCAGAATGAAGCAAAGAAACAGGAAAAGGTATTTTGCATTTGACAAATACTTATCTATCTCTCACTCAGGACTCTTACAAGTATCAGCACATTCTATAGCCATGATAATGGGTATAATTTCTCTTTGTTGTGTGAAATTCCTAGTAACCTCCATGATGTTTTCATAAGCTCTTGGTATTTATTTTTAGCAAACCTGTATTACAGTTGTTGTTTTTTGTTTCCCTTCCACAGGAAGGCAAATCTTCACTCATTGGATATGTGTTTAAAGCCTTACAGAAAAAAAAATCAGGTTTTCTTTGTGAGAGAATTGCTTCACAGACATCTACTTGGTCAGACCCATCAGCCAGAGAAAGTGATCACATCTATTTTTACTCTGCTGGAGTCGTGCTGTTACACATTCAGATTTTCTGCACTCCCACTGGAGAGACAGAGTGGAGGAACTTCCTTTGAAATATGTTATAAAGTTTCTATAACTTTCTAGCTACTCTTTTCCTTCATTATTAATCTGCTTTTTCTGTTCTTTGGATCTCAGCTGGAATCTGAAAGCCAAACAAAGCTGCAAAGAATAGTGCCCAATAAATCATTGGATAGTGTGACATAATATTTGGTAGGAAGCTGGAGAAAGTTCTACACATTGTACTTAGATAATCCTTCTTTGATGAAGAAAAAATCTATACAACCTACTATGACATTTTTATCCTTAACTTCACAGATTCCCTCATAATTTAGAGCTATTAAAAAGAGAGATGGGCAACTGAGTCTTTCATATTAATCTCCATGCAAGGCATTTTAGGAATTATTTATTTTAAATTAGGTGGAGAACCTAGAAAAATGGCTTGTCACTTCTGGAAGAACAGTCTTGTCAAGGAGAAATTTCACTTTTCTTATAGATGCTGTTGTAGAGTACATTTTGGAGGTGACCTGGATGTGGAGCCAGACAGGAAGATAAAGATATCTATCATCCACTTACCCAGCTTGTGCCCAGAACCCTATAGGGAGGTGTTTTTTGGCCCACAGAAAAACCAGAAACTATATTTCATTGAAGCTTTATTTCTCCTTTATCTCAAACTATTTACCTTTCCTGCCATATATACACTGAAAGTGCCTTGTTGTCCAGCCAGATTCTTCAGATCTCCTGTCTGGGATTTTTATGACCCATGGCTGATGTTGTCCCAAAAGCAAGTTCAGCAGAAAAATTTATTACACAAACTTCCATTGCCTGGTGCTATGTAAGGGTTCTTGTATTCTGTTTTGTGGGCAACTTTATACGTTGCTTTTTTTTTTTCTGAATGATAAAGCTAATCTGAAAGTATGTTCTTGGGGTTTTTTGGGGGGTTTTTTTGTTTTTTTTTTTTCTTCCTAAGGAACCTCTAGAAGGTGCCAGTACCTGTCTATTTAATACCTGCTAGTAGCTCATTCTCTTGTCATGTGCAGTGGGTTTTGGCCTCTGCATATTTTTTCAGGTTGGGGCAGGGTGGAAACCAGTCATGAAGCTCTGAAGTGGAATTTTTTTGCAGAAATGTGATTTTTTTTTAATTAACATCTTTGTTTAAAAACTCTTTCCAAGGAAACAGCATAGGTAGAGCCTTCTAATTTGCATTTATCTTTTTTCTGCTAATACAAAGCCTCATACAGAAGCAGCCAAAAATTCTTTGACAGAAGAAGGGCCCAAGGCCCATTTCACAGCATTGTAATATATAAATTATCCTTTGGTTACATGATAATATTTCCATATTTTAAGGGATATTTCATCACTACCAGTTATAGCTGCAACACTCTAGAGTAATGCTGTGCATATTTTATTTTTGAAACATCTGTTGAGTATTGATTTACAACATTTTTTTGGGTCTCTGACATATTTGTAGATCAGGCATCATAATAGACTGCAAATAATATCCTCAGCATTTGTAAATACATACATTCAAAACCACCTATTAGGAAATTGCTTTCTGTAGACAGTGTTATTTGTCAATATGGTCTTTGGAAATTATTCAGAAATAATTATTTTCTTGATTTCAGCTGGTAAAGATTAAATATGTTTGCTTTTGAGTTCATATATTTGCATTTTAAGTAGTTTATAATGGACACTTCTTATTGTGCAAGTCACATAATTTTAAGGAAACATAGCTGAGCTGGCTTCTAAAAGACTATCTTGTATTCACCACAGTGAGGACTCTGACTTGATCAATGTCCTTTCTTTGCTAGTGTGCTTCATTATTTGCTTTTAGAGGGCTTTTTTCTTTCTTTCTTTTTTTTTTCTGCCCTCCCCTGTAGTTTTCTGAACACATCAGAAAAAGATGCTGTGGTTACCAAAGAATTGCATCCTTTATAGGTATAGTGGGTGGAGAGTCCCAGTCACAAATCCTGCAGGAGTTCTGCTGGCAGGCTGTTCTGTTGCTGGCTGTTCTGGATGCTTTTGTTCTGCCCTAGTTGTTTATCAGGAGAATTGTTTGTCCTAAGTCTGATGTCAGTGTTTCATAGGTTCACTCATTTTAGCTGAAAGGGGCAGCTCCTTCATTGTCCACCTGAAATTTTGGGCCGTGCATTTTCCTTGCTCTGCTACCTCTAATGTAAATCCTTCCATGGTGAATATGTTTTTAGTTAAACTATAATTTGCCTCTGCTTAGCTGCAATGCACTTCTTGAATAGAACTGAGAAAGCTTTTTTCAGGCTAGAGCAATCATCCATAAACCACTCTCTATTTAGCCTTCAATTACCTGTTTGTTTTTATTCTGCTAACTTGTCCAAGTGCTTTCTGCTACTGTACGCTCTATAAACCTTTTATTTTTCTGCACTACTTGCATTTATGCAGACTCTTATCCTTCAGCTAACTGGTTGTGTCCTCAATGTTATGAATTTCTTTTCTTCTCTTGTCTTTCTCCTCTGACATAATGGTCTTTAGGCTATAATTAACCTAGAGGTAGGGCACTTTTCATCACAGTTTTCTCCAAACCTTCACAATTTTGCATTTGCATACTGTTATCACAACTTTATACTTTCAAATTTTCTTCTGCACAGATTTTGATATCTTTCCCCCTTTATCATACTTTCTTTGTGCTTCTCTATGAATTATCTTTGTGTTTATTCCCCTTGTGCTTTACATAAAGACACAACTTTTTTCTGCTTTGTCCTGTGTCAGCAGCTTGCAGAGAAATTACTGTGAGAGCTGCACATTCTTATTCAGGATCTCACTATTAATTTATGTTGAATTATTTGCTCTTTTAACACGAGCCAATAATTTTTTATATTTTGTTCACATAAAGGAGTATTGCTTTTCCCTGGATTCTTGCTTATTGTTTTCAAAAATCCATCTATTGCACACACATATCATATTTTGGACTAAAAGTGCTTTTACTATTTTTCTGGGCACCAGCCATCTCTCCACACAGGCTGCTGACAGAGGAGATACTTTTTAATTGTTGCTTACTATGCTTTTTAGGCAGACAAGACATGCAAGCACACAAGTATGTTGCACAAGTTGTTGCACTCGGAAGTTTTCTATATTCAAATGAATTTCAAATAATTTTTTCTAATTCAAATAAGAATTCCAATTCAAATGAGAATTTTCTAATTCAAGTAAGAGTCACATGAGGCAGGTGGGAGGGAGAACATGTAAAGGTCTGCAGAGGACAGAGAAACAGGATAATCAGAGGCCTAGAAAGCAATAATTTAAAAATTACCCCATGCTATTCCTTCAGTACATAGGACTGAAGACACTAAAGTTTGTCATGCAAATGACATTCTGACATAAAAAGTATAATAGACAGGTAGGACAACTCATAGCATTCCCTGGCTACTGGATTTCTCTCCTTTCTGGGAAGAAAAGCATCTGCCAAGGCCATGAGTATAATGTTAGGGCAGCACATTGGTTAGGCATTGGAAAAGGTGGCAATTACAAACAAATCAAAAATTGAAGAAGGTTAACATCTACTTCAATTTTATATGGAAAGAAATGGGTCTTCCTGCAGATTTGGATTTGTCTTGGACACAGCAGAAAGAACAGAAATTCTTAAATTTTCTTTTAAACAAGTGAAAAATGCAGCAATATTTGGACCCAGTTTTATCTCTCCATGCTTGCATTCTCTGTCTTTGAACTGAACAATGTTTGCAGCTGGTACACTGCCAGTGTTTATTTTAGAAAGATTATATCACTTTGTCAGGAGCTTAGTCAACTGTTAGCTAGTCACACAATTTAATGGTTTATATAAAAAAATAGAAAAAGAAAGAGATGTATGAGTTTCCTCCTAAAAGTTTATTTTTTCCTATCAGGAATAAGTGAGAGAGGGAGCAGAAGAAATTTGGACTACTTCAGAAATGTTCCTTTGCTTTGTTTTTCCATTACTTTTGTAATGTAGCCAACATGCTATCTCTGTGACTTTACCAGCACTCTATCTTCTTTAAAGGCAAGCAAATAACAGCTGAAGCTGGTGGATGGAGGTTTAGCTGTTAAAAGGAGAAACAGTTGTGTGCTGTGTGTGGAAGCAGTGCCCCTTCTTTAAAACACACAGAACCCTCTGGATCAGAGATGCAGATGCAAGTCCAGGTGGCAGTGAACTTGAAAGCTTATTTGCACTAACAGCTCTGCCAGTACCTCAGGGATCTTAAGTAGCACAGATCACGTTAAAGCCCTCCTGAATTGCAGTGTCTGCTCCAGCTTCCAGGGACATCACTCTATTCAGTGAAAAGGGAAGATCTAAGCCAGCTTCATTCAAGGTGTGTTGCTATTTTCAGATGTTGAGGTGACACACTTATACTGTGATGCAAGTTTGAGGACTGAGCAGTACCTTTGTATGGGTGAATCAATTATTCAGGATGCTAAGCAGTGCTCAGATATCAATTATCTTTACTAAAAAAGTTGCAGAAGAGAGATATAAACAGTCAAAATGTGATAATGATTATGCTGCAGGCCTATTTCTACAGAAGGCCACACTTATGTGTAATATTTCTATATTCTTTTTCAAGTAGGGGTCCAAACAAGAGAGGACAGGATTGCCTGGAGACATCATAGTAAACTATTCAACTCCTTTAAGAGTCATCACTTAGACTGTCTTCCTCTGTGAGTTAACAAAATTTTTTCAAGATAGTCAAAAAGGATTTCTAGATCTGGAATCTGACAGCATTTGGGAGTGTCAGAAAAGAGCTGGCTTTGAAAGAAGGATGAAAACAAAACTTACTTCCTGTTTTCCAACCTGCTTTATGCAACACTTCCATATTACAGTCCTCACCACAGAAATTCTCATAAACCTTTTGTGTTGAATTTTGCTCTCCTACTTACTTGTTTAAGCTGTTTGTATTTACCTTTGAACACTCAGATTATAAATTCATGTGAAGATTCATACACACTATTTTCACAAGAAGTTATTTAATAGTAATAAATAGAAGAGTACATTTTAGAATGAGAAGGACAACATGACATTGATTTGCTCTTTTCTTCTTTGGGTTCTAATTTTGTGGAAACAATTTTATTCCTGCAATTTAGTTTGCTTTAAGATGCTTGACAAATCATAAGGCAAGATGACTAAGTCAGTTAAACTGCAGGCAGAAATAATTGTGGGCAGGAGCAGGAACAGCTGCCCCTGAAAGAGGAAAGTAAAAACAAACAAAAAAAGTGGTTTACTTGAAAAATTTTTAAACTCCTGGTGATTTTCTTGTGTCTTTAGAATATTTTGACAGACTCAAAGGTATTATTATTATTTGGAACAAGGGTTTTTTTGAAGAAAATTATTCTTTTTCTTAATGAGAAATTAATGAAGCCACGTGGAAATGTTTTCTTATTACTCAACCTAAAAAGAGCCAAATTCTGAAATGTTTTTGTAACTACTGGGATTCTGCCACTAGTGTCCTTGCAGAAGGTTTTCAAAGTGAAAACTGAAAGGAAGTTTCCTATTAAGTCCTCTGCATCTCAAAAGAACCTGAGAGCACAGAGTGTTCACTGCAGTTTTGTCCCTCCTAGAGCCAGTGACAATTGCCTGCTGGTGGCTGGGGATGTGCAGGGTGCACAGAGACCAGGACTGGCTCTGGCTCTCTCTGATGTTGCCATCAGGGATTTGGTTAATGGTAGACATGACAAATTTTAGAGAGGATTCACTAACTGGGAGGTAAAGTGGTTCAATATGCCTGAACCTCCTCTCTGTCTGACATGGGTAGACAGGGAGACTGGGCCAACAGGAGCCTTGTGAGGTTCAAGGAGGTGCCCCCACTTTCACACCTGGGGCAGGATCACCCCACACACCAGCATGGGCTGAGGGAGCCTCCTGCTGACACTGCTGTGGACACTGTGCTGAATACAGGGCAACAAAAGTGCATTCTCATTCCACAACACTGACTTCCTACAGAACTGCTTTAGAAAAAGGATAGCAAGTGGACTGAAAGGAGTTACCATCTTGTTCTCCTTCCATTAAGGATGGGTGTGGAGGAACTGGTGAGGGCCAAATGGAAGGTGCTGTGGAGGGAATCTAGACCATGAGGAAAGAGGTTGAGGAAGCTTAGCTCACATATTCTGGTGACAAGAGGAACTAAGGTCCTCCTAATTACAACCTACATCTACTTGAAAGGAGTAATAAGAGATGGTGAAGTGGCAGATGCAACAGCAAAGACCAAAGCCACATGCTGCTGTTTATGACATTCAGATTAAATTTCAGGAAAAGCTTCTTCACCACAAGTGTGGTGTGGCACTTAGAAGAACCAGGGTCTCTACGTCTGCAGGTTTCCAAGATGCACCTAAACAAAGGCATGACTGACCCAGTGTTCATGGGAGTTCTTACTTCAAGAGGAAGGCTAGACCAGATGACTTGCAGAGATCCTTTTTAACCAACATGATTATGTAAAACCAGATGTTTCACTGTTATAAATGAAGAGCTACATTGTAATAGCTCTAGAAAGCTCTTTGATGACTGATGTTGAGCTATGTGTATTAAAGTGCCATAACCATTGGGAAATACAACTTAAACATTTATTAAAATTCATACATAGAATAAAAGTGATGGTTTTTGACACTTATCCAAGAAATATTTGCCCACTAGTTAGTAACTGCGTTTTCAAGAAGTAAATGAAACAAAGAATTTCTGACAATGTGCTTCTGAAAACTTTTCAGCAAGGCTTCACCATGTTTTTGTATTGCACTTTGAGGCTTGGTTTCTGCTCAAGGCTTGATTGTGTGATAAATGACAGCTTGACAGAGATTCATAGCTACTAGTGATTTTGAAAGCTCCATTTAGTTCTCATTATATACTGGGTGCATCACTTTGGTTTTATTGGACTTTTCAGGAAAGGGCTACACCATCATTCTTTAATTCTAAATAGAAATGGAAAGCCGTAAATCTCTATATGGAATGACAGATTAAAAAACGTGTTCACTTCTTCAATTCACTTGGCAAGCACACATTTCAAAGCTGAGAAAGTAAGAGAAGCAGCAGGTCAAACCACTAGCGGTTTTGATGATTTTTCATCCTGGAGAGGTAGACAGAGAGGTTTTAGTCCCTAATGAAATACTTCAGCACACTTGTGCAGCTTTATTACCATATGTTTGTACAGGTAGCCTCAATAGGAAAAAACTCATTTAAGCTCATATAATCTAATGTTGAAAGAAATAAAGCCCATTCCTTTCACTACTGGTACATAATATGATATGCATATGCAACAAAAAAATCCATTGCTCCTCTGACCTTAGCCCATTGGTTGTAATTTGAGGGCTTAAAAGGTTAGTTCAGTTGGAGTAAGAAAATTGCAGACATCAGTCAAAGATACAATTTCATGTAACTGTATTTATTTAAGTAAAATACACAAAGTGCTTTTCCCCAAACACAGCATGAATAGAGGCAAGCAGCTCTACAGCTCTTAATTATCCACCTCTGCATCTCAAACTACTACCTACCCACAAAGCCTCATCTCTTTGCATCTTTCTGGCCCATTTGCAGATTTCTGTGTCCACTGTTTGCATATCCCCCATTTTCAGCTGGCAAGTTAGTCACTCCCTAACACAGACAAAGTTGTATTGCCCTGCATGACAGTCCCTCAGAGATCCTTCTTCCCTACTGCTACCACCAGATGCCTTCATGGCATAAAGCAGCATCATTATTTGGGTTTTTTAAGCCTTTAATGAACCTACTGGCAACTGGAAGAGGCTGCTCAGGGTAATGGTTAAGTCACTATCCCCGGAGGTATTTCAGGGATGTGCAGATGTGATAGTTAAGGACATGGTTTAGGGGTGGGCTTGGCAGTGCTGAATTAATCTATGGACTCAGTGATTGTATAGGTATTTTCCAGTCTAAACAATTCTATGATTCTATGTAACTTTCTCTTATAAATCAGAATACCTATCGTCATTTATTTCAATTAGTACTATTGCCCTTGAATTTTGATCAACTTTCTGATAATACCTTATTTTGATCTCCTGATGTAAGATTCTTTTTTATTGTAAATAATCATTTATTTCATATTGTCCCTTAGATTTAAGAACTCTACTGAGAAAAAAGTTATAAGCTTGAGTGTCAAAGTTGGAAACTTCATTTTATAGAAGTGGCAAAACAACATAAGAAACATTTTTTTTTCTATGTGAACAATCCTCAGTTAAATAAATAGACTTCAGCAGCACAGCTTTGTTAATACAATACTTGCACATCCAAATAAATAAATAAAATTAATTATAAGGTTTTGATTTATATTGTTCAATTCCTGCAAGCTGTTTTGTTAGCAGTAGAGAGCAGGGAAAGCTAACAGGTAGTTATTAACTAAGAACAATCTCCTAACTTTAGGACCTATTTAGAGCAGTGATTGATTTTGTTCGGAAGGAGATAGGAGAAAAGAAAAAATCATCTTTTAATCACTAAGTGAGGAAAAAATAAAGGTTCTTCCTCCATGCTTAGACCAAGACCATAGAGATCACTGAACCCAATGTTAGAGCTTTGTGTCTTCTAGAATGTCTGGAGAGCATCATGTTACTCATTAATCTGATCATCTTATTTGAATTCCTCAAAGTCAAACTAGTTAATGACATGCAGCAGTTTATGTCAATTGGCAATTGATAAATATTTTGAAGGATTTGGCAATTTCCATAAATTTCATAATCCATAAAACCACTGAAGCATTTCTAGGAATATTCAAAAATGCTAGTCTATGGAGAGTCTTGTAAATATCTCACTGAAAAATGTAGCTTCTATACATTGAATGAAAAAAGAACTTTTTATTTTTCTTTAAGGAACCCTTAAGAAAATAAAATAAAACTAATCAAAGGAGGAAATTCAGATTATATTTAAATCAAAAAAGAAGTATTAAACATTTTCATAAATTAGTCTTGAAAGACCTAAAACAGGCCCTGAAATGAAAGAAATAATAAAAACATGATATAATTCCTTCCATCTCTCTCTATTCTCATACATTTCCATTGTTTTAAATTACCTATATCATAGAATCATAGAATCATAGAATCATAGAATCATAGAATCACAGAATCATAAAATGGCCTGAGTTGGAAGGGCCCTTAAAAATCATCTACTTCCAACTCCCTTGCAGGAGCATGGACAGCTTCAGCTAGATTCAGTGTCCCATCCAACCTGACACTTCCAGAGATGAGGCATTCACAGCTTCTCTGGACAACCTGTCCCAGTGCCTCTCCACTCCCCCTCCCCCAGTAAAGAATTCCTTCCATATATCTAACATAAACTTCCCTTCTTTCTGTTTGAACCCTTTACTCCCTATCCTGTCACTACAGTTCCTGATGAGAAGTCCCTCTCCAGTTTCCTTGTATGCTCCTTTTAGATGCTGGAAGGTGGCTATGAGGTCTCCATGCAATTTTCTGTTTTTCTGACTGATTTTTCATTTTAGAGGAAATCAGACTTAGGTGTTAGTTTAGCTGGCTAATTTGTTTGCCACACTCCAATCTGACTGCTACTTGTAAATACACTGTAAAATTATTGGGTGGAACTAACCTTTAAATCCCTTCCCTTATTTACTGCAATTCTAGAAATTGAGAGCTGGATAATATAAATCTGGTTTTCTCTCCTAAAGTAACTTTATATATTGAAGAGGAGGAAGACAAGATGATAGCTGAAAGCAAGAGAAAAATGAGGCAGCACAAATTCTGCTCACAGAACAGTCCTTTCCTATGCTAAAGCTGCAAGAATGGAAATCACTGATTTTTAAGAAACTGTAAAAATAGATCTGGAAGCATCAAGGTGGAAACCAGTGGGAGATCTACCAAGTTGCTTTGGCACAGTAACTTCAAGGGCTCTGTTTCATAAGAACATTTTGACAAATACTTCCAAAAACTGCCTCTAAAATTGTAAAGATTGCTGTCCAATATACTTTTTAAACCTAGAAATAATAACTAAACTAGGCCCATTTACCTAAGGATTACACCCAGAGAACTAACAGTTCATTTTTGATGTATTATGATATTCAGAAGCCTTTTGGACTCTGAGCCTCTGGTCTGCACTTCTTTTTTTTAAATTGAAGAAGTGCAAATGTTTCGTTAGGAATTTTCATGGAATTTTCCCCAAACAATTATTGACAGGCAACATCACATTAGTAATATCAGTGTTCTCCCAGAAAAGCACCCAAGAGAGAAGATCTGCTCAACATTTTCTTTTATTGTTGACCTTGTACAGAGGCAATAGTAAAGCTTTCATCCAAGACATTTATTTCTGCTTCCTCAAGATTATTAGTCTTTCCCAGTCCATGATTTATAGTCCTTAAAAATAGCTGCCAATATACTGACTCCCTCAACACACTCCTCTAGGATTAAAGCCTTCACAGAAAAGTAAAAGACAAAACCCACCCACCTAAAAACAACCCTCCATTTCTTAATTTCACCAAGCATTTGACTCTTTTTCATCCTAAAAGACATATAGCAAAACATATTTGAAATGAAACAAGTCCCATAGAATTCATAGAGGAGCTCCTACTCCTCAGTGAGGCAGCCTGGCAACCTAGACTGGACAAAATAGCTGTTAGCTATTGAATTCTATACACCAAAGAAAGATTGGTAGGGGCTGGTGTTTTCTCTGTCTTGATGGATTAACTCTTCCTTTCCCAGAAAGGATAGAGACCTAGAGATGAAGAGTTTTTAAAGGTTGATCTTTCAGAGGTTTCTAAGATTCCTTCAACTGCATCTTCCTTGAATTTAGGTAGAATGTAGATCTAATCCCATAAAGATGGAATCTTCTTAATCCTTGTTTTTTGTCTACAGGTACATGTCTAGTGACCTAAAGTATGCCAGTCTAGTGCCAATACTGTGTTTTGTCTTTGCCTAGTTATGCTGCAATTCAGGGGGGAAATGCACTATCAAGCACTACTCCCTTCCCCTGGGAAAGCAAATTCAACCACAGGCCAAGGTAAATACAGATTTCAGTGTTTATAAACAAACAGTTTTCCTCTCCACCTGAGACAGAAATGTGATAAAATTGGTTGTGACCGTCTAATTTCGTAACCCTGGGATGCTTGTTTATATCTTGTTCATGTGAAATATTTCACTAAGCCCACTATTGATTTACTTACTATTACATTCTAATTGTATCACTTCTCATATATTTTTTCCCCAAATATTTAAGAGTCTGATGGCAGAAGACAACTAAGTATTACACAGATACCAAAAGTCTCCTTTCTGTGAAAATATCATGAAAGAATCAAAGATTTTATTTGTTTTTTAACACTTTCTTTTCATAAATTGAAAACAATTTTGTGTTATTTGAAATCAGCAAATGACTACCAATTCAAAAGCACCTTTAGTCCATGTTAGAACACACTCCAAGAGAAGTGCCATTAATTTCCATCATAAAATAATAGCATCATTAAGGCTGGAAAAGACCTCCAAGATCATTGAGTTCAACCTCTGAATGAACAGCACCTTGTCAATTAAACCACAGCACCGAGTGCCACGCCCAGACATTTCTTGAACATTTCCAGGGGCAGTGATTTCACCAGTTCCCTGGGCAGCCCGTTTCAGTGCTTGACAACCTGTTCAGTAAAGAAAGGTTTCCTAATGTGACTTGGGACAGTGTCCTCTTGTCCTGTCACCAGCTGCCAGTGAGAAGAGACCAACCCCCACCTGGCTACTGCCTCCTTTCAGGTAATTGCAGAGAGAGAGAAAGTCACCCTGAGCCTCCTTTTTTCCAGGCCAAACACCTCCAGCTCCTTCAGCCACTCCTCATATGACACCCTCTAGACACTTCACCAGTTCTGTTGCCCTTCTCTGGCATGCTCCAGCCCTTCAAAGCTTTTCTCCATGTGAGGAGCCCAAGACTGGACCCAGCATGAGGTGTGCCCTCATCAGAGCCAAGAACAGGGAGTAAACATTTCCCTGGCCCTGCATGCACACATTTAAAAATAACATTTTACAATTACGTACTTGAATTTTCTTTTGATAAAAAATTATTCTCTAGTTTAAGATAAACTGGAAGTATAAATAAGGTGATAAAACAAGTATAAAAATAAATACAAATATTTAAATCCTCATTCAACATTTACACGTATGCACGTCAGAAGGTCCATTTGACAATGATTGAGATGAGGTTAATTGCAAAGAACTGATTGACCAAAAAACTTCTGTAATAGGTAATAGCAAACTTTTTTCTTCCATTTGTCATAGTGAGTTACAATTATGAGTAATTAATAGGAGCAGGTGATCATAGTAGGAGTCACAACAGCTGACAAACTAAATATGAATGAGATTGAGAAAGAACTAAATTCAGACCCAGAGCCTTTTTTTAATACTGAAATCTTTTGCCTACTCTGTATAATGGACAAACAAATTTTCATGTTGTGATTCTGAGAGTTGTTTCCCATAATTAGTAAACAAAAGAAAGTTTGCTTTAGGAAACTACCAAAAATCAAAACAACAACAACAACAATAACAACAACAACAACCCACAACAAAACAAAACAAAACAAAACAACCAAAAAAACCCCCCAAAAAACCAAAACAAAAACCCAAACAAAACAACCACATCTTTCAAGGTCCAGGTGCACTTCCTTTTGAAGCCATCATCTTATCCAACCTTTTAAATCAGGGGCAGACTGCCCCAGGATCCTCCACTATGGAACAGAAAGAGCCAGGTCCAGACTGCAGCTCTGTTCATTTAACCTCTGAACCACCCTTGGCAAAAGCCTGTGTCTCACTCTCTCTACCACTGTGTAAAAAAATTATAGGGGCTATGCTCCCACTTTAGGCATCTCATGCCACCAGCACAAGACAAAGAAGCTTGAATGCTTTTGCTCAGCCTCTTTGCACTTTTTTATACATGTTCATGAACCCCACCTATAATTTGGAAGAATTAAATCACAAAAATATTGTACCAAACTACAGTTGTCCTGCACCACAATTCACAACAGGATAATCATCATATTGGTCCCAATACAGAACTTTATTGCAGCAAATCCTCTGACAAGGGAAGACTAAATCTATTTAGAATTCCCATATTATTATGCAATTCAGCACTGTGCTGCATCTGTCAAAAATGGGAACATTTAGAGCACATTTGTGTTAATTCAAGCTTGGCAACAGTTTGGGGTTTTTTGCTTGTTTTCAGTGGGGGTTTTTGTTTGGGTGTTGGGTTTGTTCTTTTGCTTTGTTTTGATTTGATTTTTTTTTGTTAGATTGCTTGCACTGACATAAATAGTTTAAAATCCATTTGGGGACCAGAGACTTACACAGTAATGAAGGGCTTGCATATTGCTATGTGAAAAACACAACACTGAGTCAAACTTGTGCTGGTGTTATTCACTGTTTTTCTATAGAAGTCTTCCTGTTAAGAGTAAGACTGAATGTTTCTATATGATTTGTATAATTTTTCTCTAAAACCATTCAAAATTTGTTTCTCCAAACTTACCAAATAACAGCAAGTCTCCCACTGATGTTATCGTACAAAATATTCCAAGGATTTTATCCCTGCATCCCTAACAAAAGTTCATCCTTGGTAACACATAGTGGAAGATATTTACTGTGGTTGTGCTAGTGAAAGTGGAAGCTGTGACACATAGAAGAAAGATTAATTTTTTACTTTAATTTATCTAAGCACAAATTAAGATCCCCATTCTTCCTGGGAGTGTGTAATGGAATGGGGGGTAAGAGTCCTGAAACATGTTTGTGATGGTCTGCTCCAGAACCAAGGAAAGCCAAGCAAACCCAAACTAATCCCACACATCCTGCTGTTGATTCCACTGGGAAACAGAACTGTGCAACAAAGAGCATCTGCTAGCCCTGAGCAGCAGGCCAGCTAGAGAAAGTCTTGTCATTATTTATTTAAAATAAAACAAGAAAACGTCATTGATGCAAACTTTGTTTTGGTAAAATGCTTAAGAAAGTGACAGCTTTGTATGACCTTGGTCTAATCAAACCATGCATAGAGAAGTCAGCATTGCATAAGCTTTCACAAGTGTTTAACAGAAAAGACGTGTGAATACCAAGAAGAATGAAACATTGTCAAGCAAGCACAAGGCAGATTTTTGTAAGACTAATGGTCTGAAAGCTCTAGTGCAAACGTGGACTGAACACTTGCAAAGTTCTCTTACTGGCAAAACCTTGAGCTTGATCAGCATAAAAGCCTGAAAGGATCTTACAGATCTCTGTTATTAATTAATGGGTATTAAAACACGATTTTTCCTTCCAACATAGATGGATAAAGTATACTTTAAAGAATTAACAGGTAAAAGCTCATATTCAACTCTAAACATTTATTTCTGTCTTGTGACTCCAACGTAGGACATGCACTGGCACATATGCACACTTTAGCTTTTTGTCTCATTGCCTCATGAGAGTCCAGCCCCTTCCCAATTTGAAAGCATGCTGTGATGTCTCAGTGAGGTGTGTGTCATTTCTGAAGAATGCTATATTAACATGCTCATCTTCAGGAATACTAACCAGCTGAAGTGTGCTCTGTAGATTAAAGCACAGCATGCAGATTGCTTCCACCGTGGCAGAGGCTGTGGAGGACATCTTGAGATACTACTACATGGAATAAAGACTTGTCTAGAGTAGGATAAAAGTGCATTTTAAAAACATATGCATGACAAATCGCAGCTATGTCAACAATAGCTACTAAAATGCTAATGTCTAAAACAACAGCTAAGGACCCTGAGATTTATGTTACCTTTTTTGTTATGTGAATGCTATCCTTTTGTGGGAAATTTAATTAAAATACTATTTGTGGAATTACAGGACAGCTTTGCTTTGTTTCAAGTCTTTGCTTATGATTATAGCTGTTGAACATTTCAAGTGATGCTGAACGAATGTTAATGGTAAATTGCTGGAGTGTGATAATTGATTTCTTCATTAATAAAGGAGATTTAATGCTCCACAAAAAGCTTGCTCTAGCTCACCATTAGAAATTTTGCTTTAAGAGTCATCTACAAAGTACAGTTCTTCACCTTGAAGGCTGTTTATTCCTCTCACTAAGCATAACTGCCTTTGCACAACTGCTCGTCATATGTGAGATGAGATATTTAGGAACTGCAAAGTGCTTAACACTATCATTAACTGCCCTTGGAATTGTGCTCAGCACTTCTAGCAGCCAGCTCTGCGGAGAATGAATCTCCCCTGCCATTAAACCTGTGGATGATTAAAGCACAAGGAGCCCTGCATAAGGCTTATGAAGAGGAAAAGCTGGGGCAGGGTGTGTGGGGGTGCAGGAAGGTGACGGGTTTGGCGCAGACGGAGCGCGGACGCTGCAGCGCTCGCACCCATGGCCACCAGCAGCCTCTGGGCACCGGAGGGGCACAGCCCTCAGAGATCCACAAGCTCTACCCTACCCTGCTCCAAGATCTTATTAAGAATGGATATCCCACATGTATAAAAGATCACACGTTTGGTGAAAACATAAAAGAGGTAACAAGCTCCTACAGAAAAAGCACAGCCGCAATCTCCAAAAGAAAGAGAAGGTCTGCTCCTGACCATGACCTCTCAGTCTGCAGAACAGCAGACCTGCCCTTTCATAGGATTATGCACAGCACCCTACCTGCAATGGACAAAGCCAACTGTTTTCTGATTTACCCCTCATCACATTTTTCCTCTGCAGACTCAGCAATTGCATGTACAGCATCACCTTCATTATGTCTTATAGTATTACATCAGAAGTGTAAAGAGCTCTGTTTCGTGTTCATGTCTGTGTGTCAAAGGGGCAAGTTAGTCGGTACTGAAGGGAAAATCTGAAGGAAATGTTGTCCTTTTATTTCAGTATAAGAAGTTTCCACACTTTGTTCAGTACCAGGACTGAAAATATGCCTATAGAAAAAAATAGAAAAAAGGTTCCATGCCTTTCAATCAAAAAAATAGGGGGGTGGGGGGAGAAGATAGTATTTGAAATTTGCATATTTTCAGATTCCAGCAAAGCAGCCTTCTTTGTTTAAATGTATACCAAGATGTTATTGATGTGAGCCAAGCTTTCATTCTGAGGACGTTCTCACTGCCCCAGATGTGCTGTGTGCACACACTCCAAGGCTGTTTGTTTAAATCACCTCCAGCTAACGAGAGGTGGTACGAGACTAATCTGGGAAGTGTGTGAAAATTGCCTGAGGGCAATTATGAATGCTATTTAAGCAATAGTTTTTCTAGAATACACTGAAGGACTTCCATAAGGATGCCACAGAGCTACTCCAGAGGCATATGTAGGATGCCAAAATGTTTTTAATATGTGTTACAATATGAAATATTTATTCCCTGCTTACTACTTGTGTGAGAATTATTAAATCTCATTTTAGAATTACTAATGACTCATGTCTAACAGACACAAAAATGTTAAGAACCAAAGCTCCAGCTGCTGCAATTCTTCACATTCTGAATAAATGAAGCCTCAAGTGCCATCTAGTGTAGACCTGACTCCACAGCTGTGGCGTGAATCACTCCTCTCATGTTACTTAGCTCTTTAGCATGTCTAATAAAAAAGATGCATTGCTGTTTTCGGTTTCTACAGACACATAAAAATAAAGTTAGTATTCCAGAAACCTTAATTAACCTCAAATTCGATTATCATTAAGATCAAAATTTCAGAAAGATGTTGTTTTTAATTAGATGTTCAAATAGGGAAGAGAAATGTCCTTGACATGAATGTATGTTTTTTGTTGGTCAGGGAGAGGAGTTTATAGCACAGGCAGGGACATTAATTTATTTTAATTAAACCCCAAAGATTAATACAAAACTGGATAATCTGATTCCTTGTGCATCTCTGTTCTAGGTACTCAAATGTCCAGTATTCTAAGTGAAAACAGCAACCTCTGCTTCCCAGTAGCACTCATTTGGGTCTTTTTCTCTTGCCATGAGGAATTTGTTCTCTTAAGATCACTTTATAGTTTGTTAAATGTGACTAGAATTGTTCCATAAGGTCCAAGAAATACTAAAGAAAGTTTAGCAGGCAGTGCAATTAAGGAAAAAAAAAAAGGGTACAAAAAGCAAAAGAGAGAGCAAATAATTCACTGTAAGTCCCCTTAAGAAGAAAAGACCACACATATAAAATAATAGGAAGAACAAAAGTCAGCTCTGATTGCACTGTGTCAGAATCGTGGCCTGGAACTACAAATCAAACAAATTCAAACAAACAAACAAATTATCAGTGCATAGTACCAGGATTTTTTTTNNNCATCTTGCTAAACTTCTTTAAGACTATGTGATATTTGGGTATTTTACTTATATCATCTGATATTCATAATCGTTTATCCATTGAGAGTAGCCTGGACAATTTGAAGTCACATATTATCACTGATACCTCTAGAGCTCATAACTTGCTTTCTCTTCCTTTTACAAATGATTGTATAACATATTGTAAGTACATTTATAACATTACAGATAACTTAAATTTCATACATATAGAGATGAAACTGATGAGATTATTTACTGTTTGTTATTTAGTTTCAGCAAGTACACACATGTTTTTTCTGCAATAAAAAAATATTTCCCATAAAAACCATTAGGTATAGAATATATATCTCTATCAATTAATTGTTTGTAATCAAGGTGTGGTAAGTTAAAAGTTTTCCTTGTCATTTTTGCTGTGGCTTCTTTACTGCCATTCTCATGTCTGATTTAGAGAGCTAATACTTTGAAATCATCTACTTATTAACACTCCCCCTTTACACAGCTCCTGAAGTGCTCTACCATCCTGTCACATAAAACTCCCATAGCCCATTCCCCATGGAATGAGCAGGCATGGCTGTTCTCTGAAGCAGTTTACTGCTCCTTTTCTATGCAAGCTGAGAAACTTAATTTTCCCCTTATTTAAGTGAAGTCATACATTCTTGCCCTGACGTATTTCTGTAAGCATAGGTGTCAAAATGCTGGTTTATGTGGATGGTTAAAATTAATACTAATAGCTTTGTTATCATCAATACAATTTTTATAGTATCTTTATATGTGCATATACATATCTATCTAGACATCCTTTTCACCAACTAGAGATTAATAATGTTTTCTGAGCTACATAAGGAAGTACAATATGGTATTTTATTCTGTGCAGAACGTCTTTCCCTTTTAAAATAGGCCCAAGAGTGTTGCTAGATTTCCCATCTCTGTGCACTCTGTTATTACAAAGACTTATTAATTGATCATTTCTTCTTGAATCACCCATACATACCATCTCTTATTACAGCAGCAGTCCAAGTTTTTATGCTTGAGGCTCATTACAGTGTGCTGCTTGTCCTCACACCATTCCTCGTTATGCTGTCTTGTATGCACTGTTATTCACTAATATTAATATTCCACTCCAGAAGCAGAAACTGATAGAGTAAAATCATCATCACTGGGACACATTGCCAACCAGAACAAGCAGATGTCCCTATGAAGAGTAGAGTTTATTTAAAAATAAAATCCAAAATGGCTAAAGAGGAAATTAAAGCAAAATAAACACACAGACAAAATTTACACAGTACTGAGAGAATATAACCACACTCCCAGCCAAAATCATTGCAGACACAACTTTATCAGCTTCAGTGGAATTGCAACCAATGGCAACGGGGATCAATCTCAAATAATATCTTTATTTTTACATTTAGTCTTTATTTAAATGTCAGAATTAAAAGACAGAACACAAAAATTATCATCTATTTACTATCTGGGTAAATTCTACAGGTTGTCATTATTTAGCCTTCTTTACCTTGCTTGGCTTTTTTTTTTTTTTTTTTTTTTTTTTTTTTTTTTTTTTTCTTTTTCTTTTTTGGGGTTTTNTTTAAGAGGGAGGGGGAGGTGTAGTGTTTGATTTTGGGTTTGGGGGTTCTGTTTGGTTGTTTTTTTAACTGGTTTTTATGCATGTGGTTAAAGCTATCCCTGCTCAGAGTATACTATATTTGTGAGTGTCAGATTAAATTGGTTCTGGAAAAAGAAGGGATCTGAAAAACTCAATATAAATATTCAAGAGCACCCATATTTTTCAATTTTTTACAGAAAAGCAGAATAAGCTGGGTTGGAAGGGACCAACAAGGATCATTGATAAATCTCCATTTGGCACTGTAGCTGTGTGTCCTTGTTTAGAGAGCCACCCAGGAAATTGCAGTCTGATGGTGGGAAGGACAGGACAAGAGATATTTTCAATATCATGGTCAGCTTAAACCAAGTCTTACACTGAAAGTCCACTAAAATGCTGCTTCAGAGCTTGTAAAAGTAGAGATAATGATTAAAAATGGCATTTAAATTTAGAAAGCAGAGAGATGAGGGTTTCATTGTCAACATATACGAATCTATTGGGACACAGAAAGAGGTGTGGAGAAAACACACTTACAGATAATTTTAAAGATGTATATCTGAATCAAGAAGATCTAATATATAATTTTGATGGTTTAAGTTCGCACTTAAGTCTAATTCATCAGATAATTTGGTAAATACAGGTTTTGAATCAAGATTATGTACCAAACAAAATATTTATTGGCCACATACATCAAAAATAAATGCACTAGCTGCTGTTTTTTTCTAGCCATTGGTTGATGACTTTTTGTTTCTCATTAGTATGTATTCTACAGTTAATGTCGTTTTACTCATTTTGTGCAGTAGTTGCAGGTCAAAATTCCCTGAGGATACCTGTCAAGAAATACCACTTAGCTTTTATTTAGCTGAATATTTGCATGAGTGAAGAGAGACCATGGTGATTTCCCTTTAAAGTTAGATTATTGTGAGTTGGGGGAGGGACATGGGGGTTTTTAATGCTTACACTGCATAACTAGTTATGCTATATCCTGCTTCACACTGCATTAACCATAAAATAGTGATTTCAGATGACCAAATTGGTGGAGTTTTTTACTTTTTTTTCCTTAATTTCCAAGGTTGCCTTTCATAGTTGTTACCCAGTGTTTATCCTAGGTCAGACCTCATGCTACTTTCAAAAGATTTCCTGCCATCTTTTAGCAGGAGACGTACACTCACCTATATACATCACTATATTTACTTTGCATTAAATTAAATATAGAAGAAGAGAGAATCCCTTAAGAGTGCTGTGAAATACTGCAGAAACTTTTTGTGTTTTAAGTCAGCATATCCACAAGCTTCCATTTAAGCACATGTACACTTCACTGCAACACAAATCTAAAAGTACATGTATAAGTAAACATCTAATGACTGACTTATCAACACTATGAATGCTCATATTTTTATTATTTTTCTTCTTATCATCAACAACGTTTAACACGTTAATGATAAGCATTATTTTGTATGTTAATTAGGGTAGAACTGGAATTCCTGTTTCCTCTCCTTCCCCTTTTCCCTAGCATCAGGACCTCATAGTGGGACTAATTTCACCAAATTTTATCTTATTTGTAAGTTTCTTTTGTAATCAACACGAGATAAAACAGATCTCTACATTAAAATTCATCTGATGCATTGAAGCTGAGGAATCTTACTCATTTTAGGAGGTCTTGCACCCTCTGTATATTCAAGGACACATTTGGTCCTTTTGATTCTCACTACTCTATGTTTGCACAGCACACTTCCAGGTTAAGTTAAAGTGGATATATTTCAGTAGCTTGACTGAATTGAATTACGATTATGGACCCCTAATACAAATTACCTATAGCCCCCAAATCTACAAAACTAATGTAAAAACTTATGCCTCTTTAATTGTCAGTCCCCAGAAAAATCACTTTCAGCCTTGAATATCTCTGTAGGGTGGAATTTCTACAGCATAAACTATAAATGTCAAGTATGCAGGCATAAGAAGACTTAGATTTAAATATAACTATGAGTAGTGAAAGAAGCATTAATCAGTAAAGTTTTGTGACCCAACTCACATATTTAAAGCTCAGTTTGCATTTTCCAGGGAAGCTCAAGAGGGTACAAGACAATGTGTTCATCAAGGTGAAATCACGCAGCACAGTATTTGCAAATGGTCATTGTAGCTGTTCTGAGGAAAAGGGGTCAGTTTCTTCCTCCCTATATTGGCATGTTAATGTAATTCTATCAGTGTTTATTGTGATTACTTTGCTAAATTCAATAGCAGCTTTTCTCACAGTACTTATTATCACATACAGACATGGCTTTAGATTTTTTTGAATAGGAAAATTGGCTCTGTCTATTCACCATGGGCATGTAAGTCAAGTTACAGGTTTCTAGTAGGACCAGAGTTCCTATGAGAATGCAGTTAATGGAGAACAAAGTCACAGTAAGGAGTGACAGCAAATGCCCTTAGTTTAACAGCCTGCATTTTGTTAGAGTTGTGTGCAATGTTGATTTCCAATGACTTTTTCCATTGAATCAGTTCACTGTCCATTGCAGCTACAGAAACTGCAGCAAACATAGAATTTTTATTTCTGGAGGAGGGTGGGGAGAATTATTGCCTTAGCACCCTTGAAATGTCAGAGGAATACATAACACCTTACTCTTTCACAAATAGAACTTTTAAAAGATATGAATGTCATTATTACATAAACATATGGATCTTATCTGAAGGTAAATAACATCTTTTCTATGTAATCTTATGCAGGCAGGAAATGTTAATAAAAGACTATGAATATTACCAATGGCACAAGGGAGGGCAGAACTTCTAAAATAGATGTAAAATATTGTGTAGATGTCAATGCCTGTCCATGGTGTCAGAAGAACATTATGTTGCTTAAAATAAACAGTCAAATTTCAGTTAAAAAAAAAGCTGCCAAATTTACTCATAAAATCGATGATGAACTGTTTTGCAAACATTTGATCGATTCTGCAAACATTTGCTTTGACCATAATGAAAATCACAGAACTCCAGGGGATCTATCTACATTTTCCTGGGCAACATCCTATTTTGCCTCCTGTGCTTTGCAGTTCTGAAGGAATCTGCTTCCCTCTCGCTGTGGATACGTGCCAGGAGAAGGAGTTAGGGGAGGTGAGGAAGAGACTGTGACAGAGCTGCTCCAGCAGCACATGCAGGCTGCGCTGCCTCCTCATCCTTATCTGCTCTCAGGCAGGGGAACGGGGTTGGCCTTTTTATCAAACCCCGTGGCCAAGGACAGAGAAATAGCCACAGACAGAGCAGGCTGAAGTGGCTTTCTTGAAGTGCCCATTAGAGAACATGCTGACATTTCATGGAGATTATGAGGAATGCACGAACTGTGAACAGTAAATGTCGACAGAGTCATTACAGAGGAGCTCCTACATTGTCTTAGGAGAGATAAGCAAGGAAGTATTTGCTTTTATTGTTCCTTGACCTCAAGATTAGTGGTCTTCTAAACAGTCATGCCAGGTAAAAATTAAACATTTATTTAACTGGGGGAGAAAAGCAAAACAAAACAAACAAAAAACCCAACCAAACTTCAAAGATTTTCATTCAACTTTATGAGAAGTTCCACCAGTGTGTATAAACATGCAGTTTGAAAATTTTAGTTTATTTATCAAGGTAACAGACTGAATTTTAAGCAAGCCATACATCAGCCCAAAATCATTCTAGGAAAATCACATCTTCATTCAGTTTAGGAGTTGCTCCCAAAGTAATTTCTGAGTTTAAGATTCTGTATGAAAAATGATATGCAGATTTTTAGGATGAAACACATCCATTTTAGCTTTTCTGGGGAAATATGAAGAGTATCATGATGATTAAACTAGATTTGTATTCATACTTTTTTAACTATGAACAGACTAAAAAAAATCTTGAAAATAAATAATAAGACAAATAATAGAGATTTTTTTTGCAAAAAAAGTATATTAAATTTACTACAATATTGTCACACATAGAACAACAGTATTTAAAATAGCATTATAGTGTCAAATATGAAGGGGCACCAAGGATAAGCTGCATGCTAACCTAACCTTAACTCTGCCATTTAGGCAAATTGTTTCTGTTATTAAGTAATAGATTTTAAATGTTACTGGCGACCTAATGCCATTCTCAAAAGTCACTTCATTATGAAACAAAAGATTAATAAGAAACTAATGATGTGTGGATTTGTAACTCAGGCTGTATTGCTCAGGGGTTTTAACTGCATCATTGTCAGGCAGCAAAGTACTCTAAGTTCAAGTTGAACTTCAGCTTGAACTAGATAGAGAAGTTATTTACACACAGGCTTTTTTTATTGGCTGTAGCTTTCATCCCATATAAAATAATTGATGAACTGATTTTACGTGGGACACATTCTTCCTCAAGCCAAGGCAGAACCAATAAACCTCAGAGCTAAACTTGATTTAGTGGCAAAACTTATTGTCTGACAGTTGGTACAAACTGAGTTAAAATCTACATTGAAGGAAATATGTCACAGAAGGTACAAAACCTCACCAAAAAAAAGTCAACTCACATGAGCAGGTGTGTTCATACAAAAGAAGAAAGGCAGGAAGAAGGAGTGGCAGAGCACTCTGTCTAGATAAATGCCAAGTCCTTGCTGTTAAACATAGGAAAGCTTGGAACTGTAAATTGAAAGTATGTTGAAGGAAGCAGCCATTCAACAGTGAGAAAACCAGTTGCAGCAGAATAAGCACCCCAGTAAAATCTAAAAACCATCAGTATTGCCATTAGAGCAGAAAAGGAGTTGACCCAGGCTGGATATCAGGCACTCACCAAAGCCTCTCTATCACTCCCCTCTGCAGCTGGACGGGGAGAGAAAATGTAACAAAGGGTTCATGAGCTGAGATAGAGACGGGGAGGGATCTCCATCACAGGAAAAAGAGACTCAAATAAGAGATAGTAATTGAATATATTACTAGCAAAATCAGAGCATGGTAATAAGAAGTAAAATAATACCTTAAAACCACATTCTGCCCACTCCTTCCTCCTTCCTAGTTCTACCTCCTATCCCTGTGTGATGCAGGGAGACAGGAGTGGGGGTTTAGGTCAGTTCACATCAAGATGTTCCTTCCACTGCTCAGGGAGAGGAGTCCTTGCCTGCCCCAGTGTGGGGTCCCCCCTACAGGAAACAGTTCTCCATTGACTTCTCCAATATGAGTCTATCCCACAGCAACAGTTCTCCACAAACTGCTACAACATGAAACACTCTTCCAAATTATACAGTTCTTCAAGGACAAGCTGCTCCAAGGTGGGTGCACCACAGGTTCACAAGACTCACCAGAAAACCTGGTACAGCATGGACTCCTCTCTCCACAGGTCTGCAGGTCCCTGCCCAGAGCCTGCTCCTGCACAGGCATCCCACAGGGTCACATCCTCCTCTCAGGAGTCCCCCTGCTCCAGCCTGGGTCTCCTCCATCTCCATGGGCTGCAGGTGGATCTCTGCATCCTTTTGCTCCTCCATGAGCTGCAGAGGTGCAGCTGCCTCATCATGGGCTCCATCACAGGTTGCAGGTGGTCTCTGCTCCAGCACCTGGAGCACTTCCTGCCCCTCCTTCTGCACTCACCTGGGTGTCTGTGGGGTGCTCCTTGAATGTATTGTCACCCTTCTCTTTGGTCACAGTTACATCTGCCAATAACTTGCCCAGTAACTTTTTTTTTTTCCTTTTTCTAAGTTATGCTATTGTGGAGGTGTTGCCACCATTTCTGACTGGCCCAGCCTTGGCCAGTGGGATTGTCCACATTGGAGCCACCTGGCATTGGCTCTGCTGGACTTGGGGAAGCTTCTGGAAGCTTCTCACAGAAGCCACCCTGCAGCACCCCTGCTACCAAACCTGGCCATACAAACCCAATATATTCATCAATAGATTTCAATCAAATTCAGATTTAAACAGCAGTGTAGTACCCACAGATGCCTCTCATCCTTACTTAGCAAAGCACCACAGCAATGTTACCATTTTTTTGCAATTTACCTCAGCTTTTGTTATATATGTAGGAAATTACTAAGGCTGAATTCCGAAAAACAAAGTTGACTCATAAATAACATTTGCTTTAAGTATGAATAAGATATGTCCTGAGCAAAAAACAAAGGAAAAATTTAATAATTTTAAGTTCTGTGATTCTAGAGCTGCATGTGGAACCATAGGTAATGAAGAACAAAGATACTTTATTAGGTGAATTATACTCTCATGCTGCTGTGTCACTTGGATTACATGCTTCTACTATGTGCCACCATCAGTCTGAGGTTTGGAGTATGTTCTAGGTTTGTGTAAATGTAAACTGTAAACAATAGAATTTACAAGTAAATTAGCTTCAGAGGAAAGAATTTATAAAACCTGAGCAAGACATATTTTTCTGGGTTATTGCTCTTCTCTTCCAAACACACAGCCTAGGGAAATGATATGCAAAACTTCTACAGTTAATGAAATAATATCAACCACTAGTACCAAAGCTGGAAATAAAAATCAGTAATGCCAGAAAGTTCCAAAGCCGCCATTTCTCCCACAGTTTATAGTTAGCATCCTTATCTGTCTGTGGGATTCTGTTTTTGGTTTCTGTTTTAACTCTTCACTCTCTTAATGTCTTGTTGTTTATTAATAAATTCTAACAGATACAGTACAGTTTCTAGTGTCCTTGAAATGCTAACGCTGTTCAGTTTTCAGAAAATTTCACTGCAGACTCTTCAGTAGTCATAATCTTAAAGTTTGAGATCACTTAAGTAGAATTTATGCAAAGAGTTTTTGAGTAAGATAGGTAATAATATGAGAAAACTATTACCTGTATTTTGTACAGCTATACATGGTAACACTATACAGTATTTCCATGAAAGGCGGCAATCCACAGGGAAATTCAGACTAAATTACTCCTTTTGAACTGAGAGGGAAGAATAATAAGAAAGGCTGTGAGAATGTATGTAGGGAATATCTGGTTGATACCCTCCTCAATATATCAGTGGTGCAGGCAGTAAGATGCTGGAACCATGTTCAGCTCTGCTGAAAGAATTGGCAAGAAGGGCAGATCCTCATTGTGCAATGAGGTGGACCCAGGTAATCTGACATTAGTTCTTCTCTCACATGCAAATTTTTCCCCATATAAAAAGCAAGAAAGTGAAAAGAAATAATAGGAGGAAACACAAAAGAGTGGGAATAGTAGTCAGAATGAAGTATTCAGTTCATAAGAGTGAATGGAACACTAAATACTCCAATACAGAAATATCAGTGCATAACTTTCTCCACTTTTTAACAATTCCCTATTGTCACATATGCCACGTCCTTCTTGTGTGCAATGAATTGTGTATTCACTTTTGGGTCATCTCCCCTCTGAACTACTTACCATCCCAGAGATTGAGGCAGGATGGTTCCCAGACATAGATTAGTATTGTGCAACCACTCCATCTACAAAGGCAGTTTAAACTGCTTCAGGTGCAGGCAAGCTCAGACATCCTCAGGCCATGGGATGCTCAGTGGGGATGCTCTTGAACCCAGCAGTGGGAGGCACTCGGAGCTTGGCCAGGCCCCCACATGCCCTGACAGAGCCTGCTGAACCTCCCAGCCAAGAGTTTCACCTCCTGGCTGATTTGGCCAGGACTGAAAGAAAACTTTCACTGTTTGCAGAGGCAACCAAGCCAGCTGTGAACAGCTCTGCTGTAATAATCCTCTTTATAAGAAGAAAAATAGCCTATAAAAGTAATAAGACAACCAGTAGCGTTTGAAAGCCTCTATAAATAATGCATACAAATAATATCCCATAAATGTAAATTACATTGCTTCTTGGGGTGAAACTGGAGTTGATTTTACTCATTACTTATCACCTGCTAACTCCAATGTTTATGAGCAATTTTGAATGTCAATATGTAAAGTATACGACATTTATTATATTATGCATTAAATGACATTTACAGACATCTGCTTCTGATTTTTGATTCAAGAAGGTGGGTTCTTTCAACGTGAGTTTACTTTAATGCCTACAAGATTAATATTCAATGTAATTGGGCATTTTTGTCATATTGTATTCTGTGTTTCTGTCAGCCTTGAAGTCTGGCTGCTACGAAATCTGAGTGCAGGAGAAGTGTACAAAAATTTCATAATGAGTTTTAGTGTAAATACAGACAGAGCAAATACTAAGACCAAACTCACAGACAAGGAACAAATACTATATATGAATATGTGAACTGTCTCCAAAGTTTCCATCATGCATTTATTTTTGGCATGAATGCTGCCAGTGATCTAAGAACCTTTTTCAAGAATGCTCTGGGATGGTTTCAGCCCTACCTGGCTGATCACTTCTAGACAGTAATGATACAAATTTGCTTGATTCTTTCTCTTCTAAGTGTCATTGCCTCCCCATATTATCTACATTTAGGTGCATAGAAAGAACTAAGGATTCTAGTTTTGGTATGAATAGCTTAGATGATTTTTGAGTCAACTTTCTAACATTGTAAGTGACAATCCAGTTAAGCAACAGGCTTTTTCCAGCACCCATGGTCAGCAGGTTAAAGACGAGGATTCTGCCCCTCCACTCTGCTCTGGTGAGACCCGACCTGGAGGGCTGCATCAGCTCTGGGGAACGACATGGATTGTTTGAGTCCAGAGGAGACCACCAGGGTGGTTAAGGATGGAGCACCTTTCCTGTGAGGAAATGCTAGAAGAATTGGGATTGCTCACTCTGGAAAAGTGAAGGCTTTGGAGTGACCTAATTGCAGCCTGCCAGTACCTGAAGGGAGCCCACAGGAAACATGGAGAGAGACTGTTTACAGGGACATCATAGCCACAGAACAAGTGGCTATGGCTTTGAACCAAAGGGGAGTAGGTTTAGAGTAGACATTCAGAAGAAATTTTGTACTGTGCAGGCATTGAGACAGTGGAACAGGACAGCTGCCCAGGGAAGCTGTGGATGCCCCATCCATGTCAGTGTTTATAACCAGGTTGGATGAGGCATTGATCAACCTGGTCTAGTGAAAGGTGCCCCTGCTCATGTCAGTGGGATTGGAAGTTGCTGATCTTTAAGGTCCCTTTCAATGCAAGCCATTCTATGAATCTATGATCTCTCAGTTACTGAGGTAAAAATGAAAAACAGAGATCTGAAACTGATGCATAGCTCTACTGAACTATTAGGAGGAAAGGTAATAATATAAACTTCATTAATAGCTACCAATTTCTACAGAAGAAATTGCAAAGAAGTGGAATAGATTTTATTAATTTGAACTAATTTTAATTTCTAAAAATAATTCAACTTCATTACTATATTTTATGATCTCTTATATAAGTGCATATATATCAATTGGATCATAACCTCATCAAGAATGTTGACTCTTAAAATGTATCACACAGCTTCCACAAAAATATCTACCGTTATACATGTAATGAAAGCCACACACTGTTGAATTAATTTGCTACAATAAAGACCCTCAAGCTTGAAACCTAAAAAAAATGATCCAACATCAAAACATGGGACAGAATAAAGAGCCAGCTGGTATCAGTGATTCTATTTGACTCTTGCCATGAATACATCTGTGAGAGACAGACCTTGTTTTCAGAATTCATTTGTACTTCTTGTATACAGATATTATTTGTGTTGGCTGATAAAACAAATGTTAATTAAAACAGATGAATTAAAAAACACCAACAAAACAAAACAAAGATACAGATAATCTATTCTGCTAAATGCAAATGGATACTTTTGGGTTGAAATCTCAGACACTTCAAGAAGACATTCTTTAAAACAAGTATTTAAAGTCAATAACAGTCAATAAAGACAGCTGGCTTTGAAGGTAATTAGAAGAATATGTCTGCCTACATCTATATCTACCTAGACTTCTGTGAGGCCTTCAATATGGTCCAGCAAGAAATTCTTATCTCCTAACTGGACTGACATGGATGTGAGAGGTGGAGCAGATGTTCAAGGAGTTGGCTGGATGAACACAGCAAGAGAGTTGTGGTCACTGGCTCTATATCCAGGGAGAGGTCAGTGTCAACTGGTGTCCCTCAGGGTTCTGTCTTGTGAGTGGTGTTCTTTGGTATCTTTATCAATGACACAAATGACAGAAAGAGTGAGATCGAGCGCACCCTGTGCAAGCTTGCAGATGACACAGAGCTGAGTGGAGAATTTGACACAATGGAAAGCAGTGAGGAGATCCAAAGGGACCTGGAAAAACTTGAGATGCGGGCTTACAAGAAACTCACAAAGTTTAACAAGTCCAAGTGGAAGATCTTCCACCTAGGTCTGGGAAGTGCTGTGCATGAATACAGACTGGGAAAAAGTAATTAAGAACAGCCCTGTGAGGAAGAACTTGGGCATTCTGATTGGTGAACAGCTGGACATGAGCCAGTGTTTGCAACCCAGAGAGACAGTGTCCTGGGATGGCCAGCAGGCTGAGGGAGGGGATTCTTCCTCTCTGCTCTGCCCTGGTGAGACCCCATCTGTGGGGCTGCATCAGCTCTGGGGTCCCCAGCACAGGAAAGAAGTGGATCAGTTGGACCAAGCCCAGAGAAAGGCCACAAAGTTTATCAGAGGAGTGGAGCACCTCTCCTTGTGAAGACAGGCAGAGTTAGACTTGTTCAGCCTGGAGAAGGCTCACGAGTGACATCATCATGGGCTTCCAGTGCTTCAAGAGACTTATCAAAAAGAGAGAGAGCAACATTTTTACACAGGCAGTATAAAGAGCAGACAGAGATGGATTAGATATCAAGAAGAATTTCTTTACTGTGAGGATGATGAGTCACTGGCACAGGTTGCCCAGTGAAGTTGTGGATGAACTGTTCAAGGCCAGGCTAGAAAGGGTTTTGAGTAACTGTGTGTAGTGGGTGACATCCCTGCCTATGGCAGGGGGATTAGAACCAAATAATCTTTAAGATACCAACACTTTCCATGATTCTGTGATACTTCAAGGCTGGAATTTCTCACCTACCTTTAGTTATTCAGTAAGAGGAGACTCACTTCTGACCATGAGCCAGGTTCCATCTGCAGTCAGTGCAAAGAAACAGGCAGCTTTACCACCCACACAGTAAATCTCATCTACGTGTGTTTAGTTGTTCCCTGAGAGAAACTGTTTCTCTCCAATGCCTATAACACAGCCTAGATTATTAGGTTAGTTTAGGTTAATGCCTTATCTTTGAATGTCCATAAACACTTAAGGCAGTTTACGTCCTAGGTGCTAAAGCTTACTCAGATAGGACATCTTTTAGGAGTCACCTACCTCTCTATTTATTATGCAGGGAATGGGATCTATTGTACTGCAGCTCAAGTGCTTCCTTTGTTTCAAGTTAGGAAGCTAAAACTTCAACAATATTTTTAGAGCTGCAAAGCTATATTCAAATGCTTGATGATTGTGCTGCATTTCTTATATTTTGTTGAGCATAGCTTCATTTCAATTTCACTGATATTTCCAGTAAGACTCCTCCCTTCTGAATCTGTCAAAAAACAAATTCAATTGGATTTTTCTCTATGTTTTCCCTTCAAGCTTCCTTGTTGCAGGCTTAGAATAGAAAGAAATAATTTTAAAGTATTTCCCAGCACATCTGTGACAGATTATCTGATTTATCAAATTTTAAAGTCTATAATTATAAACTATATCATCCAGGACTGTGTTCCTCACAAAATCTCCCTAAATACAATTCCATCACTGAATATAACCTATCCTATGATCAGCATACTATCTCCTTTGGAGATCTATATTAAGCCAAGCATGTTTGCTTCTCTCTGTCCCTTCCTCTTTCTTCTGTCCAACATTCAGTATTTCTTTTTCTACTTACACAGCAAAAGATGCACCCCTCTTTGGTGTTTCAGTTTACCATTGTACATGGCCAGAGTGCAAATTATCTAACTAAATGTAGACATCTACACTTTAACTAATCACTTCAAGGTCTTTTTCTGGTCAAAAAACAAATAATAGGTATGGTTAGTACATGATTGCTCTCAAAATGCCTATTTCTCTCCATTGATTGTCATGAGAATTTAGGGTGACAAGGTTGAAGCTGACAACATCTCCGTGGATCCTGAAATGGACCTCACACACAACATCTCTTGAGAGGAAAGAAAGGTTCACTCTGTCTCTCGATGTCATACAAAATTCAAAAGAATATTTATCCTGATGGTGTGGGTTAAGTTAAACTGGCAGCTCAACCCCACACAGCCACCTGGTCATCTTTACTGTTCTAAACTGTTCCAGTAACTCAACTATCAGATACCTTTGTTAGGGGTGATCTCTTTATTTCTTAGTACATAATAAACAAATAGACTGCTACTCTAAAAAGACAGCAAATGTACTAATCTGTGCCTTTTCGGAAAAAGAAACAACAAATTTGTATTCTCTTGCATCCTTGGTCACATTTTTTTTTTGTCCTTGCATTTTAACTTCTTTAGAAAGGTTAATGAGGAAGAAAAATACATAAATTACATGGAGAGAAAGGAGGAGGAAAAACCAGTCCTAGAAAATACCAAAATAAAGTGCTGATCTTTTTGCATGAAAACCTGCCATATTTTGTGAAGGTCAGTTTTAATTTCAGCTTTTCTTACTTCATTTTATCTTCAGTTAAAACCAGCTCCCCAGATAATTGTTTAATGATTGATGTAACAAATAAATTAAAAAGCATGAGGGTGAAGACAGATTACCAGATTGAATGTTACACCCATTATCATCAGAGCTACACTAAAAATCTTAAACCCTCATGTGAATATTTTTCTAGTTTTTGGTCAGAATCTCACTTTATGGCTGAAAGTTCATGCCCTTTTGTTAATTATGCTGCATTCTCAATTAAATGAGGATTGATTATCTGTAGAAGTGAACTGTGAATAAATCCAGAACAATCATTAATTATTCTAACAGTAATCTTTGCAATAATTCACGTGTCGATTACTCAAAGAATTATAAATTGATGGCTATTTGAATGGTATATATTATAATAAATTCAGTATGTAATCTTTCCTCTGAAGCAATATTTTTTAAAAGAGAATAAGATTTTTTTTGTCAATCTATCAAATTATATATAATATATTTGCTCATTAATTTGCCATATGACGTCAGTTTCAGGCATCAGGACTGCATATTTTGATTTTCTACAGTTACATGTGAAAAGAACCCACGTATCATCTAAGTTCTGTCATCTGGTTATTCTGTCAATGGCTAGAAGTATTCCTTGTGGATAGAGTCTTTTGGAAGGACTCAAGCATTTTCATTTTTTCATCTGAAAATATGTTATATAGTCACAGAAACACTAAAATTCCTACCTGCTTCATGTTATTTTAAAATCTCAAGTAGTCCAACATCCATGTCAGATTTATTGCTTTGCTGTGGTTATTACTCCTCTTTTACTCTTGAAATTTGTGGTCATGTATGTTTATCCTGTGAAGGCTACAGAGAAGTTCAGAACTAAAGGTGAAGCCCCTCCCTTCCCACAGCACTGAAAAAACTTGAGGGTCATATGTTCAAAAATGGATGCCATGCATACATACTTTGATGTTTTAAACTTTTTACTTAAGCAATCCAGTTCTTTCAGAGTCTACATATTGAGACATTAGCATAAATTTATGGATGTGCATCATGCATCAACAAGCATTAAAAAGATTTTTCATGACGTAAGGGCATCAGTATACATCTACACCATCTACAGTACCTGTAGGCTTTATTAAATTTCTTCAGTAATAAGAAATCAATGGCATTCAAAGTCACTTTTATCTAAAAAACCCCAAAACTACACCAACCTGTTTATCAGTAGTGAAAACTTGCTTTTCCACATGCTGTTCTTACTTTTATGAGACTTATGCATTGTGGCACTCCAGTTTAGAGTCATTGTCCTCTCAACCCCTTCATGGAAGAATATCAGCTCACATATCAATGTCAAAATAACTAAAATGAATAGGAATCCATGGAGAACGTTACAGAATACAAAAGAGGGAGATTATTTAATTCTACTCACCAGTAAAATATTGTGGAGTTTTTTTCCTTTTTTTTAAATGTTTTTTCAATTTGTTTCTTTAAAATGGCTTTCTGTGTTATTGCAGTTTTCTGTACAGATTAGTAACTAGAGCAATAAGTTAATCAGAACTCAAATTCTTATAATTAGGATGTGATTATTGTTATAAGAGCCCTATTGTGCCATTAAAGAGAAATTAATTTTAGAGATAACGTAAATATTTGAGCTCTTTTTTAGATTTAATTTACACTTAGTAGGGAACATTCCAGTCCTAGTGAAAGAGAGTCTTGCCATTAGCTTCCATATGACATGACTTTAACCATAGCAGCACACTGACATATGTATTAGGATAGGTAGGATGCATAAGTAGTCAATGACATAGCTACAGGCTCCTTTTGGTATTTCTGCTCAAAGGTAAAAAAGGCAAGAAAATAAATATGGAGTTCTATACCAACCCATAACTGCACTACAATAAGACTGTTTCTAGGTTTTTAGTGTTATAAAATCAAAGCAAGAGGATGAATGTGGCCTAAGTGTTGCAAAATACATTTTGAAAAAAATCAAATCTCCAATTAGGGTGTGATTTATTTTTGCTTGAGTTGTGATTTAAAGCAGAACATTCAGCCAAATATGAAGAACGTGATGAATGGCACAATTTGGACATATATAAATCAGATAGCACTCAGTATCTCTATGCTGTAAATTCAAATAGATTTTCCTCTGCATATTTTTAATCTACATTAATTTCTGTGAGAGATGGGCCTAAATGATGCATTTTGGATGTGAATTTGGACAGAATTTGTCCTAGATTTTTGGAGTGACATCTGTGTCTGAGAATGGGCTGACTTTTCATAGTAATTCTGAATTTTCCACTTTTACATTCTGTTTATTCCTTTGTTACTATACACCTCTACTTACAAAATGATGTTACAGTTTTAAGCTTTGTTACTGTCCACTGTGTCTTTGAGACTATTTTTGGTTGTTGTCATTCCTCCCTACTCCAGTCTGTGAACTACGGAAGGTTTGATTGCTGTGCCTTGAGAAATTCTTTCATAATGTTTCCCATTTTCCCTGAATCTGCACAGGGGGCTTTTATAATACACTCCTTGTATAATAAAATTGAAAAGTATTAAGTAAAACTTCAAGTTCTACTGCTTTTTATGTTTACTGACTCTCTTTCCTACCCAGCAGTTTTTATACTTTCATCAATGTAATTTTCTTGTCAACTCAGTGATGCATTGCCTGTGTGATCTGTAGTAAGTAGATTTAACATTGTTGTAGTATTCTAGCTTGCTTACCTCATCTATTGATATTTTATCTGCATTACTTTTAGGATGAAGTCAACCTTTTTTAGAATTTTGTTGTTATGATTAATAGCAGACAAAGAAGACTGATTCTCAGAACAGTTTAAGCTGTTGATAGAAAAAAAATCTCAGCCTTTTTTTCAACAAAGAAAGCAGAATATGTCTGAAGAATACAGCTGAAAAAATATTTCAAGAAAGATCAGAAGCATAAACACTCTTGAAAGAGTAGAAATTTTGTATTCCTTTTGATTAGTCTTTTTTCTGTGTTGCAAAATGAAAGGAAATTTATTCATACATAACTTAAAGTTGTTTAGAAATAGCATTAAAATCAAGCAAGTGTTTCCTCTTAGACACAGATGGTAACATTTTCAGAGTGTTAAGTGGATCTTCATCTCTAAAACCTGAATTGGGTGAACCTCAGGTAAATAAATTCAGCCCTGACTTCTTGAAGAATAATTCCCCTTTGTTGCCTAGCCCAAAATATTTAATGATAATTTCCTTAGATATTTGTCTATTGTACAGCATCTCAGTCTTGTCAACACATGGCATTATGTGGAGAAGTTTGGCTAGGGAGGTTTTTAGCACTGGCTTCTATGAGAAAACACAAGAAGCCATCCCCACGTTGGACAGGGCCAGTTCCAGATGGCTCCAAAGTTCACCTGCCAGTGGTGAATTCTGAGCCCACCAGCAACATGGGAACATATTCAAGGAGGATAAAAAAGGTTATGCAGCAGCTGTGAGAGGGAGGACTGAGGAAATGTGTGAGGAAACGATCCTGCAGATACCAGGGACAAAGAACAAGGAGTGCTCAGGTGCCAGAGCAGATTCCCTTACAGCATGTGGTTCAAATCATGGTGAGGCAGCTGTGCCCCAGACACCTGTGAGCAAGTGGATATTCCCTGAACAGAGCTGTAGTGCCAGGAGAATCCATGCAGAAGCATGTTCCTGTCAGACCCTGGGGTTCACAGGGAGCCCATGCTTGAGCAGTTTGTTCCTGAAGGACTGCATCCTGAGGAAAGGATCCATTCTGGAGTAGTTCTTGAAGAACTGAAGCCCATGGAAAGGACCATGTTGAAGTGCTCATGAAGTGGCTCATAAAATATCTCCCTAGGGAAGGACTCCACACTGGAGCAGGGGAAGAGCTCTCCTGGAAAGGAAGGACAAACATAGTGTTATGTGTTATGATGTTATGTGTTATGTGTTATTTGACATGTTATCTCCTATGTGTTATGAACTGACTGCAACCACTATTGCCCTGCACTACTTGGGGGGGAGGTAAAAAAATTAGGAGTTATGTTGAGCCAGGGAAGAACCCTGGAGGGGTAGAGGGAAACTGGTTCTAGCTTTAATTTCTCACTCTACTACTCTTTTGCAATTTATTTGCAATAAATTAAATTCCCCAAGTTCAACTCTGGATTTGCCTGTGATGCTAAGTGGTAAGAAACCTCCCTGCCCTTATCTCAAGTCATGAGCTTTTCCATAGCTTTTCCCTTCTGACCATTTTGTGATAAAGGGTAAGTGATAGAACATCTTGGTAGCTGTCGGGCAGTTAATCAAGTTCAATCCACCACAGATGGCAACCCAGCACCTATCTCATTCCCAAAAATCCCACATGGCCAAGAATGAACTGCCACATCTCGCATTTAATGAGTACAAGAATCAAATTTGGAGCTCCTAAGATAAATGACAAACATATCTCCCCATTGTGAACCCAACCACTTTTTAAAACAAAGTCCGTCCAACTTTGCAATTGTTCCTATTTCTTGTAAAGACAAAAAATCTAATTCTCACATACCTTTTCTTTCACTGTTTTTGCAAAATTACTTTGGGGCATGAATGTCAGAAATATGGTACCTTAAATAGTTTCACAGCCCTCTGAGAAGCCTGAAAAAATGTGCTAGGTAGCACCAAATCTCTCTGGCACACAAATAATTTAAACCTCACTCAGAACACATTGGAAAAGCAGGACACTTTTCTGACTGCTAAGAGGAAGGTATCTCTGAAGTATAGTGAAGCTCAAGGAGGAAATTTACTCAGAGGCCTATATTTTAGCAATTTTATTTTATACTGAGCAATCTTAGCATCTCTGTGAGGTGTAATGAAGATGTATTCATCTTACATATTAATAGTGTGAAATCAAAATACCTTTGGAACTCTAGAAACTGGGGTTACTGTTTGCTTAAACCTAGATTTACTGGGTTATAAATGCAGCTATAATTGCTATGCTGATGACTAGCAGCCTTGTATATTTGCTACAAAAATCCAGGCTATTAAACAAAAAACTGGGCTGAGAACCTGATATTACAAGGTGATAACTGTGAAAGACATTTCTCATGCTGTGCACTCTCAGGCCACTCTGCTGAACAAAACAGATAGTGTTTGTTTTAGAGTAAATGAGTGTATCAAAATTGCCTGAGACTAATTTAGTCTTAGATGAAGTGTTCATTAGAAACTCTACATCTTTGAAATGACACTGAGAAGTGAAAAGGGTTATTAGGGTTGTTTGGGAAACAATGCTATAACTGATGTTTGTTCTCATTTTATGTATCTTAATCTATCACATAGATGGAGATTATGCATTTTATGTGTGCCTCATCAGCTTTCCTCAAAGATGGATTTCTAGTTCAAATACAGGATAGGAACTGAAATATTAGATAGAAAGAAGACTTTTATAGATAATATCCAGATTTCCAGCTTGCAATTTGAGAGAGAAAATAAATTCTCATAAATATAGAGAATTACTGTACATATATTAAATGCAGAACATTACATAACCATAAAAAAGGAAAAAAAAGTTATAAAAATGTGTGTACTATGTATTTGGTTTATCCCTCTACTATATTTTAAAATATGAGTAAATGTTTAATTACAGTTAGAAATATCTCCTATGAAATATGAAAAATAAATTATATGTATATAGATTGAATCAGATAACAAAGTAAGGACAGTTAGAAAAACTGACATAGTCCTAAATCTCTGTTTTTCTCCTTGCCAAATTTACTCTTAGTATGCAGGAGTACTTCTTAAATTGTAGGATGGGAGGGTGCTGGAACAGGTTGCTCAGAGAAGTTGTGGAGTCTCCTCCTCTGGAGAAAATTAAACCCCATCTGGACAAGATCCTGTAAACCTAGGTGCTTTAGTAGGAAAGTTGGACTAGATCATCTCCAGATGGCTCTTCCAATCCCAGCCATTCTGTGATTCTCTGATTCATGTTAGATCTAAATACCAAAATCTTCATACTAGTAAAACATAATGAATAGAAAAATGTTTTGCCCAATAAGGTCAGAGAAATATTTGCTTTTAGCCTTTGAGTCAATGGAATACAGAAAGGACATGAACAAAGAAACAGGAGCTTAAAACAATGTGATCTTGGATAATGTTCACTAACAGAGAAGTCATCTTTTCTGGAAACTGGTAAAGAAGCACATAATAGAAAAGTTGCTCTTCTGTCACACTATTTTAAAAATTGTTCTTCAATATTCAATATCTAGTATCTTCTAAAAAGTCCTTCCCTAATGCATTATTTAAAATATCTTTAATATCTTCTTTTATGTCTTTTACATCTATTACAAAATGTGAGGGAAAGAATAGTAAGGGTTATGAATGACAGTTTAAAAGAACAGATGAAAGTTACAAAGTTCACAAAAAATTTGTGAAACTGTTATTTGTAGGAAAAAAGTTCTTAAAATGTGTGTTAAATTGTACAGATGAACCACAGACATTCTGAACATTTTTGCATGTTCCTAAATTGGACAAATTTCAGAGTAACCATAGGGGATTTAAACAATAACAATTCTTCCACTTATCTTAAACAAATAATTCTTATTTTGGTTTAGATAAAGAGGAGATTATCTTCTATTGATCTTATTCATCAATAAATTAGCTCAACATCTAGGCCTTTCTACTCTATCTGTATTACCATTAAAAAAAAAAAAAAAAAAAAAAAAAAAAAAAAAAAAAAAAAAAAAAAAAAAAAAAGAGAGGGGAAAAGTAAATGATCAAAAAGGACAACAACTTCCCTGTACTGGTGGAAGATCATCTNAAAAAAAAAAGTAGTGGTTAGTGTCTGTGCTCAGCATGCCAAAGTGCAAATAAAATGGCTTTTACAAAAGATTTCTATTGTCTTTGGTGTTCTTGAATCCATTTACAGTCACAGGCCAGTCCTTGGACTGAGCAAAATACCTCTTCTTTGTTGCCAGTGCATTTATTATCCTAGTCATGAACAATTATACAGATAAAACTGATCAAATTACCTTGAAATTATGACAATGGCATTCTTCCATTTTTACAGAAACTATGTATTTAATGCTCTTGTCAACATAAAAGGGAAAATATAACAAGAGAACTCTCACTGAAATTAGAAAGTAGTAGTTCAATCTCGTATTGAACAGAATTATTTAGTGCAAATATTGAGTCTTCAGCTGCTGCCTGTCCTATACAAGAGCAAGAAATCAAATATGAAATAGACAAATACAGCTAAGCATAAATATATAGATAATATATACTATATTCTAATATTTGTCAATATAGATACAGTCAATATGCTTTTTAACTTTCCTGATTTGAGACCTCACAGTTCTGATCTCTATACAATCTCTTAACCCAATTTCCAAAAAGTATCCAATGCAAGAATAATAATCTTTCCCTCCTCTTTGTACTTAGACCACATAATCCACTTACACTTTGGCTGCACTGTCACACCCTGTTGGAAAACTCTTTGCGATCGTTTTTCCTTCCCTGCTTTTGCAAAAGAGTAACTGTAAAGTGAAAGAGATAGAATACCACTGATGTTTAATAATATTGAAAAGCCCCATCAAAAATCCCCAAATCTTTTAGTAATGGAAATGGTAAATGAAAATAAACTTTTAAAATAGAAGTATGAAGTTTGACATACCTGAAATCCATGTTTTATTGCTTCTCTTCCAACCTTGTGTTAATGTAAACATAACTTATTCACGGAGACATGGACTTTTTGTTGTGAGTAAATAACTATTTTTTCTACCTGATTCCAAAATAAGATTTTGCTGTAAAATGGAACTATGCTGGTAAATATGTAGTAGCTTTTGGAATTTGAAGCTCTTTGATTTAACAAAAAAGACCTGCTTGTCACTGGCATATCCCTCTGCATTATTCTAAAATTTGTCTAATCATTTTCCTCTCTTACCAGTGTCTACACACTAGCGCCTTGTATGAGGATATACTACCAATATGAAAATAACATCGTATATGTCTTTCCCTATGAATTATTCAAAACAAAATCTCTTGCAAGCTGTCAATATTCACAAACTTCAGGTAATTGGAATGAAGTTTTGATTGATCTCTTGGACTGAGATTAAGGAAAACAAAATCCTTGTAATTCAGTTTTTCAGGACTGAAAATCTTATTGTAGACGTTTGGCATTTAAGATGTCAGGTGACTATTTTGCTTCCTTTATAGCCACTATTCGATCTTGATGTTTCACAGAATGTGAAAATATCTGACTGCTAGATTTGACTTCACTCTATGTATTTACCTAAATCCATATAGACAAATCCATATGTATTTATATTTATCTTTGGATTGGTGTGGAAGAGTACATGAAAATGGATAGAAATATATTGAGGGGCAAGCAGGATATAAATCAATTTAAATTAGAAGACCAGGCTCTAAACATCTCTCTTAGAGGGGAAACTGGTCAACTGGCATTGATTCTGTCATGAGATTATGGAACAAAATTAAAGGTGGATTCTAGATAAGAGCAAGTTTTGGAAATCATTTGAAAAGGAATTGTTTAACTCAGAAATGTTTCAAGAAAAACACAAGTTCTAAATGATATTTTCAAGATTATGAGTATCATCCTGAGGAAATTTGTGAAACGTATAAAAACTGTTCCATAAAATTTTAAATCATATCACAAAAGATATGGTGGTTTCTGCGTGACATTAAAAGCAGTCTTGTCAGCAGCCCTCTGCTATTAGCACACTTCCTGATAGAAAAATGTCAAAGAAAGGGTGAATTGTGAGTCATTGGGTGCTTTATAGTCCTATTTTTATAGATATATTTTTATGGATTTTATTCTGATTTGTTTGGGGGAGAGGGGTTCAGGGGTCTTTTAATTAAAGAGGAGTGGTAAACAGAACTTTACTGACTGTTTGCAAAGTACAACATTCAATCTTAGATATTGACACTTTACAAAACTGTAATATCCCAGTTGTCAAAAATGACACATTTTTCTCACAAAGAACATTCCTATTTGGATGTTAATTAGCTATTGGTATCAACATCCTGAGAGAGCAGGGCAAAAGTCAAGATCACAGAACTCAGCTTCAGAAGACCAGAAATTGGGGGCTGCAGGCATATGATTGGAAGAGTCTCATGGGATAAGACCTCGGAGGGAAGAGGGGCCAAAGAAAGTTGATATTCAAAGATCGCCTCCTCTGAGCTGGAGAAATGTCCATCTCAATGAACAGGAAATCAACCAAAAATGCCAGGAAGCCCACACTGATGAACAAGGACTTCATGACAAAACACAAGTATTAAAAGGAAGCTTGGAGAGAGTGGAAGCAATCTGGAAGGAATATAGAAACACAGCATGGGCATGTATGGTGAGGAAATACTTGGCCCACACCCAGAGCTGAGTCTGGGAAGGGATGTCAAAGGCAAGATGAGTTTCTGCAAGTACATGGGTGACTGAAGGAAGATTAGAGCAAATGGGGCTGAATGGGGCAAGACGTCTCCTTACCCAGGAGGTGGAGCCAAGTTGCTGTGTCACATTGAGGGTGGCTGCAACAAATCCTTGAGCCTGACTTCAAGGTGAATACAGCATGAAATAAGGGAAAGGAGCAGGAACAATGGAGCGCCCTGAAGAGAAAATTTACTGTAATGAGAAATAAAAATAGGGACAATCCCCAGAAGCCAAACACCGTATAGGGACAAACTCCAAAGACCAGAAACAAGGGAGAAGTAGCAATATGTAGTCTTGGTAGTGGATCATTCTAGAAGCAACACCAAATATGGAACACAAGTAACCAGTAAGGGAGGAGAACTTGGACTAGTAAACTTCAAAGGCTCTTGGGAGGAGATCTCAGACTCGCCCTGAGTCAGATGAATGTTTCCTAGGCTTGAAGCTAAGGCTTGGTTTGTTAGAGGTGAAGTCCAGCTGACCCTGAATCCCAGTCAGGCTGACTCCCACAGTACTGAATGCCTTGTTTGCCTTATTCTCTACTAGCAAGAGTAGCTTTCAGGAATAACAGGCTCCAAAAACCATGGGGACAGTCTGGAGAAGTAGGTCAGGGAATCCTAAAGTAAACTGGACATATGCATGTCTATGGGCCCTGATGCACCCATATGTGCTGAGGGAGTGATGGTGTCACTGTGAGACCACTTTTGGTGGTCTTTGAGTGATTTCTGTGACTGGGAAAAGTGCCTGAAGACTGGAGGAATGTTAGCCACCAGTCTTCAAAAACAGTTAGAGGATTCCAGCTCTACTCACCTCCCTTGATTCCTAGAATAGTAATGGAGCACTTAATGCTAGAAAACATTTCCAGGCACATAAACAATAGGAAATTCATCAGGACTAGTCACCATGGATGCACCAAGAAGTCGTCATGCTTTACCAAGTTGATAAACTTTCACAAATAAATGAATGGCCTGGTCTACCTTGATTTTAGGAAGGTCATCAACAATGACTCCCATAAAATCCTCACAAGGAAGTTGATGAAGTTGGGTCAGATGTGCAGGCAGTGAGGTGGATTGAAATCTATCTGAATGTATGGTCCCAGAGGATGATGAGAGGCGTGAAGTCTAGTTGGAGGCCAGCAACTAGCGGTCTATCCCAGAAGTCAATACTTAGTCCAACCTCATCCAAAATCTTAATTCAGGAGCTGGGTGATGGGGCAGAGTGTATCCTCAGGAAGTTTGCAAATGACACCAAACTGGAAGGAGTGGCTGATATGACAAATGGTCATGTTAACATCCAAAAGGACTCACTAGAAGAGTGGCTGACAGGAAATTTGCAAAATTCAGTGAAAGACAGCACAAAGTCCTGCACCTGAGGTGGAATAACCCCACCCACTATCTCATACTGAGGGCCACCCTGTTGGAAAGTAGTTTGGCAGAAAGGGACCTGGGAGTCCCGATGAACAGCAAGGTGGACATAAACCAAGAGTGTGCCCTTGTGACAAAAGGAGTGAGCGGTGTGTTGGGCTATATTAGGCAAAGGATTGCAGCTGTTTGATGAAGAGACTGAAAGGCCTCTCATAAAGGAGGGTGAGAGATCCCAGAGTACTGAGCCTCCAGGATATGTCTCAGGTGTGTATAAGTACCTGCTGCAGGAAGAGTAAAGAAGGCAGAGCTACGTTCTCTTCATTGGTGCCTAGGGACAGAGCAATAGGAAATGGGCATAAAGAAGTTCCAAGTGAACGTCAGAAAACCCCTTTTTACTGCGAGGGTGACTGGAACAGGTTGCCCAGAGATGTTGTGAGTTATTTAAAAGCCATCAGGGTATCGTCTTAGATCACCAGCTCTAGGTGGCCCTGATTGAGCAGGGAGGGTTGACAATATGATCTCCAGAAGTTTCTTTCAACCTGAACCATTCTGTGATTCTGTGATCTGACCTACTTGTCTCTATTAGTACTTCATAAATGCTGAGCTTTCCTTAATCGTATTACTGCTGAAAAACAGTAATTATTGTACTTAGGGAATTCTAGACATCCCCTGCTGAATGTGATAGGCAAAAGATGGAATATAGAAAGGAAAGCAGGAAAATATGTATTCTCAACTGAAATTCACCTAGAGAGTTACACATACATACCTCCTTTTATCTACTTCAAAGTATTCACCTTCTTCAAATAATAATAATAAATCCCATCTGGTCTATATGAATACAGGGTCATTGACTTCAAAGAAATTTTTCCAGTATACAAAACCAAAAGATTTTCCTATCAAGAACATCCATCTTGCCAATATGTATGATAGAGAAAGTTTTACTACTGAAAGAGTAGTAAAAAAGAACTAGAGTTCATGGAATCTTGCTACAGAGATGCAGTAGAGAGGTAAGATTGCTTTGAGAAGCTCTCAGTTAATATTGCTATATCTGCAATTATTGATTCTGAAATAATGGAATTATTTCAGAAAGTATCAATTCCTTATCTTCAGGCTACAGTGCCACAAGAGTTATCCAAAATTCTTATATGCACCCAGTTTGTGTAAAAAAAGTAAAGCAGAAACATCTCTGAACACTAAAATGTCATTGGTGGATATTTTCTGAACAGATTCAGTATTGGTTGCTTTAGCTAAATGTAATAGCCAGGTAGAACACTTTGGACTGCAAGATTTGATACACTAGAGATGAAAGAACTTATTTCTTCATTTTGAATTTTCTGCCTCTGTTATACTTAAGGATTGTATGGTATAGGTAAATAAAACTAGATGGGGTGAAGGAAATGCCTATACTTCAAAACTAGTGCTAACTGAACAGTGCAAGAGCCAGATAATGATGATGTCTCAGAGATTTTCTTTGGCTTTCAAAACAGTTTTAAAGCATGCACAAGGATGCATATTCCAAAAAATTCAGCCAGTGAATTTTTCATTTCAGTGTCATCTGAAGCTGTACAGTGTCAAAGTTTGCATAAGGCCTAAATTATGAGGTTTTCATAGAATCCTTGTAGTTATTTACATTTCTTCCAAGGTCAAAAGACTTCTGGGACAGTGGCTAACTACCTGACCAAGTTGCTTCTTGGAGTGTCAAGAAAGCTGACTTTTGGGACCTATGTCTAATATACAACAGCCAAAGTGAATGCAGGAAAATTAGACCCATACTCACCAGAGACAACAGCCTCCTTCTGCACAGCTAAGTGTTTCAGACTTGGACTTACTTTTCTCTTCAAAGACTAAAATTTAGTTGCAAAGTTAAACGATTAATTTATAGTGCCTTTTATTTAGAATGGTCTCACTAAGATAAACATGGAAAATTTTAATTTTTGCTCTTTATGACTTTCAATAAGGTGTAGATCTCTGCTATAAATATTTCCAAAGAAGACTTCAGCTCTTAGCATTTTTCTAGCTAAAAAGCTTTACTAGAGTCCTGGCAGCCTAGGATCTTTCAACCCTTCTATCTCTCCTGCTGCTGACATACCCCAAAGCTACAGATCACAGAGGCATGTGGAGATGTCACATGGAAGAAGAAATAGAATAGACATCATTCAATAGCCTCATTTCTGTCTGCCATTAAATCAACACACAAAGATAGTAATACTCAGCCATACTAGATAGCATTTCACTGTCACCTGCTTTGACTCAGCTGACAATGTCCCTGTAGCTGCTTCAGTCTGTGATTCATGATGAAATGTCTTTCCCCAACACTGTTAAGGAGTTATTTAAGCCACTGTCAATGGCAGACTTAAGGCCTGTCATTACTGTAGACAGGCTTCAGAAAGAAAACAAGGGTTTCTTTTGATGAAGGTTTTAGGACAATTTTATGATTAGATTTTTTAAAGATCTTGCTTTGAAAACACTGAGAAATTGATTAAACATTTTTTTTTAAAGTTCATCTTTATTTTTTGTCATAATTGGTCCTAATGTACCTTTTGATAATCTACCTATTTTTAACTTTTTTTTTTTATCCCCCACATTACTAGGGGTTTTTTTATGCCTAAAGGATATCTTTGTAGTACCCAATCATACTGCAACATGACACTGAAAATGTATAGCACATAGAAATCAATGTCTCATGTTCTGATTAAAAGAATATATACATAACCCCCCACTCTTAAATCTCAAATTCATTTTGATATTTCTCTCAGTATTTTGTCTCCTTACATTTTTGGTACTTTCTTCCCTGGTTTCTGGATTTTTCACATATCTGGGAGAGTATCTGGGTTCTCTGCTGAAGATTATCTGGTCTTTTTGTAATAGTACTCAAGTCCTTTATTCTGTTCCTTTTTTGATGGTATATTACCTTTTCCAGACACATTCTTTCTCAGGTGTTTGGTTCCTTACTTTATTGCCTTCCTTTTTTTACACTAAATCAAATAAACTAGTTATTTGCTCATGCTGTTAGTCTATTTTCATCTTTCTAACTCTGGTTGCCCTTCTTTATGGTGACCTTATATGCCCTTCAAACACTTTGCTTTCCTTTCAATTTAGTGCTTTTATAGCTTAATCTTTTCTTGAGGCACAAACAGCTTCAATTATAAGCCTTGAACTTAATTTGATTTTATCTACAATAAAGACTTTTTCTTTTATGCTTTCAGAACATGTCTTGTTTGTTTAAGACAGAACACAGCATATTACATTCATAATGGTTTATTAGATTAGTATTTTCCATGGTAGGAAAAAAAAAGAGACGAATATAGTCTTGGCAGTTTCCTGTGTTTGCATAAATACACTAGACCTAAGAGGTTAAAAAATACTTTTTTCTACAGGTATGTTAACCAGAGAAGGAAAATCAAAGAAGGGGTAAGGGGTACTCCCATTTCCCAATAAACAGTGCTGAGGAGGAGAAGGCTGAGGTACTCACTGACATTTTTGGCTTAGTCTTCAATAATAACCTCTCTTCTCACATGTCTTCAGCAGGTGGACAGCAGGATGGGGGCTGGGGGAGCAAGGTTCATGATCACCTGAGGAACCTGAATATACATTAAGCCTATGCATCCCAGGGCCCTGAGGAAATTGACTGATGCCAATTCCGAGCTGCTTTCCACAATATTTGAAAAGTCATGACAGTGACAGAAAAATGGAAAACATTTTAGCCTTCTTTAAAAAGAGTAGAAAAGAGGATCATGGGAAGATCACGGAACAGATGATCTGAGAAGCTGTGCTAAGGCACGTGGAGGACAGGGAGGTGATTTGGGAAATCCAGCACAGCTTCATGGAAGGCAAGACCTGCCTGACAACTCAATAGCCTTCTATGATGGTGTGAGTACATGAATGGACAAGGGAAGGGCAGAGGTTATTTATCTGGGCTTCTATAAATTCTTGATACAGTCCCCCACAACATTCTTCTCTCTAAATTTGAGAAAGATGTATTTTATGGGTGTACTATTGTATGGGTAAAAAAGGGTTTGGATAGTCAGATCCAAAGGGCAGTAGTCAATAGCTCAGAGTCCCAAAGGACCATCAGTGACAAGTATTGTCCTTTAGGGTCCATATTCAGACCATTGTTATTTAATATCTTCATTAATTACATAGAAAAAGGGATCAAGAACATGTTCAGCAAACTTGTAGATGACACCAAGCTGAGTGGTGGAGTTGATGCATCTGAGGGATGCAGTAACATCCAGAGGGACCTGGACAAGCTGAAGAAGTGGAGGCATGGGTTTAGCAAGATCAAGTGCTGGTGCTGTGCCTGGACTGGGACAATCCCTGGTATCAACAGATCCAGAGCAGCCCTGCCCAGAAGGATTTGGGGGTGCTGTGGGTCGGAGGCTGGACAGGACCCAGCCATGTGCCCTTGCAGCCCAGAGAGCCAAACGTGTCCTGGGCTGCATCAAAGCAGCGTGGGCAGAGGTGAGGGAGGGGATTCTGCCCCTCTGCTCTGCCCTGCTGAGACCCCACCTGCAGGGCTGCATCAGCTCTGGGGTCTCCATGAGCAGGAGGCTGTCCACCTATTGGAGTGGGCCCAGATGATCTGAGGGATGGAGCACCTCTGCTAGAGGAAATGCTGAGAGGCTTGGGATTGCTTAGCCTGGACAAGAGAAAGCTTCAGGACGGCCTAACTGCAACCTTCCAGTACCTGAAGAGGCCCTACAAGAAACATGGGGAAATTATTTACAGGGTTAAATTAAATATTAAGAAGAATTTCTCTACTGTGAGGCACTGGAACAGATTGCCCAGAGAAGTCGTGGATTCCCTGGAAGTACTTAAGGTCATATTGGATGAGGGCTCTGAGCAACCTGATCTACTGAAAGGTGTTCCTGCCAATGGCACTGGGATTGGAACTAGATAATCTTTAAGGTCTTTTCCAGCCAAAGCCATTCTATGATTCTATGATTCTATGATTCTATGATTCCATGATTCTATGATTCTATGATTCTATGATTCTATGATTCTATGATTCTATGATTCTATGATTCTATGATTGATTCTATGCAAATGTTGGCATGGGCACAGTTTTTCATGTAAGAGTAACCATGCAGAAGCACTTTGATGAACACAAAATATAAATATGGTACAAATAATTTCTGCTGTCCTTGCTACAATATTAAGAGAAAGGGTCATTCCTGAAAGAAGAAAGTGCTGTAATGCAGATTACATTATTATTTACATTACATTACATTATTTTCTCCTTTTTGCTGCTAGAGAACAAAACATTCAAACAGATCTTTCCACATGCATTGCTCAAAATTTGTAACTTCTTATTAGTTCATCTAAATTACAACATTTGAAATGAAATATATGTAGAAATTATTCTGCTTTATGACAGTGGCAGACCTGTAAAACTGTTAAGATTAGTCTATTGTCCCTTACTGTTCCTCTTTGTGTCATTAGGCAATAATAAAAATAATTCCCAGTACCCTGCATCATGTGAGATTTTCTTTCTGGTCTACTGAATACAGTGTTAGTTTTTCACAGTCATAGCTTCTCCTCTTTAACTTTGCAGGACCAGATGGCACTGGATCAGTTTGTATCTATTTCACTTCAGCAGGGTCACTCCCTTTTATGTCAGTATAAAGTTTTCTTCGTAACATCATCCTTGAAGTCTATACTTGGCTAAATGTTAAACATTTACTAAAATAAAAAAAAAAAAAGGACCAACCAAAATTGGGGGGTTTTTTTGTTTTGTTTTATTTTTTTTGCATACTCAGACAAATTATTTCAGCAACCTCTGTCATGAGCTCTGCCTTTGGTCAATAAACATGTACCAGTTTTAGCTGAGCTAGAATTAATTTTCTTCACAGGACTAAGTTTATGATTTGTGATGTCAACATTGGTACTTCAGTTGGATATGACTGAGATAGAGTTTGTTTTTCCTTAGCAGCCCTCAGAGTGCTGTGCTTTGCAATAGTAGCTGGAAGGATGTTGATAACATATCAGTGTTTTGGCTACTACTGAATAGCACCATCCTCTCACATTCTCCCCACCCTCATCAAGGAGTGGGAGTGGGCAGGATTTTGGGAGGGGACACAATTAGGCCAGTTGACCCAAATTAACCAAAGGAACATTCCATACTATATGATGTCAGCTCGAGTATATACACCAACGGGAAGGGAGGAAGGGGGGACATTTGTTGTGCTATGTTTGCCCTCTGGAGCAATTGCTCCTTGTGCTAAAGCCTTGCTTCCTGGGAAGTTGTGGGAGTGTGAATTCTCTGGGTCAAATTACACAGGCCTAGGAGGGCCCAGAAATGCGAGAACTGAATTAGAACCTTCAGAAAATATAAAATACATAAATCCACACAGACATGAAGTAGAAATGCAATTTTAGTTTTAAATAAATAGAGGATTTTAAGTGCCTATGTAAGCTAGTAAGAGAAGACCTAAGATCTAGTTTAAAGTCTAGTGACATTGCCTTTTGCAAATATAAACTCTAGACATAATGAAAATAATGTAACCTTGCTATGCATTCTTAGACAGAACAGATAGAACTATATGTGTAGAATTTGTGTAACAATTTGTGTTTGTCTTCGCACATCAATCTTAGGAGTGTTCCAGCAAGGATATAGAGAATTCATGTAAGTACTTAATTGGCTAAAAATAGAATAAAAATGCACTACTTTGAGAACACACACAGACAACTCATGGAAACACTGATGTCACTGTTGTTGCTACTGCTGTGACTGCATCAATAAGATGCTCACGGGACAGACTGCTGAGGCCTCCACTGCTGCTGTGGTGCTGCTTTTGTTTGGGACTTAGAGACTTCATGTTACAAGGCTCCTGTGCACTGCTACGGACTCTAATATTTTTGCCTTCATGGGACTGATCTAATGATGCAATAAAAGACTTGTTTTTGTAAATATCCAGCTTCCAGTCTTCAATGTAAACTCGCCGAAATCTCGATGACAGGAAGTGTCTGAACACTCCTCACTGATGGGAAGTAGAGATTAATTTTTCCCTTTGCTTATGCAAATTTTACTTTTCTTTTTTTACTTTAGTACACTGCCTTATCTCAATCTATGGGTTGTTTTCTATCTTATTCTCTCTCCCCTGTACCACTGGGAAGGGAATTGATAGAGGGGCTTGGTGGGCACCAAGGTCAAACCACTACAATGCCACAGGGTTTTTTTACTGAGTACTGATCACTGCTTACACGGGGTTAAGGCTTTTCTGTCCCTCACCCTGCAGTGAGCAGGCTGGGAGTGCACAAAGAGTTGGAAGGCACACGGCCAGGAGAGCTGTCCCCAGCTGGCCCAATGACTGTCCCATGTCTCATGGTGTCATGCTCAGGATGTGGAGCTGGAGGAAGAAGAAAGTGGGGAACATTTTGAGTGATGGCATTTGTCTTTCTAAGTCACCAGTCTGTGTGATGGAGCCACTCTCATCTAGGAATAGACGAACACATAGAAAGTGTCACATGAATTCCTTGTTTTGCTTTTCTTGTGCACACAGATTTTGTTTTACCTGTTTAATTGTCTTTATCTTAACCCACAAGTTTTTCCCATTTAACATTTCCAATTTTCTCCCACATGCCACCAGAGGAAAGTAAGCAAGCAGCTGTGGAGGACTGAGTTGTCCCTTGGGGTTAACCTACAATAAACCCTTACCTCAGGAGCAAAGCATAGTGCCTCAACACAAGTCTCAATCTGCTGCAAGGGGTATTATTTACAGCAGCAGAACAGTAAAGGAGACTGGATGGAACTGAGCTGTCAGCTTTCCCTTTACCACACTATCATTGTTTCTAGAACTGCTGGGGCTCAAATCATCCATTTTATACTTAGACAAAGCAATTGTGATCCTGACAAGAAGGTTTATTTAAGCTTCTCAGAGAAGGCACTGTATAATTTTCACTAGAACAGAAAATATTCTTACTTAAATTCTTATATGCATTCCAATGCATGAGCAGACTTAGGCAGTCAGCTGGCAAGTGCACATTGGCATTACTAGCTTGAATTTATTTTCAGTCAAAAAGTCAAAAAAAATTTTTTATGGTAATGTTTGAATCCTGACTACTTTTGTGAAAATAGGGTTGAACTGTGATTGAGGTATACTTTCTTAGATAAGCAGTGACCTATTTTTCTCTTCCCTGTGTACAGTTTCAAGCAGCTGATTCATCATTCAGCTGCACTTATGTCATAACAGCTCTGTTGCAGAGTCAGCAGTGAGAGAAGATTAAAGAATTGCAAGGTAGATTTTTAGGAGGTTTTGAGTTGGGATTGTTTTTTGGGATTTTATTGGTGTTTTCCTTTTGGATTTTTTTTTTTTTTTTTTTAATATTTAAGGGAAAAGTAGGCTTTTTTCTCCAAAAGGGAAAGAAAAAACTCAGAAAAATAACAAGCAAGTTGAATTTAAAATTCTTTTTGTGGCATCAACAATGCATCAAAAGCAGAGATTAGACTCCTCAAAACCTCAATTTCTTCCAGTGGAAAATCAAATTAATTGAATTAATCCATATGGATGATTTAAATACCATATGGCAGATGCATTTATTCAAAGTGACATACCATGCTGGCTTAGCAAAGCTGTAATTTTGTTCCTGGAATAAGAAACATATTCCTGATCCAGATGCATCTAGATGTTGAAAATTACAGAAAAATTAACTGTTCCCAAATTGATTGTTCAGACTGTTTTCCCCTGAGAGGACATATGAAAACATTTTATTCTCCAGGTCTGCATTATGCAGGCTCTGGAGGATGCACTGCATCTTTTCCTATTATGACTTTTTTTGGCTGAAAAGAGTTGGCATATGCAGTTGGGATGTAGTGGAAAGGAGACACGGGGAGAATATGTATAGACAAACAGGAGCCAAAATAAGAGGTTTTCCAGTCAGCACTGGAAAAGTAGCAGGGGACATGCAGATATTCAATACTCTGAATCCATTACTATCTGTTTAACTAATTACTGATTGACCTGGTATTGATATTCTTCTGTAGGCATGTTCCACTCTTCAGATACTTTTGTAACAACAATAAATAGTTAAAAGATCATACCCATGTGTAAAGTGATTATGATTCCCTAAGCGTGTGGCTAGGAGGCAGCATGTTGAAAGCATGTAACAGCTCTGTTCAGGAGGAAATTTCGTCTAAGTTATATATGCATAAATATTTTGCTTTTTAGTTGGGCTTTTTGTTGACAGTAAGCCTTACAGCTATACTTGCTCCTCCCCGTTCTTTCCCATCTATCTATAGAAAATTTATAACATTATAGTCAATATCAACGAAATTCAGTGACTTGTTAAATGCCAAAAAAAAGGGTAGTGAATGGATACAAGGTTCATGAAGATCAGCAGCTCTGGGATCTCAAGTGTAATAGTTTAAGTGCTATCCCTCCAGCATAGAGGCAGGTGGTTTCTGCTTGGTTACAGCCCAAGAAATACTTGTCCTACTGAAAGTCCAAATGAAACTATATAATAAGGGGGGTTGGGTGGAAACTTGAGATATTGAGGTGATGAAATGACAAAAAGCCCAATGGAAACAGAGTCCATTGGTTCCATTCCTCACCAAATAACTTCTGTTATACTATTTTCGACATCTCTTTGTTTGTTTGTTTGCTTGCATACTTGTACTTCTTACTAAAATGTGTAGCTTTCACCTAAGATTCTAGGAATAGTAATATATAAAAGCTTTAAATTTCAACATAGGCATAAAGAAAAAAGAAAGGTGTTCTTGGAAGGAGGCAGGTGCATTCACTAGTCACTTCTTTCTCAATTTTGCCGTAGAATTTAAAAATCCACCTAAATCACTCTTTTCTTTACTTCTCCCACAATTAAAAATGATTAACAATTAGCGTGTCTTTAAGGTGTTGAGAGGTTTTGTTCTTTGGCATTTAGGAAGCTGTTGAAGAATCTCTGTAAGTAAGATTGTGATGTTTTGTGAGTGCCATATTTATGGAGTTAACATATGTACATGATACATACATGGACACACACAGTGGCCTTTCAACATATCAAGACATAATGGGATGGTAAGTGTATTTGGAGCATTGTTGCATAGAATATAGAAAAGGTACCTTACAAAAATAGTTCAATGTTTTAAGATAATGGTCCACTGAGCCTTCTAGTCAAAAAAGAAATAATAAAAAGGAATGATGAAAACCAGCTACATAAGGACATTAGTAAGGCAAAGTCCATATAGGGGTAACTGAAAGAGAAATTCTCCTTTATCTCTAGGAGTAAGGCTAGGGATAGTGATTCAGATTAGAGAATATGAAAAGCAAACTTTGCACAATTTAATCAAGGATATATATTATATTACTATAACCCAAAAATGCAAGCTTTTTCTATTTTTCTACAATAAATATGTGGTCCCAAGAATACCAATAGTAAAAAATGTGGTGATGATTTTTTTTAACATATTAATATGTTAAATATTTCTCCGCTGAGTGTCCCACAAAGTTTTAAAATCAGATTCTCTGTACCTTTTTTTCCTCTGAAATAGTTCCCACAATGGCTCTTTTCTTCCTCTATGTAAAGCACAGACTTGGCATACCTTTTCTAGGTTCTCTGGCAGTAGCTATGCCATGGGATATTCTTGGTTTCATCTGGCCTTCCCTATATTTTCTTCATTGAAAGAAACCTGGACAAGCAGTCTAGAGAAAAGTGTTTTTTTTTTAAAAAGCCTGACATAGCTCTAATAAAACCTCCAGTTTATTTATGAGGGAAAAAAGACTGCAGTAAGGTTTGTACTGACAATAAACAGTAATGAAATTCAGCAGGGTACTGTGGGATGATAGACTGTCTCATGCAGTATTAGATAGTTTTTTTCTCCTTGGTGCCTTCTACCAAAGCCCATCCCAGGAAAAGCCTGGCTGAATTGTCCTGTGCTGAGTTCTGTATTGCAATACCAGGAATGCAACCACTCCATTCCAAAATTTTTCTTTTCAGTCAAACTTGAATAGTCCTAGTCATTTCCTGTGCATAGCCTAGAGAACACCTCTAAGGTGGTTCTTTGAGCATTAAACAGAGAGAACAACAGTTTTTTAACATCTTTTCAAGACCTTTAACAGTATTTGGAAAGTTTTGTAGCTGCTAAATTGAAGACACTGTGTCTCTCATCTGAAAAACTCTTTTAAGGATTCCTGTGAAAACAAAAAATGGATTTATATACCTCTAGAGGGAAACAGGAGTAAAAATCCCTTTGAATAACTGACCATCTATGCATCTAAAAAAGGAATCACTGGTTTTGTTATCCTCCATGCTTTTTATTTCTCCTCTTATTACTTTATGTAAATATAAAATTTTCTATGCCATTCTTTTGAAATCCTGACTTGCTCCTGCCTAACTTTTTGGAGAGCAGCCCACTTCTGAGCATGAGTGAGTGTTCAGCTTCTGTCTTCTTCCATGTGTTCTCCCTTTTTACAACCACTTATTATTCCTCACTTCCCTCTCTTTGAATTTCCGGCATCATATTGTCTATCTAGGCTGTTCTTCTACATAATCCAGAAAACACCTTTGCACTTAATATGCTTGCACAACAGCAGATAATAACATTTTCTCTCTTTACCAATTAGAAGCAACAAAATAATAAATTTTATAAGATTGCTTGGTACTCTACAACCTTTAGAGCTTTTAGGACATAATAGCTTTATCTTTGCTAATGAATTCAAAACTACCTAGTCCTTCTCCAAGCATGTTATAAAGTTGAAATTGGTATAAAGCTAACTTAAACAAAGGAAATATCCGTGGATGAGTAGAGCACTGCTTTCCTTGCTTACATGCAAATCCATTCTGTAGCAGTGCATTTCCACACCCAAACAAACATTTCCAATAAAGGAAAAGGGGTTTCAGTTACACCCCTGACATTTAAGGAGAAGAACCAGAGTTTTCAGTGTTTCTCTCTCACCATGGCTGGCCCAGTGCCAGGATAGGAGTACCTGTTGGTACCTGTTGGTTTGGAAATGTTTCTCAAAACCTGTTTCTATTGTCAGTTTGCCAAACGAACCCATCCTTATCATTGTGTAGGTAAAAAGGAGCACAGAGGCTCTCAGGTGCTTTTTGGGATGTCTTAGCCAGGTGTCAGATGCTTCTCTGACACCTGAGTGTCACAGGACATGGAAAGAACCACACGAGGACACGCTGATGAGCAAAGCAGAAAAAAAGGGGCCAGTTTATTTACAAAACTCAGTTTTATACATTTCCTATGGGGCCTGTGGATTGGAGGATGGAATTCCACCTCTCAATCCACATTTGTCAAGCCAACTGTCAATCACCTTTCTCCTCCCACCTAGAAATATGTAAACAATGAAAGACAGCAAAACATGGCCAGTGTTTATAGTGAAAAGTGTGATAAGGTAGAATTTCTGACTCCAGTATGAAGAGCATTACAGAAGGCTTAGAAAATCTTCAAAACCAGGGTGACACCTGTGCATGGCTTTTATTCTTTCATTTTGTTTTTGTATAGTTTGTCATTTTCTCTTTTACTAAAACCTTTACTTTACAAAATAGACCTGAAGAACCATCTCACAAGTATTATTAAGCCATTATGGGAGGTTACAGGTCAGCCCTCAGGACCTGATGCATCTTCATGGGGCTCATTACCCGCTGGCCTCGTGTAAGATTGTATCACCATACCTTCAGAAACCCTGTCACAGAAAATTGATTAAATTCTTAGCATCTTTAGACAAAGCTTTTTGTACCTATTCATAGTACTGAAAGACAGAACACAGATGAAGAAGCTGCTATTAAAAGAAAAAACACTCATTTTCAAAGAACAAATACCCTAGTGCAGTTTTCTTTGAAGGCTAATTTTCATATAAGTTCTTTGCAATTATTTGCTGAGATTTTAGACACCGTATTCCTTGCATTTCTGCCTTCCTCTCAATGATTTCTCTAAAACTAAATAATACATAATTCACCGAGTTATCATCAAACCTACTTGCCAGATGTTTGATCATTGAAATCTAAGAACTTACATTTATTTATATAGTACTTTAGGAATCAGGATAGCCAACACTTTGAATCTCACTCCTCAGACTCCATAAAATCTTATAACTAAATTTTTGTCTCTCTAATAAAAATGATTGTTCATGGGTTGGTCAGTTTTAAGTGGAGATGCACAGCGCCTCTGTAATCTAACGGGGAACACAGAATATGTTAATTTATATCTCTATGTGGCACATGACTGCAGCGTTGTTGAGAAGTAAAGGATGAGATGGGCTGTGGTTTTGCAATAGTTCATGTAATTCAGATCTTTTTTGACCTTAAAAGAGTAAAACAGTGAAATCTAATTTTGCCACCTGAAATAGTTTCCACAAACACCAGTGTTAGATAAGGAGTTAAAAGTTTCATCCACTAGTATTAAGATCTATCAATGGAATCATCTCTGCATTGAAAGGCTTTCTTTAGTTCCATATTCATTATTTGTCTCCATCCAACCTGAACATCATATCAAGAACAGTTATAAGAGATATATTTTTAAATATATATCAATTCCTCTCTGATTCTTCTGGTCTTTGCATACTTTCCTTTTTAACCTTTTTTTATGCCTTGTCCAACCTTATGATGGTCCCACTAATAATTTCAATTAGTTGCCAGTTTTCTCTTTATTAGCCAAATAGACATTAGCAGATCCTGTCCTTCTTGTGCAGTATTTGGATTTTTCTTTTCCCCAAAGATCTCTGCCTTTAAACTCTCTCTGTGAAACGTGAAGGGGGGAATACAACAGAAAGGTTAAAATGAACAATTAGCAAAATTAGTGTGACTAAGGGATGATATGGATATTTGATTTCCTGTGTCTTCAGGACTGGCCATCATCAAATGCCATCAGTCACAGAAATTTGAGAAAGATACAGTACATAATCTCAAAGAATAGTATTAATTAGATAAGTTGGTTTTTTTTTAATTAATAAAGAGGTTACCAAAATAATTAAATATATTTTTAATACAGTACATAATCTCAAAGAATAGTATTAATTAGATAAGTTGGGTTTTTTTTTAATTAATAAAGAGGTTACCAAAATAATTAAATATATTTTTAATACAGTACATAATCTCAAAGAATAGTATTAATTAGATAAGTTTTTTTTTTTTATTAATAAAGAGGTTACCAAAATAATTAAATATATTTTTAAATCATACATTAAATATTTAATCATTCTGATTAATTTACATATTTCTTAACAATTATATATATATTTGTTAAGAATGCAATTCAAATGCACCTTTCCCAAGAGAAATATATTTTCTTATGCTGAAATTTCAGCTCTTTGCCTTATATCCCCTTTCTCTCACTGAGTGAGAGCCTTCAGCTACAATCTTTTTTGCTATAGAAAGATAAGGCTGCAGAAAGTTGTTTTCAGTGTATGACTCACAGTCCAAACACATTCAGATATTACAAGAGATAGATGGAACTGAGAAGTCATGTGAAAAAGAGGGGATGAAAACATTCTAGGAGAAAAGAAATAAATTTATTCTAAGGAAAAGGATGAATCAGCTGAAGAGGAGAAATAAAACCAGAAAGTCATGGTAACTGGGTGAAGAAAGAAGTTACTTTTTTCTCTTCTTGCTCCTGAAAGTTGCTATGCCTTTCTGGTTTTTGCTACTTTTGTGGTGATTCATTAGTAGAAATATCAATGTGATACAATTTATATTATAGTGGTAGCTCCAGAATGACTATACAAGCACTGAAATTAGTCACCAACATTTCCCCATGAGACTAAGAGATTTCACAGAAGGGTTTAGTAAAATTAACTTTTTCTCAAAGGTCTTTTGTCTTTGATCTGTTGTCCTCTCACTATGCTGTGACTGCACAGTGTTTCAATCTCAGTTGTAAAATCAAATTAAGAGGGGAAAAAAGAAAAAAATTACTTTAAAGTAGGAGCATTCTGCCATTTGTTTAGCATAATATGATAAAGTTTCCATATTTAGTTTTTCCAAGGTGGCTTAAAAAAAAGATAACCATGATTACTTATAGTAATAAGGAAATGAAATTCTGAGTGTGTCCTGGAGGTGTCATCACTTTAGTGAGTATTGTAACTAAAACAGATACCTCTTCCTCATAAATACAATATACCAATCCTTCTTTAAGTAGAAGGGGACTTACAGACAGTGCAGGGATGCTCAGTCAATGATGTAAGCAATTTCTTTCTGCAGTATTTAACTGAATGAATTTTTGTATAGGACTTCAGTTTCCCGAGATAAATGGAAGCTGTCTCAGGCGTTATGAAAGAAAAGGTAAAGGACTGAACAAACTACTTAAATACTGGCTATTGTCTATAAGAGGACATGATGGACAAGTTCTGAACAGGTGCTGGAACAGCAATCTGCAACAAAACCTAATTATATTTGACCATTCATCTTTCAGTCTTCCAATCTTTTTACATTCAAATTCTTTGGATTCGACTGCATTCAGCATATGCATCTTATAATACTTCCAAGGCCAGTGGATTAGGCATACTCCTTGATAAGATCTAAAGCGTTTTCAGGAGGGGATAATCATGTGCTATACTGGCAGATATAAGGTGATTATAAAATTTGAGGAAATTTTTTTTCTGTGTTTAGGAGCAATAGCAAATTTACTGCAGTGATGTTCCCCAGATGCAGGGTCCAACAGGAATCTAGAGACTAGAATGGATGTTATTTTTTACTTTAAGACAATGGCAGGGCTTATGTCTAATATTCTAATTTCAAAGCTGATAACACCCCTCCAGACAGCAATTTAACTGAATTTTACTAACCACCAAGAAAGTTTTTATAAATTTCTCAGTCTTCTGGTGAAGAGCAGCTGTTTTCTCTTGCTCAAGGCTGTGTCCCACTTGGGGCTCAGAGCCTGTATCCATCCCTTGGACCATTATATAGAGATTTGCAGGCACACAATCTGTAGCAGAACTGCTCCTGAGAGGTGCAGAGGGAACAGCAGCAGAAAAGAAATCTGAGATATTACAGTAGATAGCTTCTACAAATATAATGAGTGAGAGAATTGTTACACCATGCTTTGAAAGGCTGAAAATAGGTGAAATAAACCCTACATTTTCACATGGTCTACATCTATAAAGTATTATCCAAGAGAAGCTTTATTCTGAATCTCAAATCTTGTGTGCTCCTCCCTGCTACCACTGTGACCTAATCCAAAATTCCCTTTTCTTCACTGCAATCTGAAAAGCCATTTAAGTCCTTGGGAATGGTTATTTCTATCTAAAGAAGAGACATGCAAAAAGAGATCAGCAGCTCCTCAGCCCCTGGCACTGCAGCCTCTGTGCTCACCAGGCACATCAGGATATCTGAACAGATCTCTCTGACTGCAGGCCATAAATCACAATAGCAGCAAGCCAGATGAATAATGGTGGGATTGTCTTGGGGTGTTTTTTCAAAAATACTTCACAGATTAAGACAAAGTTTTAGTTCTGCATGAAACCCACCATCTCACTCTTTGCAGTGTTTCCAGTGTGGTCAGCCTAAAGAGTAACAGCAAGAGCTTGTACCTAGGGCTTGAGCAGCAAGTTAAAAATAAAGGAGTGATTGAACATTTCTCCATGTATTTATAACATGTTGTTAAAAAATCAAGATCAAATACATTAATCCAACTCTAGCTGCCAATTTGTCATTATGCAGCCACAGAAATAGTCATATATTTTGAGCAGTGTACAGAACACATGTGATAAACAAGAACAGGAGTGGGAGTTTTTAAAGTAGGGAGGGGCCTGGCTTACAATAGAAAACCTGGTTTGCATTATCCACCTACACAAGAGTGTCTTTAATATCAGTTCAGTGGAAATTCTTTTGTGAGATAGGCCAAGACACTGCACCATCCTTTAAAATGTCACATGTGGCCATACATTAAATGATCTAGAAAGAAACCTGTGAGAAAAGGCTCTAGCAAAGTTTGGACAAATATCAACTCTGTGAGTATAAATCTCCTTCATCGTGCAGTGTTATCCAGAATACTTTATATAAACAACTTTGCTTTGTTTTACTTTTAAATATCACTATATAACAGATGCATTATAATGTGCTAGAGCAAAAAAAATAGAGACAATGGAGATTTCTTTGCAGTAGACGTTAAAAAAAGTTTATGCACAACTTTCCACACAGGGTTTAACTACAAGGTCAATTTTAGTATTGTAATATTTAGCTAGGACACTGAGAAATTAATATATTGCTCTGAGGAGGGAAAATGTGCAAAATTTTTCATTTTAAGAGATCTTTTCATGTCTCTTTAAGTAGGATTTGTAGAGTAAAATAAAAAATATATCTCCCATTGGTGGTGGAAAGAATAAAGAGTTGACGTACTGTAAAAGGCTCATTTAATGGCTTTTGCATGGTAAAGAAAATGGCAATTCCCAGGGAGAAGGAGCAGCCTTTGGCTTGTCAGTCTTAAAGGAGTGCACTCAGTACATAGCTTCAATGAAGATAGATATCAGTAATAAGGTAGGCAAAACTGATGAGTTTGGGACCTATTTGCATAAACTGGTATTTATGATTCTGAAATGCTCACATTACAAATACTGAAAACATATCGATTTCATTCTAAGATATTTAACACATTAAAAGAGTGCTATTTATCTACATATATAAAATTTCTGTGCTGGGTATGAAATGGTGCTTCAGGGATTTCCAAATTTTTCTACTATCTTACTTATCGCAAGACAACCAGAAACTTTATGAACACAGCAATATTTATCACTGGATTTAGCTGTAAATTTGGGGGGAGGGGGAGTGTATTTATTTTGATTGTTCTAGATAGAAAAGAACTGGAGATACAAGACTGGATGATAAAATTCACTGGAAAAACATTCAAGCTAAATTGTTGTGGTTGTTTGATTTTATGGGGCTGTACTGAGGGGGTTAGACTCTCAAAAAAAGTACATTTCTGTCTGTTAATGCATGGCAAGAGTGCCTATTTGAATCACAAATGCATATTTTTTTCCCATGCCTTCTCTGCAATGATTCATCTGCAGCATCATTAATCTACTCTGCTTTGGTGCACATAGTGACATCCACTGGTGCAGAACAGTTTTGCTATAAGAATCACAGAAATACCATGTGTCATGATTGATTCAGGTTTTGAAAGCAATTTCATTCACTTCTACACTATCTAATGCAGCACAGCATTCAATACTGCTTAACTTTAGGCATGCAAATATTGCCCCAAGGAAATAAGTTTCAGCAGTTTGCTCATTGGAGCTAGGGCACTTTGCAAGACTCAAACTTGAAAAATACCTCAAGTCTCGTACTGGAAGGATTTCCTTGTTTTCTATCTGATTTGTCTCTGAACTTACCAGGAGAGCATAGTGCACAATTTATGACTATCTACAGGTTCAACATATGCTTCTATTTTCCTTTTTTTCTCCTCTCCACCTTCCACAGCTGGCCCAGAGTTCATCCAGCTGAGGAAGAAGCTGAGAATGCAGGACAAAACCTGTTGTGTTCCACAGCCTTGTGCCCCTTTCTGCCTACATGACAAAGCCAGGCAGTCTGGAGAGTGCAAATCACCTTCCCCAGGAAACAGCATGTCTGGGCTTTATGGACCCCAGAATACGAACAGCAACAGATAAACCAAAGCATTTTTGGACTGCATTTATTTTCCAGCCTCCTGGAAAAAGCAACAGTTTAGCAACACTGTTCAGTGCTCCTGGGATGGGTTGGAGTCATTTCACGCATTCAGTGCAGCACCTGCAAAAGTTTCATAAAAACACAGGCAGAGATGCAGGTGTTCTCCATATAAAAAACTAATCTCTCTCTTTCCCTTGAGGTTATGGAGATGTGGAAAGCTCTATTGTTTCAGGGAGCAAAATCACAGATGAGTGGATTTAGGACAAACTAGGAATCATATGAAATATCTCTAAACCAAATAACAGGCAATTAGCACGACAGGACTTCTTTTCATGCAACTGTAACAAGAGGAAGGGATTACTGTTGGATATGTTTACAATTAAATCACTGTTTTCTCAAAAATGTAATAAATTTAAAAAGTGGATTTGTTTTCATTTGGAGATATGAAATAATTTTTCTTGGTCCCACCTATGATTTAAAGGTTACAGTGATATATACAGAAGAGTCTTTCAAATGATAATACATTTTGAACTGGAGATGTAAAAAATGAAGAAATTTGGACTTTTTGAAGTTAAAAAAAGACAATGTGTTCTTTCTAATAATATTTCATATTTAGTATTTTCTGAAATTAATTTTTGAATCAGCAATTATGATAGTAATATATGCTAATATATCACCAAACTCTAGAATACATTTCAGTTATCCATGTCCAAATATTTGCAATAATTTTAAAGCAGCTTTGAATACTAATTTTTTAATGAGTCTGCTCCAAAACCCTGGACGTGTCAAAAACTGCCAGAATACCTCTAGCTGGCTGCTCTGTAAAATTGGAGTGTTACAACTACAGAGAGCCTCCTTTTCCTTTATATCATGTTATGCACCATTACCAAGCCTGTCAGCTGAATCCCAAATCTGGAGTCTCTGAATTCTAGTGACAGCTTGCAAAGCAAAAAGAGCAGAGTCTTGCTCTTCACACAATAGATTTTATCTTCTTTTCAGTGCATACGGTTAAAAAAAATAAAAATACCTTTTTTAGACCTTTACACTCTGCAAATTTGATCTGGAAGAAACAATTAACAGGTGTTGAGGATCAATTCTTACAACTGACTGTGGGTGTTTAAAGTTAAAATTATCCTTTTCAGATCACATACTTCCAAATAAGCATACAAATATTGATATTTTTTAACTTTTCCAACTAAAAAAAAAACTCTCAAAACAAAGCAGATACAGATCCTTAGAAATAAAGAGCTGCAACTAGAACAAGGAATCTTACTGAAAAAATACAAATTACCATGTGTTTAGGGGTTAATTCATAAAGTCAGTATACCTTAAGTAAGGGTAAGTATACCTTATTTTCATCCCATGATTTCTTTCTCCCCAAAAACTAAGATATTGCCTTATTATTTAGGTAAATACCACATTCATTCCATCCTATTGAGGTGAGTTTTTTTTTTTTTCCATTTTTTAAAAAATGAGTGCTGGTGTAATGCAAACAATTTCTAACTACCTTACATATTCTATTGGACGTACTAGTTTTGTTCTTTAAATATTTTGGCCCTTCATTTAACAAAGTTGCTATTTATATTGCTTTTAATAACATAAAGTATACCAGAAGACATTATATTAATGCCTAAAGATTCAGTTCCTGGTGCAGCTCAGTGTCTATTCCAATAAGCTTGTGCAAGTGCTGTTTCTCCATGGGTGCAGAAAAGCAGCTGTGCATTCTCTAGCAGATTTCCAGTGCCATGGAAAAGTCATAGTGTGTGTAAAGCTTTTGTCTCGTTTTCCCCTGAAGCCCATTAAAAAAATACAATCAAGTAGTGATGCTGGAGGAAAACTGAAGGACTGGCAAAGGTCACACCTGAGGAAGAGGGAAACACAGCTGCCTTCATAATATTCAGTATGTTCAGCCATTCAGTAAATTATAATTTACTACATGTCCTTGGATTTCAACAATCTCGCTCATTTTATCAGGGTAGATCTTTCTGAGAACTAAAACTCCCTCTACTTCTATTCATCTCTTCCATCCCCCAGCCATAATTTTATATCATTTCTCACACCATTCTATCAGTTTGAATAACAACTGTACTGTAATATCCTTACAAGCTCCACACTATTTTCAGTGGTTACATTACAGTACTGAGCTGTCCTGAGCAGAGCCAAGGCTTTTCCTGCTCCTCACCCACCCTACCCTCCAGTAAGGAGGGTGGGGCTGCACAAGGGTTGGAGGGGACCCAGCTGGGGCAGTGACCCCAGCGGGCCCAAGGGGCATCCCAGAGCTCATGGGCTCATGCTCAGCAGGCAGAGTGGGATCAGGAATGTGGGACATTCAGAGTGATGGTGTTTTTCTTCCCAAGGCACTGTAGTGTCAAGGAGCCCTGCTCTCCCTGGATGACTGAACATGGGAAGTGGTGATTGAATTCCTTGTTTTGCTTTGCTTGTGCAGGCAGCTTTTTGCTTTACCTGTTAAACTATCTATCTTTATCTCAACCCTTGATTATTTTTCCTTTTACCCTTCCAGTTCTTTCCCTCACCCCAGCAGGGGAGAGTGAGTCAGCAGCTGTGTGGGGCTTAGTTGTCAGCTGGGCTTTAACCACGACAGAGACAAAATTAGAAGGAAAAAAAAAAAAAAAAAAGTAAGTTATTTTGGCTTAGATTTACTGCATTTGGTATCTTTGCAGATCGATCAATGTTTAAAAAAACTTCTTGGTAGAAAAGTGGATTTAAATTTGGACTCTGTGATTCCACGTTTATAACATATTGCCATCTATTGGCCAAAAGTAGAAAATGCTTTTTTGTGTGAACGATGGCAGTGGAAGTAAAAAACATTCTCCTTCAAGCATTCATGCATAACTATATCTTGTATGTGTACAGAACTGGTAGGTAATGCATTTTTTATATTTTTTGTATAAGATATGTCATAAAATTTGAATCCAATTCTTCAAAATTAAGAAGCATATTATTCAATAGAATGCTTAGAAGGATTTACCTTAAAACAAATACTTTCTTAGTATTAAATAAAAGATGTTTATGCTCTATGCTCATATCCATTGAAGCATGAGAGTGTTATGGGAGCATATTTCTGTGCCACAAGTCTGAAAACATTAATTAATACCTGCTAACACACAACACTAAACCCGAAAGAGACAAACTTTGCTGTTCTGTATGATTGTCTTTGCTGTGCCAAATTTGTCATTGAAATCTCCACTAGCTTCTACTTGTTCCTTCCTCCCCATCGACACACAAATGATACACTGCTTTGCCAGCAGAGGGTCAGCTGGCAAAATTCCAGAGGGAAAGGGTTTGATCCAGCATGAGGGGACCCTAAATCAGTAACTAACACAATGTATGATTTTCTTAGCTGGACAGAAATACATTAAGGATAAATTTTCAGTCATGATGACAACTAAATGAGCAGTTGATGTGTAGTAGATAGCTTTAGAATATGTAGGATCTTAATTTACTTAAATAAAGTTAAAATCAAAACCAGCCCTTTTCTTTCTGGTATTTTGGAGATGCAGAAGTAATTATTTCAACAAAGTCAAAAGCTTCTGTGCTGTTTTTCTGCCAGTTTCCCCTTTGAAAGGTAATTTAATTATTTGACTTACCTGCCCAGTAATTTCAGAAGGCCCATAGTAATTTAACTGCATGGATTGTAAAATGTCACACAAACTAATAATATACTGAAATATTAACTGAATGTTACAAAAATCAATATGAGTCAAAGGTAGAGTAATAGAAGAAACAAGCGAAAATTAAACACGGATATACCACATAGATCTGGAAGATGATGGATAGGCTGAGGGTTAGGATTAAAAAATGAAAGTTCTAGAACATATTGAAAATGAAAGAAAACCAACTGACAAATAATTATTGAACCTAAACCTCCAAAGACATGCACCAGGGGAACAAATTACACTGTTCAATATTTAATTCACTAAGTCTTTTTTTTCCCCTGGGCAGACAAACTTCTAATTTGATCTACATGGCCGGATGAGGACGTTAGAAGATTTAAAATATTTCTCACTCCCACTTCGTTGCCTGCCAGTGCCACTGAGTGGACAGTGGGGGAAGGACCTTTTCCTTCCTCCACAGGGTTGGTAAAGAACAGGAAAAGGTCACATCTCAACTTTCCTCCTCTTACAGCCTTAGCAGACAGCTATGCCAGATATTTGTGTAGAGCTTTCTGAAGAACACTTCCTCCCCAGATAAGAGAATCTGGGACACAGATCAACCCCTGTTCAATCCAACTGCTAGCTCAATGCTTCCTGAAGCACTTTCTTGTCCTCAGCAAAGCCACTTTTCAGTTGTTCTTATTCCCAAAAAATGAAGTTGATAGGCAGCTTCAAATAAAAAAAAAAAGTCTAATATTAATAAAACCTAAGCCCTGTTTTAAACTCTTTGATATTTTATATACACATATATATAATGTATAATGTCCCCACCCCAGAATGATCAGCCCTGGGAAGAGTAATGTAGAACAGGAAACGTCTTTTCCTGCTATGGAGAACATGCTGAGGTCACAAAAGCATCCTCTGCTCCAGGCTGGAACAAACCCAAGAATTTTGACTTCTTTTAATTAGATAAAGAGAGTATAATATTTCTGAAACTCATCTGGGATGTTTTGTTTTTTTCTGAATTTGAACAAAACTGACAAACCAAACTCTCCCACCTCCCAAATCTATGATCTGCCCATCAACAAACCTTCCTCCATGTATTTCTCTTAGGGAAACTCTCCCCTGAAAATTTTACTGCAACTAGTATAATCCCACAGGAAGATTTATTCCATAAAAAAACATTCACTTCTGTCATCTGGGAATAAAGTTATAGGCTCTAAAGCTAAAGATAGTGTTGTATTCTTAGTTCTGCCCCCCTGCTCAAACTGTGACCTCCTCTTAAGTCACTTAAAGATGTCTCTAAAGCATATGAATAATTCAGAAGGCTAATTTTCTTCAAGGTTTTGTTCAATCAACTACATTTAAAAACGTGCTTCCTTTCTTACATTGCTGCTGTTTTCCCTTCTTCCCAGCAGTGAATTGCCATTTCTGTGTGGACTTTAGAGCTTTAAGTATGACACATAGTGTTAATGAGCTCTTATCAAAAGCTGGTCACCTCCCTGTGACTTTTTCAGCTCTCTGCCAAAATATGCTGAAACTCCTTTTAATATATGTACACTCTGAATGCATTGAAAATGGAGTACATAACTCACTCAGGCCTTTTCTTCTCAAGGGCAGCACTTCCCCTTAATCCATCATTGTAGCCCAATGAGGCAAATGCAATATTCTACTGCAAACTGTTATGAACATTCTTTTCATTTTATAATGTCTTTCATCCAACAGAGATGGACCCCAAGGTGTTTTAAAGATTTCTTTGTGTGGTGTGATAATAACAGTACATGGATCACTGCACTCATGCTGAAATATAGACTCCTCTAGGTGGGAAGGCAGCAGACATCTCCCACTGCCAGGAGCACTGTGCAGCATATTAAGGCAGAAATGAAGGCTACTTTATCCTCTTGTGCCCACAGGTGAATGCAGGTAGACTGGACTTTATTTCCTTGTGATCTAATTTAGCCAGGAAATAAGAACCAACAGTGTCAGAAATACACCCTGAATTTTAATCACTTCTGAGAACATGTTGTTTTCCTGTTTTAGAGTTGAAAAGAGTTTAAACTGTACAAATCCAAGGCCAGGTCTGCCTTAATCTCAGCAGAGTTCAAGACAACTTGAAGATCACCTGCTCCCTGTCAGGGGAACCTCCTACTGTTAGAAATACCAGTGTGATCCTGCTTTGATCATACCAGGGCTCCTGGATGGGACAGCATTAGGACACAGCAGCCAGATCTTCCTTCTGAAGAGGAACTGATCATTTCCATTCCTTTGGTGGTGCTGGAGACCACTGGCCCCTTTGGTTCATGTTTTTACCTTTGATTTTTGCATTACTAGGCTATTTTTCTACATTTCAGATGTACAAACCTCAGGTAGGTAACATCTTTGCATATACAGTGTGCACTAACACTGATCTAATTGCAGTTCCTACCTTTAAACCTTATTTGAAGTATATAAGCCAAAGCCAGGAGAAAAGCAGGGGAGAAAAATAGATTCAGTATATGCACTTATTTTTTTAGTTTTATTAACTTCTTAAACTAAAGGCTGCAGGTTAAAAATGCCATTTTACTGTTATCATACCTTATCTCAAGACACTTTAAAACTGGAAGTCAGATTCTCTTATAGATTTAAGTATTTGCAGATAAAGGGAATGCTGTTGCTGAGCAAAAATGTGAGCTTAGCCACTAGTTAAGGTGTGTGTGTTCAAAATCTTCCTGTGCTGCATCCTAAAGAGCTCACCTTTACTTCCTCAGACATACCAAACAGACTCTCCTCATTGTATTTCTGTCCTACCTGAGAAAGTCACTTCTTTAAACCTCGTAAGAATGAAGAAGCTATCACTTTCATTTAAGACAGAGGCCATTCTTTTAGACTAACCATATCCAGACTTTCTAAAAATTATGGAAGGCCTTTTCCGTGGGCAGTGAGGGGCTAACTTGGATCTGTGAGCTTTGAAAAAAAAAAAAAAAGTCATAGGATGTCTATAAAGACTATTCTAAAGACTATAAAGACTGTTCTGAAATAGGCACCACCTTTTAATAGGTTCAGGACTTTCTGACTGACCTGATCCACTGCTACCCATGACTGGTGGAGTTCAGTGAGCCTGCTGCAGAAACCCCAGAAATATCCTTAAACAAGAATAAGTGTGGAAGGGATCCAAATCAACACACGTTTAGAATTCCTACATCTACTGATTTAACTGGATAAAAAGAATTGCAGCTGGCTAAAGATTCCTTGTATACTTGCAGGGGAAAAATACTTTTTTTTCTCAGGATTCTTCATGTATTTCTTTACTTTAAAATCTTGTTCTTGTAAAAGTGGCGTACAACATTCTATAAAGATTTAAAAATCCTTCTGGTTTTTTTTTTAATTATTATTTCAAATATCTGCTAATTCTGCTGTAACTGAGCAAAGTTAATTTTTCAGTATTTCAGAACAGAAAGTATTGAATTCAACTTTGCCTTTTATTTTTTTCTCATTAATACTGCATCAATACTTATTCTGAGGTGAAACTGTTCAAAAAAAGTAATTAAAATTTTATGCAGATAAACAGTCATATTAACATTTCTGCTTTAGTTATTTTCAGTGTATTCTAGCATTCCCAATTTAGTTTAGGAAAGAGAAAGATTGATATAAAGATCACAGAATGAATTTATTAGCATCTAGTTACTAAATCTGTAAGAAATTTATTTATCACAAATTAATCCAGCTGTATAATTTGAAAAATAAATACTTTAGGATCAACATTAAACAGCAAAAATAACAGTTTCATCTTCATCATAAAAAGAAATAGAACAAGTCCAACAAGGACTTACAACCACTCAGGAACCTAGAGAGAACAGATCTCCCCAAGACTTGAAACATTATTAAGTGCCTGAAGATCAACAGTTCTCACCTCTGTGGAGCATAGACTCTATCTGATGACCTTCTAGATGAAATAATGCAAACAAATGTGAATTTAACATGTTGATAAGGTACCAAACTAGGAGCTGAGGAACAAAGCCTGGGTCTCTCAAGTTGTGCTTCGAGCTAACAGATTATTATTACTACTGCAGACAGTGGCAGCTGTACGTCTCTTATTGAGTAAGAAGTGCCCCAAATTATTCTGTCCTTGCAACACCTTGTATCAGTCTTTGCTTTTAAAAGCCTCTTGGGCCTCGACCTTGCAACCATTGCATTTTTGTTTAACTTTAAGCACCCAGTAGTTCTGCTGAGCCCAGTGACTGAACAAACGAGCAATTGATTCCCCTTCTCTGGGGAACTGAAGCAGACAGGGATGAGAAGAAATGAAGAAGTAAATGCATTCAGAGAAATTTCTTCTGGGGCAACACTGAAGAACTCATGTGCTTTATTTTACAATCCCCCCATTTTTTTTCTCTAATTTATTAAGAAGATCATAAACTTCAGCTTGTTATGTGAGAGTTCATATACCTGTGGTGATGAGGACCATGCAATAAACATGTTTTCAGTATTACACTCGATGGAAACCTTGATTTTTTTCTGTTATATTTCCATTGATTTTTTACACTGGTTCTTCTGTTCCTCAATCCTTAGATAATCAGACAGTACAGTAAAAATACATACACTATGAACAAAATAAAATATACTACTGACTCTGGACTTCTCTTGCTAATTTGAAAATTACAACAGCAAACCAACTGGACAGTTTGGCAAACAGTTCTAATGCATATTAGATAACAGAACTCCACCAAAGAAAGACCATCACAGGTAGTGACCCCATAGCAGAGGTGACAGGGGCAGCACTTAAAAAATTTCCATTGGTGTGTTGCATGCCTGGAGGTTGGAATAACACTGCTTCTTCCAAAAATTTGGCTTTATGTGGGAACTACAGCTGCAGACAACAGTGGGAGTCTTCCAGAGGTGACCAACACCTTCTGACACAAAGGTATCAGTGGTGTCCTGGCTCCCACTGGCAACCAGGAAACCCTGATTTGCAGGAGAAAACCACCTTATTTTCTGCATCTCCCCCTATGAAGGGCGACATCTCCAAACCATGACCACTATGTTGCCACTGGGACATTAACATTAAAGTTTTTCTTTCCCTAACTTCATGGCAAACCAGAGAGTAGAGCATGTATCTTGAAATATGTACTGTTACTATTTGTTTGAGGAAGTGCATTCATATCTAACTTTTAAGACTGCAAAGGTGGTACATGCAGAAGTGGGTACTTTATGCAAGAGCTAAAACCCCATACAGAGAGACTATAGTGGAAATATGGATCCTGGACAAGAATATGAAATACAACTATTTCTGTTTGACAAAACAGCCTTTTCACCCAGTGCTGCACAGAAAGAAAGGCAGACTTCCCAACAAGCAACTCTAACACCCTGTGTAGGCCAAATTCTGCCGTGCAGAGTGCAAAACACCAAATATCCCAACGAGAGGTGCTCAACATGGCCTACAGCCACTGAGAACTGTCAAGGTCAGAAGTGGAACAGGGCTGACGTTCAAATGGAGTCCTTGGGCCTTTTCTCAGTAGAGACATACTGAGAACAGAGGGGGTGGAGAGGAAAGGGAAGAAAGTTATTTTAGCCATTCCTGGTACAGTAAATCTTGGGATCTGAATAACAAGCAACAAATATATTTATTCAGCGTGGGACTAGGCTAACTTTGGAACCATTCAATTTATCTATCTTATATGGAGATGAATCACTCTCAGGAAGTGTTTCTAAAGGGATTGAAGCCCAGCTAGCCCCAAGTGAGATAACTAATAGATGTTTTTGCTAAGATAGAAGAATTTCCTATCTTTTATCTCTACTGTCTCCTATAATAATACTTTAAATGTAACATCAGCTCCAAAGAGCCGATAAAAAATTCTTCCAAGCAGGTACCCTGGAGGCCACCACTCTATACATGTATAAAAAATGCAGAAGTTGGGAGACTCTTAAATCCAACAGAGAATTGCCTGTTCAGATAAAGCAAAACCGGCAGATTAGTCATGCTGCTTTAATGCAAATAATTGCAGTCCTTGCGTACATTTTCCATAGCAATGCCCATCTTTTGTGAGATAATGCCTTTAAACACTACCCAGAACAAGCTTTACTGAGTCTTAGCCATCTCCCTCAATCCCAGCAGTGTTAATCCATGATTAACTCCTAGATCTGTTCACAGGTCTGTTCTTCAAACCTCAGAAAATGTAATTCCTCTTGACTGCTCCTTAATAACTTGTTCTCCTGCGCCCCTTCCTTCACAATTTAAGGCATTGCTCTGTTCTCATTCCCTGCTGGCTCCTGGTGAATCAGTATCCAACACAAAAGTAGGAACTTCATGTCTGTACTGCTGTCAGTCAGAAAAAGAGCCAATATTTATGAGATACCCACATTATAGTCCAACAGAAGTAAGATATGAAATAAGAGTATCTAGTGCTGCGCCTTAGTCAGGATAATGGTTAGAATATAAAATTTTAGAACAAAAAAGATACGGTTTTATGGTATATGTGAAGTATTTCTGCCACTAATACCTTTTATTACACAAACAAAGCTTCTGCACCACCACAGCAACAACCAGTAACAGTAACTTTCTATAGAACTAAGTGGCAAAGACCTATTTCTGAAATGCAGAGATTTGAGAATAGTCTGTTTATTTATATGTACTTATATAAAGTATCTAAAGTTTTAGGATACATCACAGAGCTGGGGAAAATGAAGGAACAGAAGACAAAGTGTAATAGAAACTAGATCTGCTTGATGATTCTGGTTCTTTGTGAAACTGACAGGTTTGAAAATGTTTAAAAATTTCATAACCATTCTTTATTGTTTTAAAAAAGTTATTATTTTGGTATTTCACTCTCAAAATAAAAAAAACTGTGTCGTGAAAAAGTTAATTTTGTTTCAAATGAGTTCTCATAAATGTAAAATATTAGGTATAATTTAGGGGAAAAAAGCCTATATATTTCATACAAATAAAAAACTGCCTGAAAATAGTTCAGATTTCACATGAAATAAGTATGTAGGAACTGAATAATCTCATACTGGTATGGACAGGCAAAGCAAACACAGGTATATTTCAACATTCATTATATAAGTCTCTGCATAAAAATATTTTAATTATTCATTGCCTCCCTCATCATACAGAAATGTCATCTGCTTTTTTCCTTTTACATTTACCCTAATGTAAAATTATTTAAGCATGAAGTTAACATTTGAATAAAAGAGAGATATTTCATATAGACAGTTGGGGGAAAAAAATAAGGCCTTGTTTCTTATCACAATGAGCAGCAGGGAAAAAAATATGACAGTACAAAAGCCAGGGAGATATAAAGATGAGGGAAACAATAGCAATGGAGAGCAAAGCAGAAATAAGTCCCAGGACAAAGAGACTTTACACAAATCAATATGGAAAGTTCCAGCCCAGGTCCCATTACACAGAATGGTTGACTGAGGAATTGAATTAAAGTTTGCAAAGGTGAACAGGATAAAAAAGAGAATTGCTCTGCTATCAGGAGCCTTCATTTTTCAACTTTTTCAACCATCTTCAGCAGAGAATTTGCTGTAGTAAATTCAGTGTGTACACAGAATAAACCAGACAGGAGTAACAAAAGAAATTCAGGTATAATTTTCATTTTAAGTGCTGCTACCTTGTTGAAACAAAATGCAAAGACAGAGGAATATTAAACCTCACTTTCTTCTGTTTTCTTCATATTATTGTATCTGTAACCTGTCTGTATGAAATATATTTGACCTGCATCCAGTTTAAAAATGAGAAAGCAAGGGCAGAAAAATGTATTAAAAAGCATATGTCACAGACTGGAAAAAAAGTCAAAAAAGACAGAAATAATAATTATAATTCATATGGGAGAAAATTAAAATTGTGTGAGTTCAATGAAAAAAAATCTTATCAAAAATAATTAGGATCATGTGTTGAATAAAGTTACTGTAAAATCTTATTTGTCTTTAAAATAGGTTTCCGTTTCCATCACTTGTTAGTCTTGGCATAACAGCAGAATTTTGTTCCTATTGCATATTTAGACCTGACAACTTGTGTGTTACTTTTTCTTCCTGGAAAGTTTAAGCTAATTATTGATGCAGTGACCTTCTTTACCTGAGCATGGATTGCTCTGGGAATCAGGACTTGGCAGAACAATCTGCACATCATTCCAACAACCTCTGTCATTATTTTTTCTAACCCAGGCTGCCAAAAGTTAAATGTGACCTTGAAGTGTAGACAAATGTTAACTCCTTGGAATTATGACTAAAATTCTTTATCAGAATAAATTCCGCTATGATTCACTGGTAGTTTAACAAAACAATTCCTCCAGATGTTCCCTTGTTGTAGATAACTTTACATATTCCCCTTATTTTACAGGCCCAAGCCTATACCTCAAGATAAATTTGGTATTATTTTTGATATACTTATAATTCATATTATTGCATATTATGCATATATTTATTAATTCCATTATTAAAATAAAACGTTATTTCATAATAAAATATTTTTTCCTGCTGGGGTCAAAATAAAAACTATTGAACTCAAGGAGAAAGGTGTTTGGACATCTTTTAGTACTGGGGAAAAATAATCTGCATTTTGTGGAAAGAGAGACCATAGGTTTACTCAACACATTCCCTTAAAATCCTTGGAAGTAAAGAAGACTCAAGACCCATCATTAGGTTTTTGTGACTGTTACATTGCCATGGAATAAAAGTACATACTATGGTAATAGACATTTTCTATGTATTCACTTAAGTTCCAGATACACTGATAATGAAAATAACTATATATAAACCTATAAAGTAAGGAGTCATGACACTTGTTCCTAAATCACAAGTCTTGCAGTCATGTTAGTGCTTATCAATAAAATGAGACAGAATACAAGATGTTGGAGGTTAACATTAGGAGCGTTGCTCCATCAGTGTTATTGTCATTTTCTTTCTCTGCTCTATACAAGTTAGATCATAATCATTTCCAGAGCATTGGAAGTCAAACTAAGACTTTCCTTATCCCTGAAAGATTTACCTTCACATTGGAATGTATCTTTGGAGATAAAATATATTTCTTTTCAAAATATTACAATAAATCACATCACAAATGTCAGAGCTGTGATTGCCTGAACAGACATCATTATGTCAGATCTTGATTTTTGGAGTTAGTGATGTAAGCTCAGAATAGTGATTACCAGAAGGAATCCTAGAAAGAATTGTATGTATTTATTAATTATTGTTTAGAGGCAGCTTTCATTGCTTTAATTATCAAGAGACTTCTTCACATCTCCATAGAATACTCATCTTACCTACAATTTGTCTTCCACAAATGCTCTTAGTCCTTCTTTCTAACATTCTCAGCATTCCTACATCTCCTGTCCTTTATTATACAATTTTAGTGTTAACCTGTGTATTTCTGTATTACTACTTCTTTTGACCTTTCCACAAAGTTTAGGCAAGCTAGAGCTCTATTTTTTTTTCATATTCCCTCACCATTTTCTGCCTCTTCCAGGACCAATCTTTTTCTTCTTGATGACCACTTAAAGCACTGCCTTGTTTGTCTTTGTATGGATAACAAGTTTCTCAGGAAGCTTTCTCATGAAGGTTTTTTTGGAAAACAGAGAAGAAGAGAAAAAAATAAAGTTTATTTTAAAGAAAATCAGTAACAAGGACAAGCATGACTGAAATGCATGTGCCCCATGAGGAGAGAGGAGACCAAGACACAACCAACTTTCAGAAGAGAACAAGCTGAGCACCGCTGAAGATATATTTGGACGAAAGTCCATTCTTTCCACAGTCATATCTTTTCTAGTGCCCCCGTTGTTTAGGGCATTAAAAAGGAGAATACATAAACCTGGAAAACTGCTGGGACTTGGGTGCTGATTTTGTCTGTGTGATTGATATACTACTTTTTGTCCTTTTGTCTTCCAGGATGCACACCAACATCACTGAAATTGTGTTGCAATTTGATAATGCAAACTGAAATGAAGTTTCCTCAATTTTGTAACTCTGACAACAGCACATAGTACTGCAGCTACTGCTGGCCATCATTATGAATGGAGTCTAAAAACATTGCTTCTGAGTTTCTTACATCTCTGGAAAGTCTCAGGCAATGTTCTGGATTAGTTCTGGCAGGCACAAGTGACAGAAATGGATCACAGTCTGTTAGTTGGCAGCAAAATTAAGGACTCTTTTTACCCCAATGAAATATCAATAGTTCATCCCACTTAAAACAAAACAAAAACAAAAACAAAAATAAACAAACAAAACCCCCACTCCTTCAGCTTTGCCAGCCCAGAGAATTCTCTAATGGCAGATTCAAGGCAAGAGGGACCACTGCCTAGAAAGGATAAAAGACCAGGCTAAGGAATAGCAGCTTTCCTCTCACTGTCCCTTCTATGTTGTGATTCTTTCCAGAAGAATTCCTTAATTTCACTCCTTTTTCAATTTTTAAGGATGGTAAAGTCAACATCACTACTTTCTCTTTCCACATACCACTTGCAAAAAATGAAGGTGGAAGCAAAGAAGTTCATCTTCTCTACATTCTGAAACCCAAACTAGAAGTTCTGTCAACTCTGTCAAGGAACTTTATATATCAATTTCTCTTCCACGTGAAAACCTACACAGTTTATACAAAGGCTATGTGGAACAGCAACCATAATTTCAAAACATCATAAAACATTTAGAATCGAATGGGTGTGACCAGAAGATAATCAGCAAACAATATTATGTCCCTATAATTTTGCACAGTTACCTCCTCTTACAATGTACATTCACTCAGTTATCCGTTGCAAAATGTTTCTAAATGTTGTGATATCCACTGTCCCACTAATGTGGCAAGGATTAAGAGAGTGCTCTAGAACCTGCCAAGGTATTTCTAATAGGCATTCTCACCCTCTTTACAGTCAGAGTCAAGGCAAAAAACAAAAAGAACAAAGCCAGTACCACTCTGACAAAGGAGCAATCTTTTCACCTTATAACAGACTTTTACTGTTTGATACTGTTTCTCTCATTTATTCCATTTCTTTAATTTAGTGCCATAAGCCAGGATTGGTAGGATTTTTTATACTGTAGGTTGCAAAGTGGCAGCAAACATCAGCCAATGAACTCGTATGATGTAAAGCAAAGGACTTATGAAAATTGTCAGCTTTGTCTTTCTCATAATTGTGCCTCAGGTCTGCCACTGAACTCTGCCAGCAATTCAGTGTATGTAGGGCTGAAGTGTCCAGTGAAGGCCCATTAGATTTATAGATGGAGTTTAATTTAATTCTGTCTTCCTCTGCACTTCTTGCACGTCCCTTTCTTATCAGACGATCTCTTCTTCAGTCTCTGCTTTCCTGTGCAGAATAGGTGTGCTCTAGCAGACGGGACTAGAGCTCTACAATCCGTGACTGCCCTGAAGCTCGCAGGCTCGTTAAGAGGAAAAGCAGCGTGTCCCAAACCGAGAGGAGAGCCCGTGCTCCGCGGGGGCAGCGCCCGTCCCGGCCCGAGAGCGCGGCCGCGGCTCCGCTCCCGCAGCACCGCCAGGTGTCAGCGCACACCGCGGCTGGGCCGGCGGGGACCGCAGGCACCGAAACCTCCTCCTCTGAGCATCTCTGCCTTCTTGCTCCGGCACTTACAGATTAATGAGGGTTTTCTTTCTTTCTTTCTTTCTTTCTTTCTTTCTTTCTTTCTTTCTTTCTTTCTTTCTTTCTTTCTTTCTTTCTTTCTTTCTTTTTTTCTTTCTTTCTTTCTTTGTCTCTTTCTTTCTTTCTTTCTTTCTTTGTCTCTTTCTTTCTTTCTTTGTCTCTTTCTTTCTTTGTCTTTTTGTCTCTTTGTCTCTTTGTCTCTTTGTCTCTTTGTCTCTTTCTCTCTTCCTTCCTTCCTTCCTTCCTTCCTTCCTTCCTTCTTTTTCCCCCCAGTTTATTAGTAAGACTTAATACAAGATTTTTAAGGGGAGTGTGGGGATAAACAAGATAGTTACAGGACTAGCAGGACAAAGTTTGGTTTTCAACATGTCACAGGTCCTTTTTAAAGAAAGTTTCACTCCTCTCATCTCCAAAATTAGCAGGCAGAAAGTTAGAAGGGGTTGATTCCCAGGGAAAAAAAAATCCTATTTCCTACACTTCTTCCATTTCTTCCAGCAGAGTCCATCTCTGCTCCTACTAGGCTGAATCTATTAAAAACATTAAATAACACTTCACACCTGCCTGTTTCCCTCTAACAGAGTAGGCACGGCTGTTTTCTCATGGTTTTAAAGTACCCATGTGCTTTGTTACAATTTGATAACCTTATCCTTTGATAACACTAACCAACCTTAGTGATGCATAATCTTTGCTCACAAACACACCTGCAATGTAAGTCCATGGTGATGAAATAACCTTATAATGGGAACAGATTAATTACCTAAAGCTATTTGTGGTCAGCTCCCAACCTTTTCCCTCAAGAAGGACTTGCTGAAAGTCCTCACTGAATGACAGAATTCCTTTGCAGCATTGCCCAAATTTCCTGCGGCAAATTTTCACTGCAGAAGTTCATGATTTCAAAACTGTCAATTTCCTTCCTTTGACCTACAGTGGTCTATCCCCAGTGCACACTCAGTGACCTCCTTTTTGTGCAAAAGATATTTATTTTCATTTTCATTTATTTTTATTTATTTTCATTTATTTTTATTTATAGATCGTATAGGGAATTAAATTCTTGCTAAATTACTTTCAGAGAAGAATCAAGTTTAGGTGTTCTACAAAGGACAGATACACCTACTGATGAAGGTAGAATAATTTAGCTTTATATAGGAGCCCATGTGATTTCTCGACTTGAACTTCCACAGTTATGCTTTAAGAAACATCTTTTGGTGCACTAAGCCCTTTTCTGATGAGACACATTGCTCAGGAAAGGATCTGGTGGCATTTAAGTGGAAGAAGATTTCAATACAAGTACAGAAGTATATCGCAAAACAGGCAAATAGATCTTTTGGCTTTCCTGTATTGGAGAGGATGTTTAGAGGCCAGAAACCTCAAGAAATCCTTTTCTGCAGAGGGCCATGCACATCAGTTTAGCTGAGCTACCCAGCTTCTTTGTGCAAGCAGAATAAGAGCAGCACCCAGCATCCATGGTGCAGATTGATTAAGCAATCAGTTGCAAATCTGACTCATGTACAGTCAATAGTAGCACAAGAGTTTTCAAGAATTGTGCAAATTGCTTAGCAGGACAGTCATTTTACCATTGTGGGTCAGAAATGACAGATTGCAAGTGACTAATTTACAGTGTGACATCCCTTCCCGGAGCACAAGGAAGCTGTTCACAAAAGGGGATATACATGACTAATTATTTCCCCCATCTGCATTTCACTGAATATGAAGGATAATTTGCCCAGTCTTGTTTTGTTACTGGCTAATTGTGACCTGAATGATGTCATCTCAGTGAATAAATGCCCCAACAGCAATACAGAGCTTGAGGGAGGCTGCAGATTTTCTATATGTGGCCTTTGCAAAGTGAGTCCATAAAAACTTTCAGTTACTGAGTAATGACAGAGCTAGTAAATCTTCACTCTTTTTGTTTAACACCCCAGTTTCCACTTTTTTTTTTTTTTTAGTTTTTGTCCTTTCATTCAGACCTTTTCAAAAGAGATATTTGTCCCATACCAAGCACTTTCTCTTCTCCTCATGAGAAGCATTAGAAAAACTAAGAAAAACTAAGTAATTTTCAAAAAACCCCGTGAATCCCATTTTATCAATAGCTCAAGTTTTCCAGCCAAGAGAGAAACGTAAGTGGGCAACCACACACTTTTTGCCATCCTTTGGGAAAAGCTATCCAAACTTGGTAAGATCACAATACCTCAAAATTTCAGCTTGTGAACACCAAAGTAACATGAATATATTCATTTAGCAGCAAAGGGGAATGATTGTTCTCTCTGCAAAGAGCACACTGCAGTTTGGTGGACAAATGGACTGTTTGCTCTTTTTTCTACTTTGTCTCTACCACTGTCTGCCAGTACATCAGTGCTTAATTAGAGATTTAGAGCTATAAAGAGTGAGTGTAGGTGACGTCTTAGCAGGAAACCCGCAGGGGGCAACAGGGATGGATAGACACAAATAAGCATGACTAGGTTGGAGCAGAGCAGAAAAGCAGGAAACGAGATGAATCAGAAAAAACCTGCCTACCCAAAACTGTCTATAAGTCACTACAAGACACATTTTTATGTCAATCTTTGTAGCCTGAACATTCTTGTCCTTCCACTGCTGTAAAATATCTGGACCACTGAAAACGTAATGAAAAGTTTTCTCCTCTAGAGGGAAGAACTACCTACTAATCCCAACAGTTTGTTTACTCGAGTCAGTAGTTTAGTTAGTGAACTGTATTTATGCAAGTGACACCATTCCAGGCTGCCAGAATAACTTCAGTTAAGTAGTTCTCTAACAGAAAATACAATTCTGTCAAAATCAAAATACTTTAAAATCCAATCACTTTTGTCTACACTTTCTTCTGAAGGAAAGAAAAAGCTCATTAATGTCAAAGCATCTGATTATTCAACTCAAAAATATTTTTTTATTCCAATATACAAGATTCTTTCCCTTGAATTTAAAGTAAGTGCATTTCAGTATTAGAGAATTTAAATGCCATGTACATCTGCAACAAATTTGTTAGACATTTATTTCAGGAATAATATTTTTTACTTTGTTTGAAACTGAAATAAAAATAAGCTTCAACACTGTGATAAAAAAAAAAAAAAAAGAAATATCGTGTTCTTTCCCTATCTCTGTGATGTTTTTCCAAAAGATCCTCAATTCAATACATAGGATGGGATAGAAAATGCATAATGGTCTTTCCTCTCTGTTTTATATTTGTATCTTTTTCAGTGGCTGCTCTATAGAAGGGGTGACCACAATGGAAAATACTTTCTCATTCTTTCAGAAGGTGACCATTAGAGATCAGGCTAAATCACAGCTCTGTCCCTCTGTGAGAGCAGGGAAGAGAGGTGGTGGTGATTCAGCCTTCTCCACTCTCTGTTCTACATCAGCAGCTGGGCTACATCTTCCAAAAACTGCTTTGAGAAAAGGTAGCTACAGCATTTCCAGCAGTTCACAAAGAAAGCTTCTGTGTTTCTCCTCAAGGTGCATGCCTGTCCACCACCCATTCCAGAGGCTCTGCCAAAAAGGGCCCCACAGCCCTTTGATCCCCATTCTGCTCCCAAAAAACCCTTCAGGTAAAGAGGTCACATGCTGCAATCTATATGGTGTCCCTGGCCTGCACAGTATTTGTTGATTCACATGATGGTAGCTCTCCTGGTTCCACCTTCTAAATCCTATTAAAAGGCAGCTAAAATATGTGACTATTATTCAGGATATTACTTTTCAATCCAAATTATTCCAGCACCTGCCACAGAGACAGTTTTCTCAGTCTCAGAACTGACTGACAGAAATGAAAAGCAATGGTCTAAGAAACTACTAATAGGAAATAGATGGGCAAACATCTTTATCAAGACACAGAAAAAACTTGAGAGCTCTACTACGGGAAATGTAGTTTTCCCTTAGCAGGAACAGCCAGGGAGGCAGAGGACAGCAATTTCCTTCATTTGTGTGAGCTCATCTGTTGTTGAACTTTGCTTTCCAGCAATGACTTCTTTCCCCTAGGAGCATAGTGTGAGTCTAAGCCACATTTTGCTTCTCTCTGAATGATAGTTAGGGGCAGGCATTTCCAATGAATTTCTCTGTTGAAGCCTATGCTCTTTCATGCTCTCTCTTTTCAGCACCTTGAAGCTCATGTTTGCTCTGCTCTGTACTATGAAAGCTCACAAAACAGATAGCTCAAGGAAAAAGCATAAACTTTTCCAGACGCTTGAACTCAGTAGAAGTTTATTTGCCCATAGCAATCCCTTCCTCCTCAAATGCATTTATGAAAGTGTTTGTGAGAAGACAGCAAAGTAAACACATTATTGCTGCTGTTACTCCATGTATTTTCTCTGCAAATACACTTTGCCTTCCCTAAGGATACTGGAAGGGACCTTCCTTTTGCTTTCTTCTGCTTCTTTCTAGTATAAGCTGAAACTCACTTTACTGAAGAATTATGAAGCAATGACAAAATAAGAAAAAAAAGAATCACAGGCAACTATGTGCTGTGGTGGAGAAGCTTATAGAAGCTTTACATGCAGCAGGAAAATGACAAAGTGCTTCACTCAGCTAAGTAGCTTACCCAATGTTCTGAATTTACAATTTAAACGAATCAATCATTTTGGCTATTACTCTAGATTTACTAGTGAAGTTAAGAAAAAAATCTGTCCATTGTTTTCAAGGCAGCTGTTAGATATATGAAACATTAAAACAGGCTTCCCAATGCAAAAAAAATACCCCAACAACCAAACAACAAAAACCCCCTGACACCCACACATACATCCCACCACTGCTAGCAAAAGTACATTAGAGTACATCAAGATTACTATAGAGGCAAAAACTACCATAGACCTTTTGTAATCTGCAGGGTGGCACTAAATTGACAACTTTATAATGCAACTAATTTGTAAGATTGTTTTGATAAATCATTTTCAGAAAGACAGCAAAAGTATGGATTTAGACCAAGGTTTTCAAAAACTGAAAAGGGAGGTAGACACCTAAATCTCAGCAACCTCAGTGCAGATGGTGTCCATAGTTTCCATTCATTTTATTTGGAATCATCATCACTCTTAGATTTTCTTTTCATGCTAAATTATTTCTTAGTTCTTCAGTTTCCCTTGACAAATCTGATATGAGCATAATTAGAGTGAAGAAACAATCCGATCCCTATCCTGATCTGGGTAAGGAGAGTGGCTTTTCAGTTGTTTTTGTTAGATGTTTTTGCTTGCATGGAAAATGCTCTCCTTTCACTTTAAGAAGGATGGATAAACCATACTATGGTTAACAAATGAACTGCAGATATTTTTGAGAATGTACAATCTCATCTGGGAAACATCATGCAGTGATTAAATTCAAAGTAATTTCAACCTAGACTTACTGTTTTTTCTTGTTTGTTTGATTTGGCTACCAAGATTAATCACCATGTAGAAATGAATCACAACAGTGGCAAATCCTAGGACAGACCATTTAATTAGACCTGTTGCTTTCATTAAGAGTTAGTTTTACCTTACAAGAGAAGACACTGAACCATTTAATATAGCTAAACGTAAGCAAACTGAAAAATACAAGACATCTGGAGAGTAAATCACGCTACTGATCTATACTGAGAACACCCATCAGCGAATGTCCTTACACCTGTAGGATGGTAGCATGTTAATAACCTGGCTGAATGTGAATAGTGAGGAAGACTTCCAATCCCTGCTTCCCACTGCTCATTCTTCACCAGCCTCATCCATATCATTCATCCCTCATCTTTCACCTCCTTCCACTCCAATTTTCACTTATCTCACACTCCTCATCGCTCCACCACTCTTCTTTCAACGCTCAGAGCATTTGGGAGAAGAGTTTTCTCTTTGTCTTTTTACAGCTATCCTTCTTCCTTTTCCTTTGAATACTCCTGACTCCATGTTGTTTAAATAAAGGTCCCTGGTTACTATGGTTTATAGTGAGTGGGTATCAGAGTTTACACTGAACTCCACTAGTTTGAGGACAACTGTGGTGAAAGTTCCCTAAAAATGCCACTTGTAGGTGGCCCTGAGCACCTCCGGAGGGCACTGTAAGGACACCTAAAGGAGGCTCTGTCTTTCTCTGACGAAAGTCTAAGGAAGCAACAAACAATGCTGAGCACCTCTGTCCTGCCAGAACCTAGACCACCACGCAGGTAAGTGTGACCCTTTACAAAGGGAAAAGTGCACGTGCTGGAGGTTTTTTTTCCCCTCCTATTAGTCCCTGCCTTCTATAATTGATTTTGTTTTGCTGATTTGACTGAGAAAGAGAAGCTTTGGGTTCACTGATCTCGTCCGGTCAGCCTGAGAGGAGTTACAGAAGACAGCCCTAGTCCCAGATCTACTTTGTGGCTGTTGAAGAGGGAATAGCATCTAATGATGAGTTCTAAGGCAGACCAGGGAAAAGTCTGCTACAAGTAGTGTTTTCGATCTTAGTCCTAGCAATATATATGGACATTGAGTACTAGACCATAACTGGTCCCAGTTTTGTACAGTTCTGGGAGCATGAACCTAAACGTGAGAGCACTGCTCATCAAATGTGTGCTCAGACTGTTGGGGTAGCGAGTGGGGCAGGAGAATCCCTTCCCTTTTCTGAGTAAGAGTTCAGCCTTTATAAAATTATGCAAAAAGATAAAGTTTCCCCACATCCCTCCTCAGAGCACGGTATTCTGAACTATGGTGTGGGTACCTAGCTCAAGGCATCCAGTCCAACCAGTGTTCCATGTACAAAACAGGACAGGGACAGCAAACAGATGTTCTGGCTTCTGACTGAGAATCAGGTGGAATTTATGTGTCAAAATCTCAGTATAAGCAAGATTTCAGCTCATTCTTGTCCCTTATTATGCTGACTGTTCTATAATCAGGACTCAGAAAGTGAAACCATGGCTGCTATTCTTATTACATTGGCAATATTTTCCCTTCCTTCTTCTGTTTAATAAAAGATATTACTTCCTAGGCACAGACTTGCTCAGCCTTTATTGTCATATCTTCCTGACTAATATAACAGAGCTGATAGATGATAAAACTAAGAATCTGGACAATTCAATTCTGTACCAAATCAAAGTTTTAGCTGATAAACTTCTCTTAAGGCATTTTTAATGCTTGTTACTCATGCTGTATATCATCAACAGTATAACCATGGTCACTACTCAAGGTAAATTAATTTCCCACCTTAGTTCTAATTTTAGCAAACACAGCCATACCGGTTTACCAACAATAAAAAAGAACTAGAATGATCAGATGCTCTCTGATGGAGCAGGAAATCCATTCTAAAGCCACCCAGGAAATTAATCCTCAGTGTAACTCAGTTGAACTTCTGTACCCAGTAAAAACAGTGACTAAAATTAAGACATCTGAAGATCCACATCTGAAAGAGACGCCACTGAGACAATCCAGAAGTCAGTGTAATCCCCTAGTATCTGATCTGGAAGCAAGTGATCAGAAGGTAATTTTCCATGTGATAATACCAGTGGCTTGTACACCATGACATAACCCCTCCTTTAACCACACATTAGAAAAAAACATTACATCAGTACGTTCAAATCACCCTATTTTTCTCCCTTTTTTTTTTTTTTAGATTGTGTTAATCCATGTTTCCTGACTTATTGGCAGAACAAAATGAAACCCTATAGACAGCTGGATGTCATATTTCAGTCTGTAAAATTATAACTTTGCAAACCACATTTGATTCATTCCAAAGCTTCAAGAAAAGTTTAACCTCAGCAGGCACAACCCATCACATATTTACATATGTAAGAAAATATATTTGAAGTCTGACAGATCATCTGATGTCAAAACAAGTAAAATATATAAAACTATAAAACTGTGGTAACAGTTTCTCTCTTTTGTTTTTACTGGGTATATAACCATGCTGATACAGACGTCTTTATGCTGCCTTAATCCTCTTTAGATGGAATGGAAAACTTTTCTCCTGCCCATAGTTTTTTTCTTTTAGAAGAACAATTAGTAGGTATTGCCACTAGTAATTTTACAGTAAAATGGTATGAAATTTCAGTTACCAAGAAGGGCATTGGGCTGAGGCACTTCAGAATCACAGCAGAGAAGTGGTCTCACCTCCAAGTAATTTTACAGCACATGTGAATCATCTCAAGGCTGCAGATTTCTGAAATCTGTTTTACTGCTAGATATTTTTGCTACTTCGAAATCTATTATCTTACTAGTCTGCCTCATTGGCAGTGAAAGCAGTGGTTTGGAAATTACACCATATTCACTGTATAAGTAACCCTGTAGTTTCTTGCCTATTTATAAAAAGCCATGATTTCTTAAATAGCTTTTTAAGATTTTGCAATATACATTTTGCTTTCAAACATCTCCCAACATTTTATACCTTTTGAAATGTCTCTTAGAACAGTCTAGGATCACTAACACTACACAGCTGACAGGAAAATCACTGGGTTTTATTAAAATGACTAATAAACAAGTCCTCCTACCTTTAAAGTGAATGGAAAGTCTGACTTTGTCTTCCGTGGGTGTTAAATATAACTCAAAAAACTCTCCACAAATTCATGCAGCCAAAGGTAAAAGGTAGCAAAAAAGAATATGTAGCATTTAAATTCTTTTTATATAACTGTCTGTTTGTTAACTCCGTATCAGAGAGCAAGATCAGCTATAACTTGTGCCTAACTGGATATATTTTCACCCTCATAAGTCAGATCATAAATCTCTTCGGCTGGTTGAATCCAGTAACAAATATTTAGCTCTTGCATATTTTACTATATTTTGAAAATGTAACCATTTGCATGTGGCTCATGATGTATCTGAAAACCTAATAACTATTGCTGTTATTTCAGACAGAGTAGTAAGCAGCAGAATAACTCTATGAGAAACACCATAACTGTGTCCATTTGTAAAAATTATTAATATTTTTTTAAACCAGGCAGGGGGAACAGCCTCTTTTTTGTTGTTTTTGTTTTCAAGAAAACACGATCACAGAATAATACATTTTTCAGACAGCTCATATTATCACTTCTATTACTCCAAATGAAAAATTAGATTTAAGACAAAATTGAAAAAAAATAAAGAGAGAAAGAATAAAGGTAAACTCATCCAAATCTGCCTCAATATCTCCTTTGCCTGAAGATACTGTAAGTACACCTATACCTAAGGAAGAAAAAGAGTTGTTTCTGTGCTTTTTCACACAATCCCATGCACTGACATCATTGCAATGTCTCACCTTGATCTAGTTGGATCAGGTTGCATGCAAAACATATTAGCCAATACTTAATTTGAAATAATGTTGGTATTGGCAACAGCTAGAGTCCCCTTTAACAGAGTAGTCCACCAGCAACTTGAGAACTCATGCAAAAATCAGGAGGCTAGGAGAGGACTCCAGGTTATGGATCTCAGGTAAGGAGGTCTTCCTAAGGCATGCAGGCCCCAGGGAGGTTCAGACTGAGAACCTCTATCTGTCCAGTTTAACTCTTATGTGACTTGTTGGTATTTGAGCACTCATTTTTAGAAAATCAATTTTCTAAATTTTTTGTGCATGGGCACTGTGGAAAAATCTGAGTTTCAAATGAGGACAAAATGCTGTGTTAACATTTGCAGTCCCCAGTCTTTTATCTGACCCTTCATCTACAGCAAGTTAAAAAATAAGGAAAAACAGAGTTAAGAAGTTTCTATACGTCAGTGAAAGGCATCTATTTAAAACCTCATTCCACCTGTACTCTGCCACAGCATTGGCTGTTACCACTAAAACCAACAAGCAGAACCCCCACAAGCCAATAATAGACATTAGTGCCATACACATGATGCAAATCACCAGTTATTAGTAATACAGAGAAAAGCAAAAAGGTTAACAAGCACAGATCTTCCCTTGTCCCTCTTACTACTATTACTTAATCAAAGTTTCACTTTTTTGTATAGATGATTTATTGTAACCTTCTTTTTCATATAAGTAAAAAAAGGGGATGTCACTCTATAACAAGTTGACGTTGACATGTTTTTGCTATTACATCCAAGAAAAATTTTTGCTGAGTTGATACAGATCTGGGAGAACTAGAAGACCTTCAATCTTACACTGAATATAACCAAACCCTTTATCATATTCAGACCAGTTTTCAATTCTACCATTTTTAATAATTTATAGAAATTTAGACATGTTGAGATTCCGCAAACCAATACAGAGGACACATGGCAAGTTTTTCCTTCTTCTGTATTTCAAAAGCCAAGAAAGAATGAAATAAAAATCCAAGGGCAAGAATTCAGGTAGACTAAAAAAAAAATCTGCTATCACAAGATTAACTGATTTGACACTGTTCTTTTACTCTTCCATGTATCCCAGATATAATAGCTGCTGTAGTAATTTAGGCATGGATTTAAAAGGAAAAATGCCTGCATTTGGTTTATTTTTCCCTACCTTTCTTCTCATATCTATTAAAAAATTGTGCCAGTTATGACACTGGTTTTATTCTAACTGGAAGTAACCTAATTTTTTGTTTGAAATGGAGATTACACATGAATAAAAATTAAGCTAAGTAACAACTGATTTTAAAAAATACGTTCCTTTTACGTATAAATATTTTTCCTTTTATTTCCTACTGTGTCAGAGTAAATCCTGAATAAGGTAGCTTGCCATGGCATCCACCACATGGCAAACGGTGGCTAGATCAGGTACAGAGTCCTTCTTCTCACAGGCAGACACTAGACAGTGTACAAACTGACATGGAAACCGGCCAAAGATGTCAAAACCTTCTATACACCTGGGGATTGCTGCCCTGCATATTTACAAAAGGAATAAATCAAAAATGTGGGATAAGGAACTAAGAAGAAATATGGTTTATTTAGACAGAATTTGTGTGGGGACCTAGCCCTGAACATGTTCCATGTGAGGCAGGGGGAGAGAGTATGCATGGGTGCACATAGCAGGACATGGGTGCACACAGTCAAGGTGGAGAAAGGCTCCACATCCACATCCATTTTCTGTCCCAGAGTACAGAGCCCTATATCCTACACAAAAGATTGTGACTGAGTCTGGTGCTTGCACAGCAGAAGAAGCAGAAGGTTTTCAGTTGCTCTGCTATTGCCTTCTAAATCAAGTCAGTATTGACAATTAACTTAAGCTGACATAAGACCATATGACCAACATAAAATGACAAAGGCCATTGCCAAAACTGTTTTGCACTTTTCCATTCTCTTTCCCCAAATCCTCATGCTAAATGCTTGTTCCTGCCATAAGGGAAGACCAAAGAGACTAAAACGTAATCTGACAAAAACAAAATTATATTAATTTCCACCTGGATCATTTTCTTGACAGGCAAAGCCAGAGTCACAGGGGTAATTGCTACTGCAGACATAGGGAACACAGCAGGACACATGGGCAGACATTGGGGATAGAATAGCACCTAATGCTTTCATCAGATTAAAATATTCCTCAAACCACCAATAATTCTCTTTCAACAGAGAAACAATAGTCCTGTGTGCTATTGTGTGCCCTGCCCTACTCTTTAATTCAGTCAGACTTTGTTAATCGCACCCCTGAGAAAATGGCATGTCTAGAGGACTTTTGCCAGGAGCATGGAAAAATATCAAGTACCTTTATTCTATTAGCATTATATGCACTGATTAGTGTCTAATTACAAATCATTATAGTCATGGTACATTTAGTAAGTATATCCCAACAGCATAATTTCTCCAGGCTTAGTATTAGTTGAGTAAGTAGTCATCTGAAAGACCTGAAGCTGGAAATTCAGGTTAAACTGTGGCCTTCTGTTGCTACAGCTGAAAATCAGATCTTAGACCCAAAACTGTCTTAGATCCCATAATACCAAAATGCATACACATGGATAATAACATCCTCTTTCCCCCTGCAAAAGCCTGTGCCACATTCAGAGTGCTCTTTTAACCCATGCTCTGGGAATCACACTTGTATCACTAATTCTTGTGATGGGATGACACTTGCTGATATTAATTTGTAATCACAAATCAATAATAAATTAAAAATTAGGTATGTTTTTTCAAGCTTATACTAATTCACCTGAAAAAAACCTTGCTGTGACCATAGGGCAGGCTGGAGTTTTAAGGGGGAATTTTCACTATTCTGTTATGCTAATACAACCAAAAGGGGTTTTGATGGAACTGCCCTTTCCAGTTCTTTCTTGTAGGTGAACTCTTCCACTAGGCTTGACCTGACAGTTTCTGTATTGCAACAAACTCCACACAGCTTCTCCAAAGGCTCTAGAAAGCCTCTTTCCATCCTGTCAGCACCACAACTGTCTGCAGATATACACCATGACCTTCTCCAAAGTCTCCCAAACTCTGGTGTGCTCCCTCGTCTTGCTCACTGTATTTTCATATGTCCCCTTCTTTCTGTTATGCTTCCTTTTTGTCTCAAAAGCTCTCCAGGAGTACATTCTCTCAAAAAACTCTGTTTGTTCCAGGTGAAGGCAACATCAGTCACCTTCTCAAAGTCCCACCACATATATAAAGGAAAAAATACATAAATTGTAGATAAAATGGTTATTGCCCATCGTACTCTGCAAACCAAAACTGTTTGTGCTAACTTTACAAATTCATACAGCATTGTCACAACATGAAAAATGAAGTGATGACCCCAGCAGAGACGAAAAAGGCTTTGACTAGAACTTGAAAATTAATCAAAAATCTGTTTACTTTTCTTAATAATATACACAGACATACACTTTTTTAAATCATGACAAATATTTACCAGTAGCAAACTTCTAAAGGAAACTATCCCTTTTTAAATGAAAAAAAAAAATCAGAGAAATGTTAGTATATCATTGCTTGCAACCCAAACACTGATCTGCAAGACTAAATACAAGATAAGTACATTAAATTCCAGATAAAAATGAGATTTTTTTTCCCTACAATGTTTTCATTCACTTAACTTGGTGAGTCCTCATATGGCAATGTATCAAGCTGTTATGAACTGTGAGGGCAAGGGTAAGAGCAGCAACAGGAGGCTGAGGACAGAGCTGACATAAACACTGTGATCCACATAAGAGAGGGGAAAAGCTATAGTTCTATATTATGTTTCCAGGAACAGCAGGACTTCTATGAATTCATTTGTATCAGTATTTAAGGCCATTCTCAAATATCACTTATTGTGACATTGAATTTTTGACATTTCATGCCACAGACATTCCTTAGACTTGTACAGAAATATTATTCTGTGTTCTCTGACAGAAGCTTTTATTTCTGTTTGCTGCAAGATGATGAGCTAATGCACTGTAGATAATCTTTTGTATCTATGCTTATAGAAATTTTTACATGACTGAGGCTTTAAATGGTAAACAGTCTGTTATTATCTCTCAAAAATTGTTTAGGACTAACTGTGTAAGGGATTCAGGAAATTACTTCGTCAAACATGACCTTTATTTAGTCTATGAAAAAAGAGAGTTTATGCCAATAAATAGAATCCAGTGATAAACCCAGTCCTAAATTTTACTTTAGTTCTGTAGTAGGTGGATTCCTTATATATTAAAATACTGATAAAAATGATTGATCCTTATTTCACATCATTTATATCAATAATTTTCTTAAGAAAAATTAATGTCTGAGATAATGGAAGACATAAACTCCTGAATCTACAATTGCTGGTCATTCCAAAGTAAAGATCAATCCCATTAAGTGTTGTGAATAATGATTCACAAAAGATTCATGTGACACATAAGCTCACTTTGGGGAAAATCAAGCCATAAAATTGCTGTCTATACTTTAAGCCATTCTTTTTCTCATCTAGAATATTAATATCAGTAGATACGACTCTCTTTAGAAATATATAACCCACTTTATAACACTCTGCTCTGTACATGCCATCTTGCATGTTTCCCAAAGAATCACTGTCCAAAGGTTGTAGCAGTACAGTGACTACATTAGAAAAATCAAAGAAGGGGCATAAGATAAGGATATATAAATTATAATAAGAACAGGTTGCTTTTATATCTTTTCCAACCTAATTACACTCACTGTCATAAAAATGGATTAGATACTGCTGTTTTCTCTTCCCATTACCATCTTTGTCATCAGAATGAGGAATCCAAACTTCAGTGCTTGTCAGCTTTAGTCGGACACTGTGTAGTTCTTTAACCTTTCCACAGCTGTGTCATTTTATTGGCTGGCTTTCCCATTTCTTTCATGTTTAAACCAAAGTAGCTTGAGGTAATGAACTGGAATGGATAACCAATCCCATAACAGCACATTGAAAAGGCCAAAGCAGTTCATCATTGTGTAATCAATACAATAAATTAGATAACACAAATCTTATTCCCATGAAAAAGGCTAACAAAACATGTTACCTATTATTTATAGTGATAAAGATAGCTTATATGGAGAAAAAAGGCCCATCTTCTTACAGTTTTAGTATTTTATATGTTGATTGTTTATATTCTGACACTGAGCTGAAATTCACCATTAAGAACATTGTAATACTTTTGACATATGCATACTTCCCATATACTGTTTAAGCAATTTCATCAATTTCCTTATTTCATTTCAATGTTAATATATGAATTTAAAATTCTATGCTATCTTTTAGGAGCATGGACTATGGTGTAGTCGTAAAAAAAAAAAAATCAAACTTTGACATAATTTTCAATCTGCAATGCCCAAATTTTCTGACAAAGTTTATGACCTGATGCAAGAAAGCCTTTGAGGCATGCACAGGAAAACACCAATCATCCACCATGGGCACCTAAAGACCCCGCCGGGAATGCAGGGTGTCCACTGCCAGGACACCCAGGGAAGAGCCAGCTCCCATTTCCCTCAGGAACCTGCAGGAGAAGTGTGTTGAGAAACAGGCAAGGTGAGATCTCCTGAACCCCACCCTCAGATCTACCAGCTGAGCAACTCCACCCAAAATCAAGAGGATTTTCACGGTACAGAGCAAGCACCCATGAAATATCAAACATGGATCCAGCTTTGCAATAAATGTTAATCTTCATGGAGAAATGTATCCTAATAGTATCGCACTGCATAATCCTGTTTTCACCCTAAATAATGAATGATGAAAAATCCACCATTTCTTGGTACTTATTATTTGCTTAGTTGTGTTTTTATTGAGGATTTGAACACAGTCAATCCAAAGTCTGCAATGTAGACAAACGTATTAATTATATCCTGCATATCACCTTGCATTTAAGTGTGGGCACTCTATCCAATTATTTTTAATGTATCAATTTAAGATGAGGTAGCAGTACAATTTTACAAAAAGATAAAAGAGCAGACAAAGACTGAGACATAACAGTTTCTTTTCTGTGAGGACCAGAAGCATCTTTGGTAGAGATGAACTCTTTGAAGGTAATAGCTACCAATTACTTGAGGATAAATCTAATTGTATGGAGAGCCTGGATTTTGTTTTTCTCTACCTTCATTAAGAATTTTACTGGAGCAGCTGTAGAATTTGCATTCATATTCACCTGTTGTATCCTACTGCACTGCAGACAAGTGTTTCTCTATATACAGTGGATTGGTAAGGGAGAAAACCATCAATATTATATATGGGAGTAGGTGGTATTAACTTGAATAGTTAATAATTTTTACCGTGCAAGCACCAAATTAGATGAGGAATATGCCTGCAGAAGGAAGAAAAAAATGTCAATATATTTCTAATTGTTACTTATTTTGGTCAAGATAATACCCTAATTTCAGATTCTGAGCATAGGGATTAACATGATAAATATGCAAACTTGCACAACTAAGGTTAAGATGCAGTGCACAGTAAATATTTTACACACAGCTAAGGGATGAGCCCACAAACTGCAAGTGACAGCTTTACTGGAAGCATGAAGGGAGCCCAGGGAACAAAGAGTTTGAACCTGGCAGTAAAAACAATATATATTCTGTTTTAACAAAGATTTAGTAAGTCTGTTTTAATATAAATGTTGCCTAAGCCAAAGAGATTTCTAAACTGTGAGTTTGTTTTTCTAGGCTGCTAGGTGAATAGAGATAAACAAGCTCCTTGGACAGTATTTAAAAACAATATTTTTGTTAGACTGCACTGCTGAGATTTGGGAATGAATATTGAAAAATAAGTACTTTATATTTCTCTGGGTCATGTTCCTCCGTGGATATTTGCATTATGAAATATATAACAAAAAAGCATTAGTCACCAGACATCAGAGCCTGATCCAGCACCCACTAAAGTCAGAGCAAAACCTTCCACTGACTTCAGTGGAAATTGGATCAGGTCCACAACACTTTTGTCCAAACTGTACATTTTGTGCCAAATGTTGATAGTGGAACAAAGCTCCTGACAGCAAAAGCCATTATCAGAGACATGACCTGCCCCATTGCCTTTTCCCCACGGCAAACACCTGGGAGGAGCAGTGAGCTCTGTAGGACTGGAGAAGAGGGGACAACAAGGGACAGCTACACCAGGCAAAGGGAAGGAGCCAGATGAGACATCAGGGAGGGAGAGGAGCCAAAGGAGAGTGATTGCTGAGGAAGACATTGGACTGACTTGTAAATTAGAAATGGGGAAGCTGGGACAGACTCTGAGGAAAACTGGGCAGGACCTGCTGACAAGCAATGCTGCAGGGTCAGAGGGAAGTTTCCTGGAATAGCTGAAAAAAGGCAGGCAAGACGCTACTGAGACAGGCATCAAAAGAAATAATAAAGAGAAAGTTCAGCAAGAAGCAAAACATGGTGTGGCCACAATCATCTCCCAAACACAGAAAGGAGTTGGTTTGGTGAAGGCTGGGCTGCAGCAATTCAGCACTGCCCAGTGACCATTGCAGACAGTGATGGGCACAGGATTCAGTGGGAGAGGAGGCTGTTAATGAAAGGGATGGGCTGCAGACACTCATACACAGATGTACTTCCCTTCAAAGATGCCTTAGTCAAGGCTTCTGAAGAACTGAGAACTAAATCACTATTAGAAAACATGGAAAAATACTTGAAGCTGTTAAGGCAAACTGAATAAAAATAATAAAAAACTACATAAAATGAAGAGAAACAACTCTGATAGTTTATATACTTTATTGCTTCTATTCTCTCAAAACTTATAAAACTCAATAGCTGCATTTCATTCCTTTATTTGAATTAAAGTAAAACTGATGAAACCTGGATTCACTGTATATAGTTAGTAGAATATAAAGAGATAACCTGAGGGTGGTTTTAACAGTTTACATTCTATATTGTTTTCCTGAATCTTTGAATAAATATTTCTCAGCACAATAAATTTTAAATTAGGTTATATTTAAGAGGAGGATGAAATTACAGGACTGTTTCAATGTATAGTTCTTCCTAGACATCAAAAACCATGGCTGAATGGTTTTCTGATGAATTTCAGATGCTTGTGTTCAGCTGGCCTGTGTAGCATTTGTAATATTGTAAATTTGGTAGAGAATTTCAGTTCTCAGTTACTCTGTTGTATGACAACAAAAATCCAAAAATTACATTTGAAATGCAAAACTACCAGAGAAAATTATTTATTTTAATTATTCACATCAGTGATATTGTAGAAGCGCTAATGACACTTAAAAATATTCCTGTCTTGGTAAAAGCTACTCTTACAAATAATTAAAAAGTCTTGACTGACTGGAGAAATAAATTGTTTAAAATGGGGAAAAAAACTAAAGTAGTATCCTAAATTTTCAGCTAGGAAGCAACAAAAAGAAGCCTCTGTGGCAAAGCAGAGGTTTGAAATCAGTCTGGTGACTCATCCAGAAGTTAAAACATCTGGTTTTCTCAAATTACTTGCCAAAGCTAATACCACTATACCCATGAATAAGAGTTGTAGATTGTGGTCCCTTAATCTTTAACGTGGCCAAAATCAGTATCTTTCTCAGTAATGCACAAAATTTCAGATCATAAGCTGCTTTGTCACTTAAGTAAAAACAAACAAGCAAACAAACAAACATAAAAATGTTTTTTTTTAATGATATTGTAAATGGTAAAAATATGATGAGCCCTTAAAAAAAATAGGCAGCAGCTTTGCAGGAATTGAGGGGCTGATGTATTCTATTAATGTCACCTGTCACTACAGAGATTCAACAGGAGTCCTTCAGAACTGAAAACAACAGCATTTGTTAACAAAAGGATGTAATAACAATCAGTAGCTTACGTTACTTTCTATTTTTCTACATTTTCTACAGTCTACATTAATGTAAGACTACATTAGTTATATTTTTATTTTTCATTTGTCCAACATTCAAATTTGCCGCTTTCTGACACTGTATCTCTTCATGGTACATAAACCAGTAATGGAATAAATAAATGTATTTACTACCTGGTCATTTTTACTGCTCCATCAGCAAACCCCTTCCCCTGCCCCATTGCTAGGAACAAGTTGCTGGTTCCTCAGCCTTCAGACCACATTTAAAGGAACTGAAGTCAAACCTTAGGGCTGTTCTAGTCCAGCATTGATACAGGTGAGCAAGAAAAGAGAATTATCAGGACTTAACTACTCACAGGGGAGCTTGAGGTGGGGGGATGCCTTCATCATGTGGCAGGACATTTATTGAACATATGTTATCTATAGTTTTTGGGGGGCAGGGGAAAGCCATATGAAAAATGTTATATTGTCATTAACAAGAGTGAAAAAAATGCAACTCTAAAAACTATAAATCTTACAAAGCTTTGTTTTCTAGTGACTGTGGTATTAAAGAAGTTTTATCAGGCTTCAACCTGATAAGTAATGTAGATAAGTAATTGCAAGCTGGGGCTTCCCTCTCTTCAAAGCAGACAGTGTGATCAGCTTTGAACAACACAAGTAATGAGGCCTCAGATAGCAAAGACATGGCAGACTTTATCTGACATGGCCCTTAACAGCATTGTTTTAATTGCCAGAAATCTCTCAAACCCCATGCTGGGTTGCAGACAAAAAGTGGCTTCTGAAGGCATTTAGATTGCTGTTAAGGAGCTACTTCCTTCCATTGCATTGCTGGGATTTTTTCCTGTCTATTAGAAGTCTCTTAGAGCCTAGGATGATAAAATACAAGTGGAGCAACACTCTTAGCATGAAATGAAACACTCAGTCTAGGAACAGGTTGGGACCAGCTGCTTCTGAAGCACACATGGAGGTTCCAGAGAAAGGCAGGAAATAAAGATGCTGAGGTAGCAAGGGTTAACCATGGCTGAACAAAATTATTTAAGACTGAATTAAATACCATAGATGTTATGAAAGCAGTGAGAATTTGTTTCATAATGATAGAGGGCATCCTAATTACACACTAGAGTCCTAGAGAGAGCTGGACATGGGACTCCAATAAAAAGGAAAAGAAACACCAAGAAAGAACTGTCTTATTAATTTGTACTTGTTTAGCATTAGAAATCAACTCTTAACTCATAGTACTGCTTACTAGTGAAATGTGTGAAATTAGAAGCCTCACAATACACCAAAATATTACATTACACAAAACAGCAGCTTCTGATACAGGAAAATTGTTTGACAGTGTTCCTCCATGAGAGCCTGTTCTCATTTGTTGTACACTTGTCAAATCCAGCAGTTCAAGCTCAACTTTTTAGGCTAAATATCTATCTCTCAATTCTTGGAGGAATACATGGCTGAAATAGTTCAGCTCTTGTTAAGAAATGACACTAGGGAAAGAATGTTTCAGAAAACACATTGGTCAGCAAGCTGAGAAAAAGTAACTGCTGCCAGAGAGACTGCTGTCTCTGGGACCCTAAATTTGCTCCCACGAAAAGCTGAAAATCTAGAGTAAAGTCAGTATTAAGGATAGAGAACAATCCCTCTATTAGTTAAGCACTGGGAATGACAGGGCTCAATAACTACCTCTTTTAGGTATCTGTGCAGCTTTAAGAAGAAAGATTCACAGGGTGCAGCCTACGCTAAGGCAGCATGATCGTGCCAGCTCTTTTGTTGGTGTTTCTCCACAACAGAGCAGTACTGAGGTGCACCAGCATGAACTCTAAAAACAGCAGGTCTATGTTAACATGAAGCTTCACAGAGACTCTTTTCTTCGTGGCCAGTCTCAGGGAAAGAAGAAAGGCAGATGTGTTGCTTCCAGCATCAGATCTGATTTGAGTAGTTGTAACTCTACTGTACTTGTTCTCACAAACTGAGTGAGACTGCCAGTCACAGCTAGGGTGATGGTAAACTCAATAAACCAGAGATATTTGACACATAAAAACCTACCTTCTGTTTATTAAATTGTGAGTAATCCCAGCTTCAGTTGCTTGGAAGTGGTGTTGTACAATTGATAAACTGTGCTACTTTTCTTGTTCTCCTTAGGCACTAACTCCAGTGGACTAAAAAACCCTCAAGAACCACTTCTATTCCATAAGAAGCAAAGCTCACATGTCTGAACTTCATGCCACTTCTTCAAGTGAGAGTTTTCCATCTTTATCCACTGATAATCATTAATTTAAAAGAGTGGACTAACTCTGCCTCATCCTTAGGGTAGGTAGGGTTTTGGTGAAGCAGAAACTTGCATGAATCCAATTAGCTCAGGACTTAAAAATCTATTTTTAATTTCAGTAGCTCAATATTTCTGTAAGATTTCAATAGTTTGATATCTTCTTTTCACATGGGAATTGAACATGTATGTAGCTTCATATTTAATTAATACCAGTAAGACCTTAAATATTACTTTTAAAATTCATCTAATAATAAAGATTTCATATATTGACAAGTATTAAATTTCACCTCTTTTTGTCCCTGTCTTCTGTTGTCTTCATGACTGTCTGTGCAGGGTTGCTTTTTCGATAAATACTTTCACTCAGAAATTATTCACTCCCTGTTCCATGCAAAATACATGCATATGCAAGGTTAAAAATAAAACCAGAAGTGTTACGTACAGTCCAGATTTTGAGATTATTTAAGAGTTCTATAGGGGCTTAAGACTAGAAAGCATCTTTAGTGGTATTGATTTACTGAGATGCTTAAGAAACTTTGTAAAAGTCAGTGATTTTTCATTCTTGATGATCAATTTTTGTCTTTATGTGTACAAAATTACAATACAAACCCAGAATCTATCAGTTGTCTTGCTCAAATTTTGTTTGATGTTTGCCCAAATTTGAAGACATTCTGTGGAAAAGCCATCTTTCCTAACTTTTACAATTCAGCATCCCATTATCTACTGAACTAGATACAGGCTTCTTATACAAAATCCTGAAACAACTGAGTTTGGCAGGGACCTCTCTAGAGCACCTAATCTGAGCTTCCTAGTCACAGCAGGGTCATCTGTGACACATTGCCCAGGGCTGCTATCAGTCAGGTTTCCCTTCACCAAAAGGGACTTTACAATATTGCCAAACAGCCTGTTTCAGTACTCAGCCCTTCTCAAAGTGACAAAAATTCTTTCTCACATTTAGAGAGAATTCCAACTGATTTCTGTGAGTCTTCTCTTCTCTGGCCTCAGCCTCTCTATGTGTGAAAGGTTTTCTAGTCCCTTAACAATGTCAGGTGCCCTTTACTGGACACTCTCTGTAACTCCTTGTTGAACTGGGGATCCCAGAGCTGGACATGGGACTCCATATTAAGCCTCACCAGTCCTGAACAGTTCATTTCTCCAAACATTCCAGGTCCCTCTGAATGGCAACACACCCATCTGGAATATCAGCCAGTGGTAAGAGACAGGCACCTACAAACACATAATGTCCTTTTTTCAGCCTTAAATATTGTCTTCTCCATTAGCTGTAGAGGCAGCTAAACTAGAAACCTGGTTAGAACAGTCTCTAATATCTAGGTGGCTGAAGTTAAGGAATTCATATTCTACTCTATTTGCCAACTCAAGAGATTCTTTCTTGGCTATTCTCTACCAATTAATGTTGATCCTGAGATGAACACAATGTGGATGATTAGTACCAGTCATCTACAGTTATATGATCTTCTCAGCAGTACTGGAAGACTTCCCTTTTGTGTGCACCAAAATCTCAGTTGCTTTCTGGACATATCTCTGTTCACTGCACATTTACAACCCTGTGATGAAAGAATAGATTAAAACCTTAGAATCACAGAATGGGTTGGAAGGGATTCTAAAGGTCATCCAGTTCCAACCCCATTGCCATGGACAGGGACACCTTTTACTAAACCAGGCTCTTCAGAGCACCATCCAACCTCGTCTTGAACAACTCCAGTGACAGGGCATACACAGCTTTGGGTAACCTATTCCAGCACCTCTCTACTCTCCTAGTGAAGATTTTTCTATGTATCTAATCTAAATCTACCCCCTTTTAGTTTAAAGACATTCTCCCTTGATCTATCACTACAGTCCCTGTAAAAAGTCCCTCTTCAGCTTTCTTGTAAGTGCATTCTATGTTTTCTCTTGATTTTTTTCCCTCCTAAAAGAATCCATGTTAACAATTCACTGTCAGCTATGCAACAGCTTCTGTATTTACCATGACATCCACTCTCATCTGTAAACTGGTGACACTGAAATCCACTGGCACCATGCTTATATCACAGTGGCTGACCTGCACATCTTCTAGGAGCCCTGAATTCTTGCATATTCCACAATATTTATCACAGAATTGACAACAGTTAAAATCATGAGATTATTTCCAAAAATAAAAGCTCTTGATCTTTGACAGTGTTCCAAGCAATGTTTTTTTCTTTAATGCCCAGTGTCTCTCCACAGAGTCTTCACACTGTTATTGCAGCTCTCAAATATTCAGTATCTTTCTCTTACAAAACACATTTGCTTTCAGTTTGAGTAAAACAGCAGATGAAGAAAAAAATCTCCGCTCACTGGCACAGAAAAGCAGTTATTCTATATTTTTAAAATTATAGGAAATTCCACATCTGCTGAATATTGGGAATCATTCTGTGTACATTTTTAGCCTCATAATTATCAGCGAAGGTTAGTTAGTCTTTCTCAAAGCCATAGGACAGATTCTGAATACGAATGTTCTGCCAAACAGCCAGGCCCTGCTCCTTCTTTCCCCCTGCTGAGGATACATTACATCCTATTGCTGCAGGCTGCAGTTGTATTTTCACTTCCAGGAGGTCTCCAAGGACACTGCATTCCTAGTTTGAGGTGCTTCCCATCGTCACTGAATGTTGTGTCTTTCCTCTCTCAGCAAGCAAGCATGAGGGGAAACTAGACAGATAGAGCCAGATAATTGTCTTTATCAGTTGCACCAGGTTTAGCTGCTTAGGGCCCCACTGCTCCAGCCAGACTCCCATGGCTTACACAGTAACAGCGGGAGGATTGATAAAGCACTTCTTAACCGTTTTGAGGGATAATATAAAATTTCTCCAGATTATTCCTTCTCTTCCTGGAAAATGGCTTGTTTTGCAACCATTTCCTGTTAACAGCCATGTGTACCCAGTATTAGGCAAACCATGGAGGTTTGTCTTATATCCCAGAATGCTCCTATATACAAGCTTAAGCTAGACTGACTTACAGAATGAAAAATTAAAATTTAGCCTCAGTTTAATAATTTTGATCAAGAGACAGGATGCTTTTAAAGAAACACAGTTACAGATCTACATAAATATCTTCAAAGGATGTTAAAAAAAAACTTTTGGTTTTTTGGGGATTTTTTTCCACAAAATTTCACATTAGACCTTTTTATAAAGGTTACATGGGCTATTTTTGGAGCTGGTGTTACAAATTTTGGCTCAACCATTGGAGAAAACAGAGGTTTAAAATTGGTACAGTGAGAGAAGACCTGCCCTGATGCTTGCTTAGCACCATGTCCAATGCACTAGGAAATAGCGCTGTCTTAAAAATCAAAGAGCTTTCAAAAAAAATGAATTCCTTTTTTAGTTAGAAGACTAAACCTACTTGGAGCAAGAAGAAAATGGACTTTGTGATATCACTGTAGTATTTCTAGCAAAGATGAGTCATGGAACTTGACCAAATATAGTATTTCTTTAGGGAAATTAGCATTTAATTGACACCTAAATTTTTTTCTTTCTCCAGGAAAACAGGCTCAGGTTTCTCTTGTAGAAAATCTGGCAAAAACAACACTCTTTTTCAAATGAATCCAGGAAATTTCACAAAATAATCTAATTGTGGATGCAGAGTACAGAATACAGATTTCAAACCTCAGATTTGAAAGCCACTTATAGTTTTAGATGTTTCTCAACACACAAGTTGCTCCGTTGGAAATGTACTGGCACTGAGGACACCATCTTCAAATCAATGTAATTGCTCGTGTAGTTCAGTACTTTTCTGGTGCAAATGTCACATTACAATTTTTCCTTCTGTGTTTTTTTTTCCAATGCTAAGAGTGAGATGATCCAACAGAACAGAGAAAGTAAAAATAGAATTTACCAGAGTCTTATACAGATTTAATTTTTTCACATGTCAACATTAAATCCCCACTCCTTTTCAAAAAAGAAAAGCAAGAAACAAATAAATCTGGTAAAATTCTACCTTAGAATGTAATATAGAACATCATTCCAGTAACTGGGAGGAACCTATGAGAAAGGTGGAGAACAATTATTTACAAGAACATGTAGTGACAGAACAGGGAGGAATGGATTCAAACTAAAAAAAAAAAAAAAAAAAAAAGAAATTTATTTTGTGATAAAAAANNNAAAAAAAAGAGTAGGTTTGTATTGGATGATAGAAGGAAATTCACTATTGTGAGGGTGGTGAGGCACCATGACAAGTTGCCCAGAGAAATTGTGGATGCTGCAGCCCTGGAAGGTTTCAAGGCTCAAATGGGGCTCTGAGCAACCTGGTCTCGTGGAAGGTGTCCATGCCAAAAGCAGGAGGGTGGAACTAAATGATCTTCAATGTCCCTTCAAACCTAAGCCATTCTATGATTCCATGGTTCTATGATTAGGAAAAGCTAACATTTCAACCTAAAGTGTATGTACTTGCCAAAAGTATTCCTAAAAAATTCCACAGTATTACCTTCATGACAACCTCATTAAAGCAATTTTCACACCTCTGCAACACATTATTCTTGATTTATAGCAACACAAATTAAAGAAGAATTGGAACAATTCAGATTTTAGGATTCTATTTTGATTTTTTTTCCCGACAAATAAGTTTCATTGTAGAAGTGCTACTTTAAAATCTTAACTATAACATACTCAGCTGATGTAAATTGCTATAGCATCCACATGGATGATCATTAATTCACATGTATGTTAGGTATCAAAGACACTGAAGATGTAAAAACTTACAGAAGTGTTAGCTCTTTTATTTATTACTGTAATTAATCCTAAAGGAGTTCTCTCCAGTAAAGCTAGTTGCTTTAAGAATATTGACAACATTAACTCATCTGACCAGCATGTTCTTTCATTCCCATTGGGACTAAAACACCCTCAAAGTGAAATTAGCATCAGCTGTAAAGGTAATATATGCCTTTGTAAAAAGGAAGCAGTTAAATACAAACACCTGACAAATTTACATAGTATAGCATTCAAACTTTGAGAAAGCTGACGGAAAACATTGTTGAAAAATGCATTTTTTGTTGAAGTACTATGGCACTACAGAGTCTTGCCCTACCTTTCAAATAATTAAGATTTTTGGTTTGATTTGCCATTGGAAAAAAGGACAAGTGAAAAAATTGAATTTTGCTATGATTTAAAAACTACCTTTCTACAAGATGAAACTCCAAAAACACATTAACTTCTGACAGGATCATTCCTTAAATAGTTCTAATCTTTAAAGGCGTATTCTGAGGTGATGTTTGCCACATGCAACTGATTTTGGTTTTAGTGTTGTGGGGTTTTTTTGTTTGTTTGTTTTTTGTGAATTGTTTTGTTTTGTTTTTGTTTTCTTTGGTTTGGTATTTGGTTGGGTTTTTTGTTTGTTTGGGATTTTTTGTTGTTGTTTTTGTTTTGTTTTGTTTTGTTTTGTTTTGTTTTGTTTTGTTTTGTTTTGTTTGAGGAAAGGACTTTTTAAACATTCTGTCTCTCGCTCTTTAAAAACACGAAGTAATCTCAGTTAGGTGCAACATTGAGGCTGCAACCAAGGTGTTATATCCAAATTGGAAGGTGTTTAATTTCCTGCAAGTGGTGTCATCAGCTGAAGGAAGAAAACATCAGTCTATAGGCAAAAGTTATGGAATTCTTCTGATCTGTGAACTGCTACAGTTAGCCCAATATTGTTCATTTGAATCCCACATGACTGCTCAAATCTCTAAGTTCTCTCAACCTTTTTATCACTACAGTCCTTCAGAAAAAGACTACACAGTGAAAATATAGGAAATATGATTCTGTGAACAGAGCAGGACATTTTACTGCACATGGTATTGATATGTTCCATCTGAGTATAAAAGTACTTGGGTTATTCCCACTGTTTGCCTAATGGCCAAAAGAAAACCAGAATTCTCCTCACTCCTTTTTAACATAATGCTGCAAATCCCATTCTTCTACAAAGCTGTGTGGTGCTTATTCTGTACATTCCTTTTAAAGGAGAATTTTATCTATTCTATATCATGAACACTCCTTCTTGGAATCTCCTAAGCATACAAAAAGTTAAAAACTAGAGCTTTCTATTGATTTCAGCAAGACACCATAATTCTCTGTAGACAGGAGTCAGCTGTTTCCTATTTGAGAAACTGAAGCTTTGGAAAGTGCTTAACAATTCCAATACTCCTATTTTTCGGTTGCCTTTATTGCTGTTACCAAAAGACTCTTGCTGTGTCCTGATAATGTCTAGTACAGGTGCCTGAATGGAGGGTGTGTCAGAGCTCTGAGCACCAAGCGACATCCTGCCGAGGCATTATTTCTGGACTGTCAATGAAGTTGAAAGCTCCTGAGGGATTCCAAAATGGGCCACTACCAAAGACTGATCAAAAGAAGTCAGAAATCAAGCAATTTCCTCTAATTGGATCCTTGCAGCACTTTCAGAGGGAATTCTTTCAGAAACCCTCTTTTAGAAGGCAACATGTAGGAAGGCTCAAATGCCATATAGATAGAGTACCAGTAATTAAAATTGGACTACCATTCATTGTATAATTTAGAGATAACTGATTCCCTGAACACTCAGAAAATGCTTTTCATCCTTACCAAATAATACCTGAGCCTGGGACAACCTACCCTCTCTATTTTCAGACTCGGTTCTACTACTCTTATCTTCTCTGTTAGCAAACCCTGCTCAGGAATAGTGTGAACTATTTAGTTCATGTTTAGATCAGGATAGTTCTTCCAGGGGCTGTGACGAATAAAAGGGATGCCTTGAATTTAAGGCTCCCTCAGCAGTGGGCTGAAACTGGTGATAGGTTAGAGCATGGCTGTGCATTCAGAACGTTACCTTTGGATGGCTCCTGTACTATTGAAGGTGTCTGCCCTGCTGTGGAGAGGTTTGATGTGACACTTAGAGGCACATATCAATTAGCTGAAGTAAGGGTGCTTATTCTCATGCAAATTATGCATTGAGAACATGAGAAGCAAACTCAGACTAACATCTGTCATACACCACCTACAAAAGATTTCTGCTTTCATGTCTCAAGGCTGTCTTGGGTTAGCCATAAATTGTATTTTGACAGGGTTTAATAAAATACAAATTATGGAACTAGTGAGTCATGCTCAGTATTTCCATCAGACAAATTCAAATGGGTGTACATTTTAACTGAGCTGTAAATAGATTAAATTGTAAACCTAATCCTTGGAACTTTTGCAGCTTTAAAGATTTTAGAGGAATATGATTTCTCATTCTGAATTCATTCCTAAACGAGTGCTGAGCATGACTGTGTAATGTGTTTGTTATGAGGCAGGATTAAAGGGATTTACCCGATGTTATATCAGATAATGTATGTATTTTAGACATTCACATAAGCATTTTTTTCCTCACATTTATTTACCAGAAGGTCTCTGTAAATAAAAGGAATTAAAATGTTCTTTAAGTCCTTTGCAGTGTGCTGCTGCTAGGCTCAGATTCATTCTGGTGAAACACAAATGCACAGCCAAGGTGTTTACATTAGGAGAGTGGCTATTCCAAGCTTCATTTGGGGTCAAGAGTACCTGGAGCTCCAGCCCATGGCTCACCCAGCCCTGCCCTGCCCTGCAGAAGATTCAAACATGGTTAGAGAGCTCCATCCATCTCTCTGCACTGAGAAGGCCTCAAAGCAGATTCCCTTGTCTGTTTGGAACTTCCTATTAATGCTTTATGCTTTCCTGAGGTGCTGTGATTCTCCTCTTCTTTCTATCTCGTAGAATTGATTTTTCTGTCAAAAACATGATTTTATTTTTACAGTGCATATTAGGGAAATACAGTGTGAAACGTGAAGGGAAAAAAGAAGAAATGAAAAGAGAAAAAAAAGCTGTAATGTCCAAACATTTTGATCAAATACTTGTAAGAAATAGGACAAAATAGAAACTTTTTGTGAAATGTCATTCAGTGTTGAGTGAATCTGGAAAGAACCTTTTATTTGCTTTCTGGTTTTCCCTTTTCTGTTGGTTTTTAATTTTTGTTGTTTTTAATTCCCTCTTAGGATGCCTACTACATATTGCTCATGCAGTGAAGTATTCTGGAACTAAGAGAGGAATATATTAAAGCAAAGACTAGTTCAGCTAAATGTGTGTTTTACTTTTGTCAGAAATAAACTTTGCAGCATGAACAGCTTCCTGAAAGTGCAGAAGTGCCCAGATAGTCAAGCACCTTAATGGGCCAATGTACCTAAGAATGACATTATGTTACTCCCATTCCTCTTTGCTTACACTTTGCTATACCCTAATCTTTGAAGGTTTACCTAACTCCCTTTAAATAAGTTTTTCAGGCAACTTTTCTGGATATCATGGAATCATAGAATGGCCTGCACTGGAAGTGACATTGAAGATCATCTAATTCCAATCATCCTGCCGTGGGCAGGGACCTTTCACTAGAATAAGTTGCTCAGAGCCCACCCAATTTGGATTTAAACCCTTTGCACAGCTTCTCTGAGCGAAGCTGAATAAAAAGGAGGTATAATGGTTTTAAAAGTTGAGTCTTAGGGCAAGTGGTATGATTTATTACTTATTTCCAGTAGTAAGAGTTATGTCTGGGCTGCAGTTTACACACACGTGCCATATTCATCCTGACAACTCAGTGGAAAATGGCCTCCACTTCATGGGCTCATCATAAGTGATGCCTTACCTCTTTCTAACATTCCATTTAATTGATCCTGAGGAGCTTATTAGCAGGCTGAGATATTTCCTTTAAGCCACAGAATGTGTCTGTCTGCAGAAGACTGAGCTGCTTTGGATCTAGTTCTAGGTACTAAGAAAACTCTCAATAAACTCACTCTACAAAAAGATAAACTCAAACTAACAATTTTTGGTTTCAAACTAACAATTATTTTCAAATTTATTCAGCCTCATTTAATTTTTTAAACACTTCACATAATTTTTTAAACAATGAGTACAAATTTAAGTTTTGTTATGTTTTATTGACAAGTTGTAAGCAGAGCTGCATTAGTGAACTATTGCACAAAGAACATCTGCATCCTTTCTTAAGGCAGAAGAAAACATGTCTCTAAAGTTTTTTATATTCTGGATCTTACTGCCATTGTATTTATTTCATTTTACATTACAGAGAACAATAATAAAAATATATTAGAAAAAGCTGTTGCAGAACATGTTTGCTGCTTTGGGATAAATGAGTAATGGCTACATAACTGTCATCACACAATCACTTCTAAGCCTTCTTTCATGGTATACAGCTCTGGGCTTGGGCAATGTAATTAATTAGAGGGTGAAATAAAGGCCATATATCTTTCTTCTCTTGTGGATTTTTACTCCTTGTCTTTAAATGGCTATCATGCCCTTCTAACTATGTGAAATAAAATTAAATTGCATCTTTCCAACCAACATTTCCATATTCCTGTCAAATAATGTTCATATGCTAAAAGAAAAACATATTATTAAGTGAAAGGCACTGCTGTCAGTTGTAGATAAGACAAAAGAAGTCCTTAAGAAACTGCTGCTCTTCATGGTCTCGAGTGTTACTAGGAGCACTGCTGCTGTTCTAGGAAAAGGAGGGATACAGTCAGAAAGTTCATGATTTAGCATCAGGTTTCAGTGGCCAGCAGCATTTTAATTTAGGGGTGCTATGTTAAAAATAGCTTAACTTACATTCACACAAATGAGAAAATTTTGGTAGTTGTAATTTTACATCAAAGAGAGGTTTTATTTTTGTTCTTCTAGTGCTTTTGTTGATAGTGTGGTTTTATCAAATTTTCAGAGATTCTGTTAGCTAATTCTTCTAAGTCCAAAGCCAAATTGCACACCTGATACCTAATTCTGAAATGACCTTTTACGTGTTTAGTGACTATGACCAAGAGAGTCAAAGACAATATTCCAGAGCAGGCTGAACAAAAAGTAACTGTTGATCTTCTGGGCAGATATGCTGATATATACTTTGCCATAAATACAAGAGCCCTGAAAGAGGTTGAAGGGCAAAAGGCAACTCTTGTATTAATATTTGCATATTGTTCCCACCAGTTTTGATTTGCACAACTTCTGCAGATGTCCACAGACCCAACTATAAACTTTTATCTCAGTCAGAACTCCAAAGTGAGAAAATTCAGCCAAATGTAAATTTTCTGTATTTCACAGAATACTACTAGATTTACAAAGACTGATTATATTTTCTGCTCTACCTGGTAGAAAAAAGATGTCTGTGAGAAAGATGTATGTTTCCAAAGGAAAATTATTGTTATCATGAAATTATTCCTTGTGTATTCAGCTCTACTAAAAGTACTAATTTATGTGTTCCCAGGAAAGTCAGAAAAATCTGGTTTCTTTAAGAGCTTGTGTTCTCATTGTCCAGTTATTAAGTTTGTAATAGTCCTAATCAAATCACAGGAGGATTTATCAAAGGCCTTTCATCAGTATCAAGATCACCATTTTCATGAGATCATAAACTGATGCTCAAAACCTTATTTAAATTTCTGTCTGAAGCACCAGCCACACAGTGGTATCTCATTTCTCCTAGAGACCTCCCTTCCATGTGTAAACTGTATCAGCTCATTGAGGCAGAAACCTCTGAACCCATCTATGTCCCATCACATCAAAGTTCTTGCTTTCTTGAAGGGAGTGATGCATCTCATTCTAAAACTGATCAGAATTTTGCCTCTAAGTTCCTCTTTTTTCTCCAATAAGTATGAAGAAAACCACAATAAATAGCTGAACTGCAGACATCTGCGTAGAAAACAATTAAATTTACATGAAATGAAATCTCGCCCGAAGGGTCTATAATTAAAGTGCAATTATATTCCCAAGTTACATGAAGAGAATCCCACCCACTGTCTTTAAACTGCTGTTGCTATTATCTATTTGCAGTGAGCTCAAACAAGCAGATTTGGATCAAGCTTGACATCTCATTATACTTTGTCTCATACAACCACTGTCTCAAAGCATGAGACTTTCAGTTTGAATATGAACGGGTATGGAAGGGGCAAAGAGAAAAAATACAACAGCAACATGATATGCCTACAGACATTAATAACTGGTGTATTAATTAAAACTATTCATTTTCTAGATGATGAATCATCAAAAATCATAAATCCATAAATTCAGAGATACAATCTCCACTGAGTCTTATCTGGACAAGATGTACTTCTGGCATGATAGAAAAATTAGTTCTAGCAACCTTTGCAGGAAGAACACATAAACTTTACACAAGAAAAGAGGTGAGAATATTAATGATGAAGAGCACAAGAAACATTTTACAAGAAATCAAAATATATTTAAAATTGATTAAAAAAAAATTTCCTTTATATATTTTTTTTTCTTTTTTTCCTGGCTTTCTTTTGTAATTTCTGGACTAAAATAATAAGAATATTTGGAATTTTATCTCTTTTTGTCACAATACAATGTGGTAAAACAGCCTTTGTTGTTTACACATAAACCAGTAATAGTAATTAAAGTTTGCAGTTTAAAGTAATCTAAAATCGGTATTCATGTAACTGCAGAATGTCTTGAATTGTACCTGTGTATTTGTCCTCTCTCCTACCTGCTGGATATGGAGAGGGAAAGGTAGAGTGGCCCAATGGTGATGAAATACTCCTTGCTATCTGCTCTTACAACGCTATTGCAATTTTAAAAACCGCGAATGGAAACAATAAAAAAATAACTAGTAAACAGACTTCCAAACAGGAAGGGATGAAAGCAGAACATATTATAGATTGACCAAAAAACAGGAGCCCCACAAGCAGCCTTCTGGGTGTGCTGTAAAAAAAACAACAAACCATCAGGAAATATGTGATAGCATATGGAGGAGCGGATGATAAAACCCTTCAAACACAAAATCTGCAAGGGGTGAAATACTAAAATCTGCTGCATGATACTGGTGAGATGCAGTCACAGACCGTGTTTAGAAAAGCACTGGATGTACCTTACAAGCTTCCAATCTTTTAAATAATATACTTGTGTGGTTTTCATTTAGTCCCTTTTGTTTCTCCAAAGGATGATTATTTCCTAAGCATTAACAAAGTGTGCAAAAGTATTATGTGCATGCAAAGACATTACTGAGTATTGTACATGAAGAAATCTGTCTTCAATTATATTTGAAGCAATTACTTTGATATCATCTTTTGTTTACAGTAAGCTACCATGAACAAGGATGTCCCTCAGGAAAAAAGGATTTGAGGAGGATATAGGAAGAAAAGGCTCTGAAAACAATGTTAGTTTTGAAGTTTTTTCTAAGGAGAAAAAAAAAAAGAATCGTGCAAAGTCCGTGCAACAAAAGAAATCTTCTCTCACCAAAAGGAGCTTGATGATAGGAAACGGGAGGAAAATAGTTAGGATCCAAGGGATTTTAACAATTAAAAAACAAAAAAAAGTCTACAAATTTTGAGCTAGCTTTGCCTAACATATTTGTGGGGTTTTGCTCTTCAGTGGATATGTTTTTCTTAGGTGGCTGATAAAGAACTAATTGCTTCCATGTTCAGCAAAGTTTTGGCTTTAACAAAAGGAATGTAGTCTACAGTCACACTTTTCCTTTTTTTTTTTTTT
>VXBR01001239.1:162778-176519 GCA_013400215.1 Cisticola juncidis
AGGAAATGATGCTACAGCTGTGAGTAGAGAGCAGGAGTTCTTGAGCTGCACTTGTTTGCTTCTGCAATGAATCATTGAGGAGCACACCCATACCAGGAGAACTTTGGTGTCTGTGCCATTCTGAGGGAGCAGAGGTGCTGGGACATGAACCAGGCTGGGGCAGGGAGCTAGACTGCAGCACTGTCTTTGACCGCAGATCCCTGGGCAGATTAACCTCTGGAGAGAACTGGAATGTGTGGTGTAAAAACAAGTGAGCAATGCAGCAGCCTGGGACCACACGTGAGGGGATCTCGGTAGGCTGTGTGATGGCAGCAGTGCTTTCTCACAGATATCCAGCAGGATCCACCAGGCCTCCCCTGCAGACATGGCTGTGCAGGCTGTGTTAAACCAGGCTTCCAGGCTTCTGGAATAGCTTTAGGTGATTAAGTGATATACAGCCTTAAAACAATCACAGCAGACCAGCTCAGACATGGGAACCTCTGTCCTTAGCAAGGAACTCAGAACAGCCCAATGACATTTTGACAGATCTAAACCACAGCTTGTGATATATTTCAAGGATAATCAACACTGGTATATCAAATTATGCAAGCCTTAAAATCAATCTTTAAAATTATGAGACATGGGCTTATTCTGCCCATGTAAATCAAATGAATAATTTTTGGCTTGGCCCACCCAGACATCCACAATAAAATATTACTAATTCTGTTGGATTCATGTACACCAAATCACTTTTCTTAAAGTGTTTCCTGTGTGCCAGTGGTATTTAATGAAAATTAGGACATAAGGATGTGACCAAAGTCTCAGAGCTTCCTCCTACCTCTGTGCAGTGACAGACCCTGAAAAGACAGGATCAGACCTCTAATATATAGCCCATTATGTCATACCAACATACTAAAAAATCTTAAGAAAGTAGGAGACATAGTATCTTGTTTAATGCAAACATATTAGCATGTGAATAGGAGATGATATCTTTGAGTCCTACATAAAGAGCTTGCAAGTTAAAAACAAACTGAAATACAACTTTAATACACTTTGAAATGTATAGTGAACAATCAGAAGCTTTCCCTTATCAAAAAACTTCCATATTGCTTTTGTTTCTCTAGTCACAGGAAATAACTCTGTGTTTTCAGCATCTAAATGCACTGTCTTGCCTTAATTATGAAATCAGAAGTTAGGAAAACAATATCCTTTGTGCTTGCACGTTTCCCCTATGAGGAATGCAGGTTACTGCGGTATCTTTGTTTAAGTGCCATGCTTACAACTGTAGCTCCCACATGACTCTCTAGCTCAGTTTACATTGCCTCTGGCTCTCTTATTATTTACCTTGTTTCTGAAGCTCCTTGTAAGGAGAAAAGAAGCTGTTACTGAAAAATACAGTAATGTAATTTTCATCCTGAAAAGAAGGATGAAAATTTTGTTGACTGAATCATAGACTCATTTAGGTTGGATGAGACCTTTAGGATCATCAAGTTCAACCAACAAGCACTTCCACTGGTTGCCCCAATATCCTTGAACGGGTCCATCTGGCCCAAACAGACTTCTGTGTGTCCAAGTGGTGTAGCAGGCCACTGACCATTTTCCCTTGGATTATGAAGATTTCCTTTTGCTCCCCATCCCTTTTTTCTAGCTCAAGCGGCCTGGCACTCCAACAACTGTTCTTGCTATTGAAGGCTGAGACAAACAAGGCATTAAGTACCTCACACATTTTTTCATCCTTTGTCATTATGTTTGTTTTTTCATCCTTTGTCACTATGTTTGCCCCAATAAGCAGTAAGGGATGGAGTTTTTCCTTGGCCTTCCTTTTGTTGTGGAAGTGTTTATAGCTTTTTACATCTATAGCCAGAAGAATTTCTAGCTGAGTTTTCATTCTTGAAGTTTTCCTCCTGAAAAACCTCACAAAGTCCTTGTAGTCCTCCTGAGTTCCCTGCCCCTTCTTCCAAAGGTCATAAACACCTGTTATTTTATACTGAGTTCTATCCAAATTCTCTGTTCAGTCAGGTCACTCTTCTTCCCCACTGTTCATCTTTTGGCACATCAGGACAGCCTGCTCCTGCACCATTAAGATTTCCTTCTTGAAGGATCTACAGTCCTCCTGGACTCCTTTGCTCTTCAGGACTGTTGCCCAAGGGACTGTCTCAACCAGTCTCTTCAACAGACTAAAGCTGCCCTCTGGGAATCCAAAATAGTAGCAGTTTTTCTGGCGCTCTCTGGGAATTAAGTATTCTTATCATTTTATGATCACTGTGCCCCAGATGACCTCCAATCCTCACATCAACCACAAGTCCCTCTCTGTTTGTGAAACCCAGGTTAGGTGGGACACCTTCCTCACTTGGTTGAGTCACAAAACTGACTTAAATGTCTCCTCCTGTCTGTGGCCAGGTCTGCAAGGGGCCACAATAGGCACACGGACCATACAGAGAGACCTTACACACAGAACAGAACAACAGCAGAATAGGAAGGCAATGGAGGAGATAGGAAGGAGGAGTGGTGAGCAGGAAAGCAGCTGAGTCATTTGAACTTGTCTGTAGAGGGATTATGAAATGGATCTGTAGCCTTGAACAGGATCCCAAAACTACTGAAAAACCTGAGAAATGACTGAGAGTAGGAATGAAAATCTGTCTTTCAGCCACTGATACAATATGAGGGCACATCTGCCAGCTCAGGAGGGAGTCCAAAGCCCAGGAAGATAATAAAAGCAGTAATAAAATCTTATTCAGGAACTCATTTTAACACTTTCCACTGCAGCTACATTTTAGAGCAAAATCTGTCTTTTGCACACTTCAATTTGCAGATACCCACCCTTAACCCCCTTTACAGCATACTAAGCAAAGTAGGCAGGTGGAGCCTTTTCAGCTAATGATAGACCAAAATAATCATCTAGCAACTGGTGGTGCCTAACAGATGCCTGCAGATGCCTAATTAACATTCATGAAGCACTTGAATCCCTTAGATGAAAGCAGTATACAGTAAAAGCATAAATTATTATTATGGGTACTAACTGCTTCAAAAAACAATTGTGACTATTCTAGAAAAAGAAAAAGGTTTATTATTCCTTTTGCTAAGGAAGAATTGAATAAAGACCAACTGAAAAACCTTATTTTCCCTACACAATAATTATTTTACTGCCATGTAAATAGTAACAAACAAATATTAAAAGCTGCTCAGGTGTTTCAGGAGCCTGGATTTCTAACAAAATCTAACATTCCAGCTAAATCTGACAGAAAGCTGGACAATCAACAATCATTAATGTGATTGAAAATTTAAAACAGACTACTCAATCATGCTACAGAGCTGCTAAGAGCATTCTGTGTCCTTTCCTTGTCCCTGACCCTTAAGCTGCTTTGCATCTGGATATTTAAATACTTTGCACAGCTGTGTCTTGCAGACTTCGCTTTCTCCATCTGCTTGTTTGTTTTCCCGGTTTTATTTTTCAGGCTGCTATTTTGTATAAGCAAAATTATCCTTTTATGCCTCCTCTGCCTCTGTTATTTCTTCTAGATATTGTAAACTACAGCATCTGTGGTACTTCTCCTGTTATAGATTGAAATTCTTCTAGGTAGTGTGGGATAGAGATAAGAAGCCTCAATTGAACATGAAGCTGATGCCCTAGTCTGACACATAAATCCCCATAGCTTTTTATTTCTGAATTTTTTTACAGAGTATGCCCTCTGTGTATAAATGACTTCTTTTGATTCTTTACAAGTATGTATCAGGGGTCAATAGAAAAAAAAAAAAAAAAAAAAAGAAAAGCCACTGGGCATTCAAGAGTCAAGAGAATACAGTTACCCTCTACATTAGCAAGAGTGAGACTTATTTGTTTTTTGTAAGATATTCTGAAAACTCTGACAGTAAATATTACTAAAAAAGAGTTCATGACCTAAGAAGAGTAAGGATTCAGATTTGATTTTTAAAGCATTTCTCTGTCTTCAGGTCAGTATGTTTGCATAATGAAAGGATGTTTCCTGACCTTTTTATCTCTGAAGGGTGGGAAGTAACTTTAGGTTCAAACATTTATCTCATATCCTAGAAACAAATTGAGCCAAGTTTTCAAGTCCTATCTCCCAGTTATTTCTGGATTACTGAGCTTTGCTTACTCTGAACTGTTTCATAAAGGAAGTTAAAAATTAATGCCGCTGCTTAGCTATATACTTAAATATGAGCTCAGCTTTCAGCACAAACAGATGTTCTTTGCTTAGTTGGGATGGTCTGGAAAAAAAAACAATTACAAAATTGTTTTGATGTGTTCAATTCTAGGAATCTGTTAATGGCTTATGAACAGAACACACGGATGGCTCTGTTAGGTCAGGACTGTGGCTTTTTCACCAGATATCAGAAGCAGATATGATGGGACAAAAGGTAGGGGTCACCTACTGGAAACCCGCATGGATTATAACATCCTATCGCTTTCTTATGCATTAATGCATCCCTGATTATTTCTTTCCTGTATTATCCTGTACCAAGTCCTATCAATGTGAAACAAATTGCAAGATCAGAATCTTTCCTGCTTAAAGAAATCTCTCAGATTACCTTAAAAATTTCATTTGTTGGGTTTTGTAATAGCTGTTATATCCTGCTGAATTATTGTGAAATATCAAGAGTAAGGTAGCAAAACATGCCCTAATGAACAGAACTTTAGGAAACATGAATCACTGAAATAAAATTCTGCATGACCTTGGGGAGAGGGAGAGGAAAGAAGGAAAGGTCAAATTTATAAGAGTAACTTCTGATCATGAGCTTTGCTCTTGGACACAGTTTACATTCAGTCCATGCATGGTGCATTTCCAGCACTCTTTAGCTTCACGGAAGTTTTAGAAATGTCTGGAATTGCTCTGTGAGCCTTACAGAGACACCTAATCATATCCAGGTAAATTCTCCTTAGTTCTATAAATAATAATCATACATCATCTTGAAAAAAAATACAAACCTTAAAAACAAACACAGCATGAAGCTAAGGGGAATCTATTTCACAATTTCTTTACTCACAAGTTCTTCTAGAATCACAGACTTTAGAGGAAAGACTATTAAACTACCTCATCTTCATCTCTTGTTTATCACCGATGCCTAACGTTTCTCCAAGTTATTCCTGAACTGACCACAGTAGTTCACATTTGATGGAAGGAGGTGATTATGTTGCCATTCATCAGCTCTTCCAATGTCACCACAGCAACCTACTGTGTACTAACACAGGCCATGACTGAAATAAACATTGTTGCTGATTTCTAATTCAGTGGTCTTGATTAAGAAACCCAGTTTTAGGCCATTTTACCTTCTGCATTCAGAAGTGCAACAGGAATTTATTCCATTTCCCATAGATTAAAAGCTAGAGTTCATCTGGGAAGAGTGAACTGCCCTTGATTTCTTACAGCACTCCAAAGGCCAAAGCTTTGGTTAGAAAAATACTAATGGTTTATTATTGCTAATGCTAATTAAAGAAAAAGGAGCTATTCACACAATTTTTTTAGACAAAGCTTAGCAAAATGAAGAGCTAGGTCTCATTCTTACCCATTTAGGTTTTGCACCCAACTTCATCTGTGAAAGGAGAAAATTTAATAAACTCACTGACTGCCCTAAGGACTGAGACACCTGAAAGATTTTCAACAAGTCTCAATAGCAGCCCTGAATATGACTCTTGTTATGTTTACCTCCAAGTTTGTCAGTTATTCTGAAGTGCACTGATTTATGTTCCCATAACAGGGGACTTTAGGAATTCTGTGTGTTTTATTACTTGAGGCTCTAGGTGTATAAGACAGAGAATGTCAGCTTTAGGGCTCGTGATACTGGTTCAAAACATGAAAGCCATATGATGTAAAAGGTAAGTCTATATTATTTAATTCAGCTGGCTCAAATAACTGAAGGGTTGAATTTGTACAAATATCTTTCCCTGGAGTAGGTATTGCTCCTCCTCATTTCATCTTGATACCAGAGCTGATGTTATTTGTTCTGCTTTGTTTGGAAAGATACATAATGCCAAAACAAACTCTGTTCCTGTGTAGTCTGGCTAATATGATAGAAGTAGAGTTATCTGATCACAGCCAAGCTGAATCACATTTGTTTCATGCAGGATTGATTTTGCTATTGATCACTAACAAAGACATTATTTGTGACAGCAGGATTGCAGTGAAACTTGCCTCACTTGAAGGAGGGCTTTATGAATAGTCTTTTATGCTATTTCTTGATATAGCCGCTTTTGTCCCAATTAGTAATGATATCAGCAAGTCCAAGGTGTGGAGAAATCTTTCCTTGCCCAACTGAAATACTCTCTCCTTCAAGGCTGCAGCTGTTAGTGTCCTCCACCCAAACGACCAAGGCATACATTTAACCTCAAACTGAAAAAGGAAATAGTTTCATACCTGACAAAGGGGTAGTTTTTCATTTCCCCCACCCAAATACCACATGGGAAATCTGTTAGGTGGGTAGAGCTAATACACACCCCAAATAATCCCATGGTTACTCTAGAAGCCAAAACATCTTACATTGTGTTTACACCATGTCCTCCTGATGAAAGTGTCCTGGGTGAGGCTCTGTGGCTGGCTTTATTTTCAACATTCTGCAGTTATTTGCATGTCATTTTCACCGAACTATATGAAAATGCTTTCAAGTTTTTACAGACTTCTTTGGAAGGAACTACTTTTACCATCAACAAAAGAACAGTTTTGTTTCTTAACAGCACTCATGATAAGCCAAAAAGCACTAATTTCTCCTCACTTGTAAAACATTTAACATATCGCTACCCACACCCTGTAATTTCAAGACTTCTAGGATTTATATTTTAAAAGCATAATTGAAACTTCTTGGCAAAGGCCTTATGACTTCCAGTCAAAATGGTTATAGAAGAAAAATTCTCTGTCTCAATGTAGAAGAAATCCTGCCTAAATTAAAAGCAGCTGATATTAGCTCTTTTTCCCCTATAATAATATCTACCTTTAAGATGACAGCTAAAATATAAGGTATTCTTGCATTTCAAGAGACTATGAGAGGAAAAAGGATTGGTGGGGCTATTTTAGTGATGCCACGTGGAACTTATAATATATTTTGTCAAAACAACTGTTTATTCATATACATAGGGAAATGTACTTTTAATTTAGAATTCATTCTAAATCTCATGCCTTAACTCAGTGAATCATAATAACTCAATGCCTAAACTAGCACACGAAAGAGAGTACAAAGGTTCATGCTACCTTTGTACTCTCTATAATACATGAGCGTATTATACTGCAATCACAGCTTTCTTAACATTTGAGAACAATTTAAATAAAATCATCTTATTATCTCATTGCTACTTTCTGGAAGAGTTACGTGCAGGGGCATTGTTGAAGTTCAGCCTATTTTTCCTCACTATACAAAAGCATTGTAAAAGTTCTGGAAAGAGAAGATGTTTAGATCATAAAAACATAGATCATACCAACATAGGAGGCAGACTCAACCTCCCCCAGAATGCAGATTCTCAGATACTGTCAGTGAAGAATAACTTAAAAATAGCAAAATGGATCCAATGACAGCAAGATAGGACAAACACTTTGAGTAAATATCTAACACCATATCCTGAGTCCAAAAGCCTATCTACAGCTTTCTGGGCCATCAACCTTGAATTTTCTGAAGAGCTTCTAGAAACTCCGTGTACCTGTATTACGCTGTCTATTTTTCCTCCAAATAATGCCAGGCAAAAGGCATTCCTGACCTCCAGTGACATGGGCCTGGGACAGCAGTAATTGTTTTTCTCTTTGGAATCACAGGATTCTACAGTCATTGCTTGGCCCAGCATTTATCTACTCTCCAGAACAGTAAGAGCACAGGAGTTGGACTCAATGATCCTTGTGGGTATCTTCCAAATCATGATATTCTGTCCTACTCTGCCAGCAAATGTCTTTCTATAATAATATCTGACCCACAGTAATCCCTATTTTATACTACACAGACAACAAATTGTTTTGATTTTTCTTGCAAGACTGTATTTTGCTTCTTCATGTCTCATTAGCTTACAGGGAGAATATTAAAAAAAAGTTTAGCGTTGACAGTAGTTCATTTCCTGCTCAGTGCTGATGCCCGTAGGCCAGAGACTGATGACATGTCTACAACACTAGATCAAAATGAAAGGCCAGCTCTGAAATTCGGTTATTAAAAACGGTGTTTTAAAAATGGTTTTTCCCTGCTACAATCTGCATTAGCAATTATGTTGTGACACTGATGCAATGGTAACTATAAAACAAAAATGTGAGATTCTTGAAGGGGACAACATTTACTGAGCAGTTTACTCAGAGTTATGAAATGATATTGCAAAGGGGATCAGAATGACCACTAATCTTGGCATGTTTGTAACAATTCTCTTATATTAGAAGCCACTTATTGTAGGAAAATGAGAGATGGCTTTATAGGAGACAAGAAAAAAATGTTAAAATGATGTTCAAAATCATGCTTTGAAAAGCCAAATGTAGTGCTGTGATTATTATTATCATCTTTTCTTTTTATGCTCTCCTCTGTAGTCTTGTCTGTAGCTGCACTCCTAAGACCCCTAGGGCACAGAAGCTCTTAATTCATCAGAGAATGAGCTCTCTTTGTTCTATATGCTTTATAATACTCTCCAAATCAGCCGTAATTCCTTTAATGTAAATAAAAACAAAGGTATCACAGTTGTGTAGTATTGGGAGAGACTTCAAGGATACAGAAGCCTATCTGCTTTCTTTGAGGAAAAATTAAATGTTCCTAGGCTATCCATGACAAGTCTGTCTAACCCATTCCTAAAACAGATTTTTCCTTTCAGAAGAGGCACGGGATTCTTTGGTTACTTTCTGAAGTCTGCTTCACTATTTATCTCTTTTTATTATTAGAGATTGTTTTTAATAGTTCCATGGATGGGAGAAGCAAGATGAAATTTTGATTGTGATTAAACATTGCTTTGGATTTTTTGATCAGGTACCTACATATGATATGCGTGGATAAAAGAGCAAAAGCCCTAAGTTTCAGCAGTATGGTTTTGGAGAAAAAAAAAACAAAAAACCCCCACATTTGATCTGTACTGTCAAAATACTTCTTATGTCAGTGTCTACTTTCATAACTGGCTATCAAATACTAAGTTGTTTTCAAGTAGCTTCAAAGCAAAACTCATGAAATACATGTTTGTCAGGAAAACAGTAAGAATTACTAGTGTTAAGTCTCCTACCCTTTCCCAAAGTTTTAATGCATTAAGTGCTCCCTTGTTTCCTGTGGACATCTGTGTGATTTTCATAGTAAAGACAACTTCTTATTTCGATAATATGGATAGTGTGTCCTGGTCCATCATTTCATAATTCCTAACATCTACTCTTGAAATTCTAACATGAAAAATATCACAATTAAAAGTTTTATTAGGTGTTTTTTACTTTATTTACTTTATTTTGTTTATTTTTATGACTATATATTGAAAACATTCAGTGAAATAATCTATTGCAAAATAATATTTTGGGGTTTTTTTTGCAGTTCATTGAACGTAGACATAAATGTCCTACTGTTACACTTGGAAAGATATTCTACACAAATTAAGGTTAGTAACAACCAACAGTGTGTGTTGACAGAAAGCTACATCTAGTCTTCAATTAGGATATAGATTTGCATACATAGGCATAACTGGACTAGTTTTATCTTCTGATTATCTGCTTTGTTCTCCTAAAGATGGTGCAAAACCCCCTCCCAGAATGTTTTTTCTGTGAGCCAAGTATGCTTGCAGACAAACCTGAATACTTGGCAGCTGTATCCTATGGTATGCAGTTTCAGATTAAAACTAGCTTGGTATGTGCTGCATGTGTTACAATCACACTTCAATCTGAAGCCCCCATATATCCTAAATCAAAACAGCAATGAATACTTGAGGCTCAGAAATGATCTTGCATCTCTGGCCATCTGTGGGGCAGATGTGCAACACTATTCTCACCAAAAACAGTTTCAAACTCACCTTCCTGTTGTGCTTCTTCCAATCAACCCATTTCCAGATCTCGCTGCTGGCAGCAGTCATATTGCATGTTTGGTTTAATAGCTTTGCACCCTGATATAATCCATCCCTTATGTGTGCACGCATTCCTCCAGGCTCTCTTGGCAAAGTTCCTGAGGTGTACACAAGTGAACAGTGAGGAAGATGACAACTGTGGCACTGAAATGAAAGTGCACCTACTGAAAAGAGAAAGGGATGCCAACTGGTAAAATATGTGGTAAATTTGGACACTGAAGCTGTTGGAGCAGGAATGCTGGACCCTCAACATATTTTAGAAGCATGTGGGAAGATTTTATTTAAAAAAGCTCCAATGTCTCTTCCACCACTGTGATAACACAAACACACTCCCTACAACACCAATAATCTAGAAGTGACTACATGTTCATTGCAAGTAAAACATAAGTCTCTAGTGCACTTTTCTGTGTGATTTTGCTTAGCCACTTTCTTCCCCAAAAAGCTATTATAATATGTATATATTATATAATATTAATTGAATTGTTATGTAGATACTTTAGAGAAGAAAACCCTACAGAGTACTGCTATCATATAAAATGTGAGGTTTTCAATGAGAAACTTTGTCATTTTCCATCAACTCATCAAACAAGTCATCCAGTCCTCCACAGAGCAGACTTCACTCTGGCACAGGATGCTGCTGAATGGAGAGGACTCCCAGAGAAACCTGTTTCCCTTCCTGCAAACCATATGTTCCACATACTGCCCAGTGACAGCACACTCTAAAAAAGAGAGGGCATGGGTAGGATGAAGCAGGAGACACTCAGTTCACTACCACTTAACAGCAGAAAGTGGGCTGGCTTTGTCTGATAACATTTGAGCCACAGCTCTGCACATCATTGGTCTACAAACTATCCTACTGCTTCTTCTGTGGCAGCAAAAGGAAATGGGAACACATGGAGAAGGGGTCTAATCTATTTCTTCACCGTTAAGTGAATTTTACTTGACACATATCTTCAGATCTCCTGGTGAAAGCAACTATAAAAGTGAAATATGTGGTAGTATATGACAGCAACTGCTTGTTTTCCTGCTCAGTATTTAGTGCATCTCTAGTCTGGGAAACTTGGGTACCATTTTCATATAAATATCTTGCTGCTTTGTTACTGCTGTATAATAATTATAAAAAATGGTTTTTTTGTTAATACTAATAGAACTTCTGAAGAATTTTTAGTTTATTTTGTCAAGAAATAATACTTAATAAAAAGTCTTTACAGTAATCTTTTGCTAATCTGACTTGTAGATTTTGTTATCTGTAATGAGCTTTTCATCCTAGTTTGAATAAATAAACTTCTCTTTCATTTCTTGTCCCATGAAGGACAAGACTAGCACCTGTAGATTCATTAAACACAAACAATTCCTGGTATTGTACAGATATCAATTACAGGCCAACTAACATTACCATGTTGTATTCTGTTTGATGCTACCCAGCACAGTGCTATTTGCTAATGTTATTAATTCTATAAAAGTAAAATGGGTGAAGATTTGGGAACTGTAACCATAGTTATGGGTAGCACAATCCCAGCATTTAAAGGAGAACCGCTAAATTTTGAAGATTGAAAAATGGGAAAGTTACGTATATGTGTGTATATATATATATATATATATATATATATATATATATATATACACATATATATGCAGAACATAAAGGACCACAGCCTACCAGTAATGCTGAAAGCTCAAACCTGCTCCAGTGAATTTATCCAAGATCCTTGACAGCCTGACAGAAAGAACTGAGCCTAGTCTAGCAATGAATCACCTTTCCTTATCAACTGAAATTGCTGGAGAGGATGCTCCTGCACCTGGCAATCCAAGGAGTCCCAGCCAGAATGAGCAGCTCCATTCCCTAGTTCTGCCCTTTCCATATGCAAGAACAGAAGGATGCACACTCTATTTCCAACAGTTAAATACAGCCTTTGCCAAATGCAATAAGGCTGTTTGCAGATTGAAACTTTGAGAATTTCAGCATGAATTTTTTTTTTTTTTTTATCAATAAGTAAACATTGCATAACCCTTGGAGAAAAAAAAAGCCATGTTCCAGATTTTGCAAGAATTTTGAAAATCACATAGTTAAAATCTATTTTATTCTCATCATATGAGTTTCTAGGTAATGGAAGTACATGATCTCACACCACACTACATGAGACTCAAAGTCTGTTTTCACACCTATGTAGTGCTCTTAACTTCAGTAACGTTATATGACTACAGTTAAAAGCATCTACTAAGAAACTGTTAGCTTGTTTGAGACTCAGAACATTTTCTAAAGTGGGAAAAAGAGCCTTGATAATCGTTGCCATACTGGAGTTTAAAAAGAAGTCACTTGGAAACTGTATTTACTTATTATACAGAGCACTGCATTCAAAAAATCTGCAACAATTTGTACAATGTTTACTATCACAAGAGATTCCTGTCATAGTATGAATATTTCTCTTTAATGTAAATGCACTACAGAATATTGCTTGAAAATAACATCATCAACTTAAGTGAAAAAGAAAAGGATTATATTTGCCTCAAATGACCAAGTTCAACTTAGAATCATGGGGCCTGAGATTTGAGCAGAAATCCATTATTTGATGTCCTCAACAAATCAGGATGTGTTCATTAAAAGGTTTAATAGACTTCAGAGAGATGTAAGTGTATACTGAGAGCATCAAGAGACTGATAGTGGGAATGGAATGATATCACCACTGTAAGCAACACTATCAGCAGTAGGGTGGGTAATGCACTAATGTGGATTTCTGAGGGGACAGCAAACATCCTGCAAGACAATATGCAAGAACAGGGGATACAGCTTCAGAAAATATCCACAGCACTTAGAAAGTGTGTCGGTCTTTTCTTTAATCAGATAAAGAATGCTGTGATAACATGCTGTGTTAAGCCAGCACCTAATATCCTGAAAAATTGCCTTAAATACTTGTCAATTTTTTAGGTTTTTTTCTGGAAAGACACTGGATCTTACTAGTGACGCATTCGCAAGGAATGTCAGTTTGAATCTTTTCTATGACCCCAACATAGAGATATTCGGATTTACTAATGGACTCCTGGGAATAACTATGAAAATAGCTATTACCCTCTTGAGGAGAATAAGGAGAAAGAGCATGCCCTGCTTATTTTGAAACTACAGATCTGCCTCTGTCTGTTCTGACAGCTTCAACTTACAATTGGAAAAGATGGCATTGCTTGTAACAGACTTGAATCATATCTGTTCCACTTATATCTGGCTGAGAGCTAGCCCTGAGATGAGCTGCACAGTAGATCAACAATAGCAGAAGATCAAGCAAAATGAGACCAGGGAATTTATGGAATTTAGAATTCCATACTAATGAGTTTGGAGAATTTGCAGGCTGAGATACTCTCTGCAAAGGAAGCCATATAGACACAGAGCATTGCCATCAAATTAGAGTTATTTCTGTATTTCCTCCTGGCTGATTATTAAAGTTCTTAACTTATTTTTTCCCATGTTTTTTCCCAGAGTGAACTTACCACAATAAATGATAGAAATCTATCTTGAAAAATCTTTCTGTGCTCTGAATTCACAAAATATTGTATTCTGCAATTCCAAATGTGTATTAGGTATTTAGGATGAGGTAGGATTTCTTTAACTTTTTCATTTACATAATTAGATGCTAGGTCATTAACAGAAGGCTCTCTTCTGAAAAGAAGATATATTAACAGTTCCACAACAGTTGCACTCTAAAGGTTTTGGTCTGCCTTTATTCCTGATTAACCATTTTCACAGATGCATGATTTCAGAAAAAAAAAAAAAAA
>VXBR01001239.1:176557-188159 GCA_013400215.1 Cisticola juncidis
AAAAAACCAAAAACAAAAAACCACTGTTAGTACCTTTCCAAAAATAATGGTGGACAGAATATTGTAACTGAATTATGCCCTAAAATTTCTGCTGACCTTTGAAAAATTCCAGTACCCTATTATTTGAAGTATAGGTTTGAAAACAGATGGGAAAAGAAGTCTTTTGTAAGATTTATCTCCTTTGTTGCTCCTGTAAAAATCCATCAGAAACATGCCATGCCATGTTGTCTTTGAGAAAAGTCAAGCCTCACTTCAATAAATAGGGCAGCTCTGTTTCCTGTGCTTTTGGCACTCTCTGGTGCTGGAGTCAAACCATGGGAAAGAAGAAAAATCTGCATGGGAAGATGTGTTTATGTAAGGGGCAGAGAGATGGACAGGAGAGAAGGATATTAGGAAAGAAGACTAAGGGGGAGACGAGCTGGACTTTTACACAGAACCACAACATAAAATTGATTGATCATAATTGGCCACCTACAGAGGTTGAATATGCAAGCCAAAATCTTACTTTTGAATGAGAAAAAATCTGCCGAGCACCCATGAAGAAACTTCAGTTGCAGGCCCACAGTGGAGCAAGGACCAGAGGGAACATCCAACTGCACTTGCTGCACATCTTCCCTCCCCGTGTTACACAACCAGGGTGCACAAGCCACCCTAGACCGTGACCAATGTTCCCTGACATCACCAAATAGTCCTAAACTGAAAACACTGATGATGATAGAAGAGCCTTTCCTGTTAAAGTTTTATGTCTAAGTCAGACACAGAGGTGCTACCCAGAAGGACAGAGTTCCTTTTCTGTCACAATCCTATCCTTGTCTTATTTTACTAAAATGGAAGAGAAGTTAATGGCAGTGGCAATGGTGATGTTTTTGTTGTTTGTTTGGAGTGGTCAGTGCTTCCTAGGAATGGATCTGAGAGCACAGCCTTCACTTTACACAGGCCAATAAGCTCACCATATTTACAATAAATTCTTAGGGAGCTGAAGATGAAATACCAGAAGCATCTCCCTCTGTGGCTTGTGTCTACTGAAATTTAAGTGGAGGCTGATTTGTGCTGACATTCCTTTTTTACTTTCCAAGGCTGTAATGACTAATACTTCAGTAGATACTATACTAAAAGCTTCCACTTTCTTCAACAATAAAATTTAAGGATTCATTCAAACTAGAAACTTCCTCTGGCAAATTATTTTGATATGTAAGGATGCTGTAAAATAAAGATTACAGAAAAATATTTTCTATTAGTTATATTTATCTGATTGTTCTTTCTAAGACCTCTATAGCTATTGTTGGACTGTAACTTTTAATTTGTAGTAAAAAAACTAGAAAGAAAATAAAGTGGGTTTTACTGTCAAATTTAGGTGACACAAAATTGTAATTTGAATCCTCATGCACAGAAACTGAAATTTAACACCTTGGAAATTGTTTTTTGGTTTTTTGTTCCTGGGATTTTTTTCTTTTACTCAGAAGAAACAGAGGATCATCTGGAAAATATTCTACTCTTTGATCCAATACACATCAATTTTAGACCTACCTTAACAGCTTTAAGGGTGGAATTCCTTATTTCCAGCCTTCCTTCTGTTATCAGAACAAATAGAAGGTTCTGTTTACCAGCAGTCAAATGATTTGCAGATGACAGTCAAAAAGGAATTTATAAAGTTTCTGTTCCAAGGAAAGCCATGATCCCCTTAGCTTAAAAAAATCTCCAAACTGACATTTCCAATATTTTCAAGAATGCCTAAAAACCTAAAGCTCCACCCTCAAGCTTTCCCTGTTTTTTTCTATCCTTTTGTTCCCAAATATGTTCAAAATATTCCATCCCTTGATTCTATTGTAAATATGAATTCACATATAATATACAGAGTCAGAACTCTGTAATTTATGGATATTTTAAGGGTAAACTTGTTACAAGAACACCTTTTCTTCCCTTTAAACTACTCTCAAGAACAGAGCCAGCTATGAATACCAAGCTCTTGGCCTCTGTAATAATCTTCCTTGTGTGTGTGTGTGTTTTTATGGTCTGCTCCTGCAAACCTTGCTTGCTTTAGGTAATCTTCCCTTACATCAGTATTTAAACAGAAGTGAGTGGAACTTCTTACACAAGACACTACTTGACATGAGCAGCAGATGATAAAGTCAAGCTCTTTGTAGGTATTGCAGGATGTGATTTTTTTTTCCCTTACAACAATAGCATACTTCAAAAGAGAGGGCTGGAAAGGAAGTGTCCTTTGAGCAGCAGCCTTTTTGAAGCCACATCTGAAGTCTCAAGTCCTAAATCAGTGTACACAGCCTTCATGCAAAGCACAGACCAACTTTTAGCATCCTGTAATGCTGCATTCATTTGTCAGTCCTTAGGGACAATCATATTTGTGAATAGAAATTTCTTCTTAATTGTGTTTGTCAACATTCATTAGCAAAATAAACTGGCCCAAGTTATGAGGTGGTATGAAGTGGTATAACTCTACATATGTCAAAAAACTATGAGTATCTGATGTTATACACAAAAAATATTAACTGCTATATTAAAAGAAGGTTGCTCTGTACACCCTGCAAATTTTAGCATATAGTACAGTAACAATGTACAGATTTTCCAGCTTTTATATATTATGTATGTGAATAGTCATACAAAAAATGGACAAGACCCAGGATCTTTTCAGTACTGCTTGTATTTGAGAAGCATTAAACACAAACAAGTGTGAACCTGTAAGGAAGTTTCTTAGGACTGAAGAATATTTTTGCCCAAAGAGCCTGAAATTCCAGAGACTGATACTTCTACAACCTTCACATTAACTCCCTAGGAAAAAAAAATGGGTGGGGCATTATTTATTCATGTCTTGTATGGTGACCTAAGAATCAAGGAGACACGACAGATCTTGATGGCCAAGAATTTCATAAACCACATGAAAGACAAAATACCACATACCTAGCAAAGAAAGAATCCTTAGAAAAAGTGACAATTCTTCACATCCCCTTATTCTTGCCCATTAGCACTAGTATTATTTGTCACTTATATTTCAAATCAAAATAGATTGCTCTTTTTCCCCCTGTGGATAAACACATAGATTTTTATACCCACCTCTCAGAAATCAGTTTTAAAATATGTGCCATAAACCTGGAGAAAAGACTTAGGACTTGTCCTGAAAGTAAGAATACTCTTTCCAGAGGTTTTTATTTCTAATTTGTGTGGCCAACGAGGTGCAGTGGGACACGTGGCACGCAGCCAAATAGATCTGAGACAGCTTCCAGCACAGGATGGATAGAAGTCCAGTGAAGTAAACCTGCTTGTCTTCAGAAGTCTCCAGGGACAGAGAACTCCAGGCTCTGCCTGTACAACTCAGCGCTTCTGTAGATACTGAGGTCCCTTGGAGAGTCACCCAGTCCCTTCTGTGCTGCATAAATGAGAAGCTGAGCAACAAAGACTCCATCATACCATTTTATTCATATGACACTGTGAACCAGTCTGCAAGGATTGGAAAATGTTTAGAACCAGAAATAACTCCAGGTGAAGGCCTCTGATTGCCACAGTACGTTGCAAATCATAACAGGCAAGCACAAGAGATCACATAACCTTACGAAACATTCCAGGACAGTTAAATGGAATACTTCCCTTGCACAATTTGAGAAAAGTTCATCTCTAAAGCATGACATGAAAACTCTTGCTCAATACTGCTGTTTTCATTTGAACTCAAAATGAATAAACAGACCCAAAGGAGTCTGGCTTTAGGGCAATTGCCTGCATAGGTACTCAAGCGTTACAGATAGCTCTGTAATGAAATGCAACCTGGCCAACTATTTCAGAGTACAGCATTCATTGTTGTGATACCTAAAGAAAAAAAGATTCCTCATGAATTGTCTTATGAGTATTCACTCTCTTCTTACAGATCTCAGTGCAGCACCAACTCCCAGACCTGAGCATTGTCTTCAGAGCTGTTGAGGTAGGAGTCATTACACTGTGACAGCACAACAGATCAGGTAATATCAGAAGAGGCTTCAATGTTGTATATTAATGAAAAAAATTACACTAAGCAAGAAAGAGGCCTTTATTTTTCTTGTAAAAGAAGCCTTTTCTTATATTTTATACTTATGCTGCATCTCACTGAAGGAAAATTTTATATAGAAAATTATATCTATTATATATATATCATAGTTATTTTCTATAGCAGGGTCCCTAGGTTTTGATTGAAAATTTTTCCCAGACATCCCTAATGTCTGTTATCCTTTGAATTTCCAACTGCATTGCCGACACAGATATTGTCTAGCAGGCATAACACTCTAAGCAGAGGACATTTTACTTGTTTATCTCTTCCTACATCTCCAAACAATATTTAAAGTGGGAAGTGTAATTTTCAGGAAGGTTTTTTTAGAACAATCTACAGACCCTTTAATTAAATATGCCAATATTTTATTAATTCTCAGCTAAACATTCTGAATTTGATATGTTATAGCTAGATCAGCTCTATATTTGAATGCAAATCTCTCTTATTGAAATAACTGACACCAAACACTGTTTTTTCAGAATTACTGAACATTATACTACTGTTACTCCTAATAATACTCCTACTGCTTTAATTGCAATAATTTAAGATAGCTTAGTTTCATTTCAGAGCTTGCCAACAGGGGCATGGAAATCAGAGGTAAAAAAGAAACACAAATACAGTAAAAGGGAGCAGAATGGAAGATTTCTTTGAATTTGGTAACTGCATCTGAGTCCTTCACACTCTGAATCTGATGTGTTTTTGATTGAGTTACATGTTACCAATCTATGCTATGAGTTATGCTCATAATAAGGTGATTTTGTACATCAGTCCAAAAAAATTGTGCAGGATATCTATTGACAGATACAGAACTAAGTTTAAAAAAAACCAAAAAACCAAAACTGAATTATCACTTTGAAGAGAAACTTTTATTCCAGATAATTGTATTTAAAAAACAAAATTACAAACTCCTGAAATGGTTTTTAAAGAGGATGGGGATAGGAGTAGTGGGAGGAGGATTTTTCTTTAACTACAAACAAAAATATGCTTGGATTAGTTTAATGTTCAATCCTGCAAGTTGCCAAGCTTTCTGGTCCCAATTCAGTAAATTACTTAAGCATGAGCCTAAGTTTTAGGCACATCTTCAATTCCAAAGAAATTATCTGACTCACACATCCCTAATAAATGGCTGGGCTAGAGCCAGGGATCTCAGTATTTACTAGTATTAAGACATTTGTTTCCTAATTGAACTAATAATGATAGGTAGATTGCATAGAGACTAAAACCTGCTGCAAAGCTCCTTGCAAGGCTGGCATCACAGCTGGCTCTGCTGTAACCCTCAGCTCACAGTGGGACTCGACCGTCCCTGCCACGGTACAAAGCTGGCTGCAGCGTTCCTGCCCTCCCAACATTCCTCCTGGCCCAGGGTGAATCATGTTCAGTGTTGCTGAAATTCCTAGTTATCCAAACAAGCAATAATAGAAACATTTGAACAGAAAGAATTTTTGAGTCATGTAGGTGGTTTTCTTGTGTGGGAAACTACCCGCTTTGTATCGATGTGATTAGGAAAGTCAGCTTCGTTTCCCTCTGGCTGCCTGAGGCAGGCAAGAAAAAGCACCTTCATGCTGCTATTCCTTCCTCCTCTCAGCAACACAGAAGAAAAGATTATTACCATTTATGTCATAGTCAGGTTAAGAGAATACATTCCCTCTCTGTAAGGCATCACCTCTTACCAGTAAAAGCTTTTTCCAGAATTTTACACTGCCCACCCTGAACTCAGCCATCCAGCTAGATGAAGAAAGTGCTACCCAAGTACATGCTGCCCAGTGCACAAAGAATCATGCTGGGACACCAGAAATATTGTTCTGGTGGTGTTCAACAATATACCAAACCCTCATCAGACATGGTACCTGCCTAAAACTGACTAGATTGACTAAAAAAAGCTACTGAGTAGAAGTGAGGAAGATAGTGCAATAAGACTGTGCCCCTCTCTATTTGTGCTCTTCTGGTCTCTGACAAGCTAGGACAGAAACCTTAAAACAGAAGAGTTTTCCTGAAAGACCAGAAAAGAGCAATTAGCTTTGGAAAGCTTCTAAAGCAAACATGAGGAGCAGCATGGGATGTAGTCCAAAAGAGTTTCTTCAAAAAAATTTTTTAAAAAGGCAAGAGACCTGAGCACGACAGGCAAGAAAAGACAGCAGACAGTAGCTTCTCACAGCAGCATGAAAATGATGTGACTGGGGAAAAAACAAGCCAGGATGAGGTTTAAGTTGAGGCAGGTCTGGAGTAAAACATCAGATCTGGAACCAATCAAGCAACAAGGAGGGAGAACGAGGACAGCAATCCCTCAGATATGTTGAAAGCCCAGTGAGGACACGATTTCAAAAACAGCAGGCTGTGAACATGGCTGTGTTGAAGATGGCTGATGAGCCAAAACCCTGGTCAGAGTTGTGTTGGCTGAGCAGGAGTGGAGCAGAGGGAGAGAACTCGGCTGGGGTAGAGGATCTCTGCGACTCAACATGAGTCCAGAGATGGCAGGGGAAAGGTTTTTCATGCCAGAAAATGAGACAGGCTTGCATGGGAAGCATTACTATGCAAAGAATTTATTCCTGTGAGAACATGGATGTGCTGGATATTAGGAATAGAATTTAAACCTTTCCCAACCCTGCTCAGCTTTGACATCATGCTGACAATGGCACTTTTCAACAGGTATTTCAGGGGGAACTTCAACCATCACCCAAGAGATTTTATTAGTCAATATGACAAACTGTGACATCTTTCCAGAAGAGAGCTTAACAACAAGTTTGCATCAGTTTTGCAGCAGCCCTTGGGCTGCATTTTCAATCTAAGGATAGAGAATGATGTCTGTTGAAAGTGCTATGCTGAAACTGGTGACATCACCAGTGGCAAAGGATAGGAACTGCCTTCATGCTGCTCTCAGCAGCCTTAATATAAAAATGATTAATCATAAGTGCAAAAAAAAAAAGTTGTTATACTGTCTCAGCTCTTTTATCATTAAATTATACTGCCTATGTTACTTATTAGTTCTGGACTGACTTTTCTATTTTTAATATAAACACAGGGTAGGTAATTATAAGTGACATCTGCATACATGCTTCCAAAGTGTGGATAAAACCTTTCAACATACTGAAATATACTTGTTAGTGCACACACTTAGATCCTGTCAGATAATAAGAAGGAAATTTACAGAGAAAGATAATAAAGGAAGTCATCTATGGTATCACTGGTCACCTCCTTATTGGTATTTTAGATAAGAGATAATTAGTCCAAGGAAATCTATCTATACTGTCATATACATAGACAGGCTGCCTGTATTGTACACAAATAGATCTTGGCTACTGTGGTGTCAATGACAGAGATGGGTAGTTGTGAAAATTTCAGAGAAGTTAGAGGAAAGCTGAAAGGAAGAGTCACAACAAAAATCCATTTGTAAGCAAACATCTGTGTACAGGAACGAAGGCTCACTAATGTTTTTTTGGTGGTCAGTTCTGAACAGAATAGTCTGCAGATTAAATGACCACGAAAATAGAAATGTTCTCATAAATAATGTAACATTTGTATCAAGAAAGTCATCACTGAAAAATTAAGCACTGATAAAAAATATTTGAGTCGCACAGATGTACAGACAGGTGCTCACTTGGTATCCATAAGTAGATAAAGAAATGCTCTAAAGGTCTGGCCTATTCAGCACCAATCTCAGTGAAGATTGTTCAAGACTGCAGCTGAAATAGTGTATTTCAAAGTTTTTATGTTTAAATAACTAGAATATTTATATCTCCAAACAGAATATTCCTTCCTTCCTTTCTCTCTCCCTCCCTTCTTTCCTTCCTTCCTTCCTTCCTTCCTTCCTTCCTTCCTCCCTTCCTCCCTTCCTTTTACCTCCAGTAATGTGCAAATACAGATTTGGGAACCATTCCTGAAAACTACTTTTTCTCTAAACTACTTTTAATATTTTCCTTGTTTGAGTGCAAACAATTTTTTTTGTTGTTTTCTCTAGCAGAGAATAGTATAGTCTATTACTTTCCTTTTTGCAATAAATATTACATTCTCAATAATTATCAAACCTAAAAGCTATTAATTTTTTCAGTGTTTTCTCCAAATAGAAAAGATCATGTTTACTAGATCTCTGATAATTCTTTCTGATTTTTTCTTTAATTTCTCCATTGTTCATATGTTTCTTGTACTCATATTCATGCTCTTATTTCTCAGCATTTTTACTGCCTTTTACTGGAGTAGTCTCTCATTTTTGCAAAAACTATTTTGTAGCTCACAAAATATTGTGAGGAAAAATACCATATTAATTGTATCCCTACCTCAGAGATTTTAAAAGAAAAGCTATTCAGTACACGCAGAAAAAAGACAACCATATAAAAATAATGTATTTCAGATCACAATTATATGCATAGTTGCAATCACCATGACAGTTCCTCACACATTTTAGTACATCCTGCATCCCCTTGTGAGAGAAGGAAGTACTATTATTGCCTTGCTACCAACAGGGACGTATCAATAATTATATATATATATCAAAACAGTCATCAAGAATTATAGATACAAATCCACACACAATTATATGTCATCATTTTATATATTTATAGAAATAATACAGTGATACATATTTATATTTATTATTCTCATGCTACCATGTGGAAATTGCCAAATTACCTCTGAAGGAGCTAGTGAGGGTTCCAGAAGCAAAATACATATGTTTAGATGAGCTCAATCCACTCAATTTGTTCAACACTGAAGCAAGATTTATTAGCTTGTGTTAAAATGGTTACTCTGTTTTTGATGCACAACCAGCTTAGGACAGTCCAGACAGCCCAGACTTGTGTCCTGACAAAATTCTTGAGAGCTGTTATCACCAGATCTGTGGTAAATTGAGCACGTCTCCCAGACTGTACTTTTTGCATGCCCAAATCACCCACAGTCCATTCCTCTCCACTCACTTTGGGTTTGAGGTTACTTTTAGGAAGTTAAACAACACGAGAAGTAAAGCAGAAATATAGGCAGAAGACATGCCACCTCAAGCTGAGGTTCTTTCCACACTCTAAGTACAGCTCTTTCTCCAGAGAGGAGGGACCCACCTCTTCTTCTGGGTAAGAACGGTGTAACTCAAAGTCAGCTAGCTCAGACCCATGAACAAACATGCACACAAATGCTCCAAATAGGCCTAACAACTATAAAAACCACTCATTTTGAGAAAGGGAGATAAGTCTAATGACAATTGATAAAGGAACACAAATTAACCTTACCCATTTAGACAACTTCTGAGTCATCCATGTAGACAATTTCTGAGTTGGCAGGCCTTTAACTCAGCCAGTCCAAATGCATGAGCTCTGGTCTCAGGACCTGCAGGTGAAACTAGGAAAGTCAGGGAGGGACAGAGCCAGAAAGGGCAGGAGGAGATAGCTGAGAAAAGAGGAAGGAAGAATATCAAAGACTAGAAAAGAAGAAGTAGTGGAAGGAAGAATGTTTGAAATTTTAAGACTGATTTATCACATCTTTATGTATTTCTTTTGTTGGCTCATCATCAAGTAGACTGCCAGTGCAGAGACCAGAACTATGGCAAAGTTTTTCAATTAACATTCACAAAATGAAAACAGAAAACATTTTAAAGCCTGTTGCAGTATTAGCAGTAAATTTTAATTTTGTACCCTTGAAATGTGGAAAGTTGGTCACCTTGTTGGTTTGCATACAGTTTGTTTCCTGACAGGAGCCAGCTGACTTCTCAGAAAGGGAAATCTGGGGACAAAAAATCAGGAATGACTCAGATGTGAATTCTGCCCCATTGTATTAAACATGTAGCTGAAGCCATATGGAGGTGCTGAAAACTCAAGTCTATGTTTGGGTCATCACTGAAACACACTTAGGAAATTTGCCTCAGTTGTCAGATTTTTTTTACTAATTTATTCTAATTTATAATAGCTGTATTTCACTGTTGTTCTTTATTGTTACCATGTTCTTATAGCTGAGAGGTAATATTAAAATACTTTCTGTTTTTCCTTTTTTTTCCTCCATAAAAGGACTAGATGATTTGCCTGTGTTTTGTACTCAGAGTTTGGAAATCTAAATAAATCAATCTGTCAGCTCCCACAGGTACTTTAGCGTTTTAACAATTTAGCTCCAATCCTGCAAATTTGTATGCACAAAGATGGCCAAGAATAGGATTTATCTCACCTAATCTAAGAGATAGGAATCTAAACTACACAGTTGTCTAGGCTACACTTCTGTTGTCAATTGGGAGAGGCAGAAGTCTAAGATAGCAGGTATGAATCACCCCTCCGGAGGCGAAAATCTCTCTCCATTGACTCTAGGCGGAACCTAGGAAGGTTGGTTATACTAGACATATAACATTTATATGATTAAAACTAAGTGAGTTAAATCACATTTAAAGTGCATGAAGGCCATGCTGAAATCAGTGGAGTTCCTCTGAAAAAATAGTTGTACAGATGTTAAAATATTTGTATAATAAAAGTTCCACACTATTGATTTTTTTTATGGAAAAGACTATTGCTATGTGTTTAGTGGAATACAGCTTTGATCTCTGACTGGTATTTTTATGGTAAAATTAGAAAGGGGTGTAAATCAGAAAGTTCAGATGTAGGAAGCAAATTATTTAATGCTACATTACAAAGTATTTTAAAGTGTAACTATTGCTACCCCACCTGATGCTTTACTCATTGCTAGAGCTGGTCAATGTGCTTCTGAGAGGCAGTCCTCACACACACACACACACACACACACACATCATATTGTAAAATGACAGTATAGAGGTGTTTGGGAGCATTGAATTTAAGAAGAACTTTTTATTTTCATATATTAGCAAAAACAAATGATGATACCTCTGGTCCCTTGAAAGCTCGGGAAGGGGTAGCCATCGTGTTGGCAGACTGCCAGGATACTCTTCAATCAGCTGATTATTGGTAGGAACCTGTATCAAGTACATCTCAAGAGGTAAAATATATGTTGGTAAACTTTATCAACAGAGGATAAGGACTTGGTGGTCTCATAGGCTTGGCTGACATGGATCCTGAAATGAACATTCAGAGGTACATTTTTCTCTTCACTACCAAATCGCAGTGTGATGGATTTTTTTCCCTTTGTGGAAAAAATTGCTTTAATTTTGCAGGGACGGAAGGAAGCAAATGCCACCCACCTTGAGGCTTCTAATTTCAAGGCACTTCCCTTCCCGTTGCATGTGTTTGTGGGGAGCAGAGGTTCTGTGTGTGCACAGCTATAAACTTGCCAAAACCCCCTCAGCGGCGGCTGCCGCCCCACCAGCGCTGCTGAGCGCTGACTGCCGTGCTGAGCCACTGAGCCAGGCTGGAGCCTGTCCCCACACACAGCCCCAAAACCCGGCAACCTCAGTGCCAGATGCGGGGCGGTGAGGAAATCCATCCCCATAACCCAGGGAGAGGGTGCACAGCCGGAGCACGGAGCAGACAGGGCCTTCCGAGGGGCTGAGGGCCACAAAGGACACGAAAGGGTCGGGCCAGGGCAGACCCGAAAGGGCCAGGCCGGGGCAGAACCGAAGGGAAAGGGCCGGGGCAGAACCGAAAGGGCCGGGCCGGGGCAGAACCGAAGGGAAAGGGCCGGGCCGGGGCAGACCCG
>VXBR01001239.1:188341-238265 GCA_013400215.1 Cisticola juncidis
CACACGCCGCCCCGCCGGGGATCCGCACACGCCGCCCCGCCGGGGATCCGCACACGCCGCCCCGCCGGGCATCCCCACACGCCGCCCTGCCGGGGATCCCCACACGCCGCCCTGCCGGGGATCCGCACACGCCGCCCTGCCGGGGATCCGCACACGCCACCCCGCCGCCAGCCCGGCTCCACTGCCCCGGCTCAGGTGGATTTCACCGGGCCCTGCAAGGAGACAGACTCCACCGCTTTGTGACTCACCCTCAGTCGCGGGGAGTGGGAGCAGCAATCATTTATGACTCACTGTATTGTATAAGGCTGTGGAAAATCATTTGCCTGCGTACTGTACAAATACATACTGGAAGTGTATTAAATATGTTGAAGTAATTGGAACACAATTAAAATGTTCTGAAGCAAAAGAGAGAAAGGTTACTCATTACCAGTCTCTTCCTTTTCACAGAGATAACCTATTAGAAGAAATTTGCAGTATTTTCCTTCTGAAGTAGTCAAGGCTTTAAATTTCTGTCTAGAAATAGAACTGTGTGAATAACTTGGGATGGGGATTATATTCAAAGAAAAACTAGCATTTTTTTTAAATCCTCTTGACTGTTTTTTTTTTTTTTCATCTTTTCCTGGGCAACTGTTCCTAGGATAAGAAAAAAAGTAAGTTCTTCTGAAACAGTAGGAATAAATATATTTTGAAACTTTCCTTCTAAAATCAAAGTTGTGCAAAAGCCTAATGCTCAAACCAGTGTTTAACTAAAACAGACTGCAAAGTATATTGTTACACCAGAGGGAAAGAAACCATAGCCTGCAGGTTGGGATGCTGTGTATAAAGTTCTTTGCTTCACTAGAATTTAAATGAGGACCTTAGAAAAAATACCTCTGGCCTAAATCTGAAAAAAATCTGAGGCTCTTGTATCCTGGAGAATTTACGACCTGGGGTTGGATGACCTGATGGGGCAGGTAATAGCAGTATCAAGGAGACAGCTGTGTTTGAACACTCCCCTTTTCTTAGATCAAAGCCACGAGAAGCAGTACCAATGAAAGTATTTCTATCTGGAAAGAAAAAAAATCCTGTCAAAAATTGATATTTTTGATACAATTAGTTCACAGAATCACAGAAGATACCAAGATGGAAAGGAACCACAAGGCTCACTGAGTCCAACTCCTGGTCCTTCTCAGGACCATCCCCAAAAGTCACACCATGTTCCTTGGCAGAGTGAAATGTGGGGTCAGACAAACCCATGAGAGCATGATGGGTGGTGGGAAGATGAGAGCAGGACCAAATGATCTTCCATGCTTCAATCTTGAGTCACAGACAGGTCAGTCTATAGAGGGAAACTCTTGTTATCACCCCAAACTGAAGCTAAACTAAGCGAAGTGCAGGGAATGGTTAGCTGATTGCTAGGCAATGGCTATCACAGCAAACACAAGCTAAAATCAGCTCAGGCCAAGACAAGCCCAGGCACGTTTTTAATCCCTGCATTCTCAGGTCAACAGAGAGCCCCTGACCTTTAACTTGCAGTGACAAGAAATCACACATACTGAGCTATAAAATAAGGACAAAGAAACAGAGAGGAACAGAAGCATAGTCTTTCCCCATCAGAAAAAAAACACACCAGATCTATGCAGGATTGCCTTAAAACTGTGATTAAAATGAGGCATTCTGTATCCCGAGGTTAAGTACCAAAAAATTTCCTTTTAAAATAATCCTTGTTAAAATTTTATAGAGAAATAAAGAGAAATTAGAGAAATATAACAGAGATAGAGAAATTACTCTGTTTTGTCACAAAACAGACAGGAGGATACCTGGAGCAACTCTTTCCCAAAATATAACCTGAGAATCAGAGCCTTTCCATAAGGAGCAGATCTTCCAGTAATCTCCAAAGTTTCACGTGTGTGTGAATTGCCTATCTCCCACCCCGTCCTTTTTTTGTTTTGTTTTTTTTTTTTTTTTTTTTTTTTTTTTTTTTTTTTTTGTTTTTTTTTTTTTTTTTTTTTTTTTTTTTTTTTTTTTTTTTTTGAGGTTTTCTTTCCTGCCTGTCCAGACAATAATGCTGAATTCATGAGGACCGAAAGAAAAAGCAAGAAGCAGCAAAGGGACAGCCTGGGAATCTGAGGACTCACCTGGAAGGGTAAAATCTGAGTTTACATTTAAATGTAGGCAAAACAATAAAACAGATATCACTTCCAAATATCTAAAATTTGGTCAGAAGTTTGCAAAGAGATTGAGATCCTGCTCTCCTGCTCCTTGGCATCTCCTAAAAAAACTGTACTAGCTCTGTGCACATTTTGCCCCCTTTGTCACATGGACCCTTAACATCCCAAAGAAGCCCCTCTCTCTCCTGCACAGATCACCCTATCCGTGAGGAAGAGGACATCTCTCAGTGCAGCCTCTTTGGGGCAGTTCTGCTGTAACATTGTAAGAGCTCCAGCTCTTGGGCCCGTGGTGACATCCCAGTGTCATCCCAGTGTCATCCAGCACAGTGTAACTCCATTCAGTCAAACCATGACTGCTGCTCCCAGCCAGGGAGAGCTGGCTCTCTGTCAACTAAGTGGCAAGTAAGGCTGAGCTTCAAAAACATAACGAGCCTCACGTAAGAATTTATGATACAACTATTCTGTTTTCCATTCCTTTTTATCTCCTAGGCAAGGGCCCAACTGATATCCCAGCGTAGCTGATGATAGGACTTTAAATTTTGGAACATTGTCAAGATCTTGTTCTATTGATGTGAAGACACAAATCTAGAGTGAATCAGAAGGGGTTTTTTTAAAACCTCCTAATATCACAGGCAGAGCCATGCACTTCTGGTCTCAGTAAAGTGCCCAGAGCAATACTGAGACAGATCAAAATGCAGCATTTTACAGGAGACAGAAAATCTTTCCGAGTATCTCAGACTCAAAAAGTGAATTGTGTACTATCTGAGCAGGTGAAATATAGGAGAATTAATGTCTTTGTTTTATAGAATATCTTGAATAACCAGCTAAAGGCATTATATTAAATTAATTACTGATTAAATTAAATTTAAAAGATCAGTCTAAAAATGCTGGGTTTGAATAGACAGAGAGTGGTAAAAACATTATCCATTAACCCACTGTTTTCTAGTGGCTTTAAAGATTTCAAAAGACAAATAAGGTATATGATTTTGTAAAAATCATTGTGATTACTATGAAACAGGTCTGTAGGAGACCAAAGAGCAGTACAATAATAACAAAATTGCCTCAAATAAAATAATAAGGAAAGGAAAATGGTGACTGTGAACTCTGTGGATTTCAAGCAAAATTACAATATTGATTTGTAGCCCAGAAGTCAGAGTAATAAATATTGTGGGAAAAATGTATTCATTTTCCCTGATTTGGAGCAAATGGTCTAGTCCCAAAGGAGGCCTTTAATTTTTACTAAAAGGAAAGAAATATCTGAAGAAAAGAGGACAGTTAAGTTTAATAATTTTTTTTTAATTTATTTTTTTTAATCTGGAACAGTTGGATATAAATTATTTTTGGATACAGAAAAATACATAAAGGCTTTGCAGCAGAAAAGAGGAGCAAAAATTTCCAGTGTTGAATTCTTCACAACAAGATAACTAGATATGGAATCTGAGGAGTGGGCAATGAACAACCTTCACTTTTAAGGGGGGAGACAGAGGGTCTCCACCACATTGATTAAGATTCACAGAATATTCTGAGTTGGAAGGGACCCACAAGGATCATCATCGTCCCACTCTTTAATAAATGGCCTCACAACTTCGGTGTTGGTAGCACCATGTTCAAAACAACTGAGCTCACCTCCTCATTCTGTTATGAGAATAATTTCACATGATGATATGAGGGTATTTGAGTTGACCCACATGTATGTGGAAGGACTAAAGAGACTTCTCTGATTTGTTAAGGTCCTGGAGAAAAGTGTTGTTTTTTTTTTTTCTGCAACCACAAATTTAATTCCTTATATACTGCAGATGAGGCACAAAACAGTTTTTCAAAGAAAGAGATTAAAAATGTAACTGTTTTGGTTTTTTTTCACACAGAACAAAGACCTCTCTGTTCTATTATCAGTTCTCATATCTGTTCTGGTACAGGATGTGTCATTGCTCCCTGTACCAAAGCATTGCTGCATATTGTAATGTTCATTGAGAAAAATAATTAAAAGGAAAGCTCAGGATGTGGTTAAACCCTACCCATGTCACTCTGGGTTTTACATGTGTAAATCATGTCCAGTGTTATGGAAAGAACCCAAGAGACCAAATTAATATTCTGTTACATCCCTGTAAACTTCTGAAGACTCTGGCAAATTCTTTCTGATTTTATTCAAGATGATGTTGTTATCTTAATATTCAAATTCATGAAGCACATGAAGATGCCTTGGATTTATTAAAACTTATTTGTACTTGACATTTTTGAAAGTCAGGTCACTACATGACTATATATAAAGAAGCTCAGTAAGCTGGCCTTATTTTTTTTGAAGTGTCAAGTTGCCACAGTTTCTACTAAAGTCAGTGAAAAATGTAAGTTCTCAGTAACTGGAAATCCAGTAGGCTTTTTCTCAATTTTTTAGCTGTATATGAAAGACTCTGGCTATTCAGATAGATGAAAAACTGAGGCTTGATCTTGTGACTTCATAATGGAACAGAAAACTGGGTCATCATATTAAAAGAAGGAAACAATTGTGTCATTGAGATTGAGGTAGGAAAGCAAGCTCATCTTCACTTTGCTGAATTTATCTAGTGTCTTTAAAATGATCTCAATTTTAAAGATTTTTCCTGAGGTTTAATTTCAAATGTAATTAAAAAATAATTACTCTCCCATGGGTATTTCAGACAGTGGTGAGATCAGGTGTCATATTTAAACACTTCCGAACAGAAAATTTAGAGGGGGTATGAGGATACAGGGTGAAAATTTCACTTGGGAAGCACTCTAATTTCCACTGAAGTCAGTGACAGAATTCCTACTGACTTTCAAAGACAGCAAAAGCAAGTCAGCACAAAAAAAGTACATAAATAGAAGCATCCCAAGCCTGCTGAGACTTGATTACATAACTTTTTAAAGTATGAAGGATAAATCTAGGCATCTAAATGGCATATACATGTGTTATACACCATTAATAAGTGATCAGAAATAAATTAATTAAACCAAACATGCTCAGTGCACTGTTAGTCTTCCCAGAGATGAGAGCTGGAGAACCTAAAAATAGAAAAGATGATTTTATGTGCAAGGAGTAAATCCTTTCTGCCATGAAGGAGTAGTGCTTCAGCAGGGGAAGATGTAAACAGAGAACCAACTCAGTCCCAGAGGGGGTGTACAAATGTGAGGAAGGGCACATCGTCTGTCTCTGTGCGTAGCACAAAGAGGTCCAGGTGGGGCACAAACTGCACAGATCTAAAACATAGCAGTGAAAGCCCTCCCACAGTGAATTGTAGCTCAATTTTTCTTCCATTTTGACTTTTTTCCTCCTCCTGAAAAGTTGTTTTTGGCTAATGGCTATATAAATGTCTTTTCTATGTCAATTTGATTACTTTTTTTTTTTTTTTTTTTTTTTTTTTTTTTTTTTTTTTTTTTTTTTTTTTTTTTCTGCTGAATAATTTATGCCATGAAAAACAAGTTAGGCAAGCGAGCATCTTCTGTGCTTCATTCAGGAAGCAGTGATGTTAGTGGTCACTGACTAAGGAAGGAAAGACAGTCCAAGCAACAATTTGAGCCAAACACTTTGAAGATCAAGACCAGATCCTTAACTTAATTACATGATAATAAAGGCCAGTTGTTAACTTCCTCCATTTGAGAATGATATGTTCATTCTGTTTCTAATTGGCAGCTGCTGTGGGGACCCACGGCTCTGCAGTGATGTCAGTACAACAGCTCCAAGTAAGAGCAAACAAAGCATCAACAAATGTATATGCACAGAGCACAACTGTTTCCTCTTAGCTGATGATTTGCCCACAAAAATAAATCTCATTTGTTTCAAGACCCTGACACAAAAATGAAGCACAAGCGATACCGAACACTTTCATCATTTCTAGAGTAGCCACAGGAGCCTGTGACTGGCTGGTGGGTGCCAAAAATAGACATGGGGATGAACATGTTGTAGCTGTGGTTATTCGCTGTGTGCTTGTACGTGTAGGTTCTGTTCTTTACAGGAAAAATGCCATAAAAAGTAAATCAGATTATCCTGAAGAGCATTATCTGTGTGATTATGACCTTAACTCCTTTTGAGCCTCCATGTCTCAGAGTATGGAGGGTCCCATATCCAAACTCAACAAAGAACCCCAACTGCTGGAAGCTGCTAGAAGCAGAATGCTCAATCCAGACCCTTCTCTTTACAGTAGAATCTAAAATAGTTAAAGAAAAACCGTAGAAGTTAAAAAATAAGCATGGAACTCATTCCATGTTTAATGGTGCTTAACACAAATTTCCTTGAAGGTCTTACATGTAGCTGGGTTCTTTCTGTGGGGAAACATCTTCCCAAGTTAGATCAACTGTGTGCCCTTAGCAGATCTCCCCATTCACAGTTTTCAAGGTGGTGTGGAATAAATGTAGATCTCATACCAGTATTTAATTTGAGGAGTAAAAATTGGGAAAAAATGTTTGAATGCCTATTTCAAAGGCCAGTGTGAAAATTATAACCAAAGCTTGAGCACAGACAGGGGATATGGGAATGAGGTAATCTTCAATTCCAAAGAAAGATATAACAAAGGGTAAACTCGCATTTAGAAATAAAAGGTTAAATAGCACATGATGGGCAACTGATTTGAAATGTGTTCTGGAGAAAAAGCTGAAAAACCAGAGCGTCCTCTTCTCAAGATGCTGAAGCTAACTGTGAAAGCTAACCAGAAAATATGACTAGAACTAGAGTCCAGCAGATAAGGGAAAGATGGTGCTGTGAAAACATGTACTATACTTGTTCCAGGGTACACCATCAAAGATAAGATGATTCCCAGTGGTGGATGTAGTTATCCCTTCCATCTCCAGCTGTGGCAACTGAAAATCATGAACAATACAGAAAGTCCTAAAAGGTCTCACATACAAGGGTTGCAGTGAAAAATTCAAAATCCAAAGACTGGGACCTTGTATTAAAACTCATTGTTTAAAATGACAAGCAAAAGTAGAACTCAACCCATAAGTCAAGAACACAGTGCACACCCACCCTAGTGCCTACTGAGAGATCCAAGGCCTAAACTCTGCACATGATAACCTTGCACCAGAAAATATAGGGAACTGTCATACCAAAACACGTGACTGAGAAGATACTCAGCATTGAAGCACGACAGCAACATTTGCTATATCCTGCAGCTGAATAAAGCTTATTGATTTACCTGGCTTTGCAGAGACCAAGGTTATCTTGATTATGAAGCTGAGAATATGATTCTGTGAATGGAGTGTACTATATCATGTGGATTTACTGCCACAGTCTTACCCTTTTCAGTGATTTCTGCACCACAATTCATTTTGCAGCATTGATGTGTTTTCAGAATGCACAAAACAGCAGAGATCTGTTTTGAGTTGAGGCAGCTATTCAGATTTGTACCATCTGAAAATCTGGGCTATGGTATCCTCACATTCCTTTCATGCATGCAATGCAATACTGTTAGTCTGCAAACAGCTGTTGGAACTGACATGTGGCAGCTGAGGGCAACCAAATTTCTTCTAATGAAACAAAACCTTGTCACATACAATGGGCAATTACTTGAGATTTCACCTTCTTCTCTGGAAAAACAGGTAACATTCATATAAGGAAGCTAGGCTGCATAAAAAAAATTGATTTTAAACCAATAATTCTCTGCTGGTAATTGATGCATTGTCATATCAAACAAAGAGACAGAATCTGTAAAAACGGACACACTTGTTACTTCTATAGTTAGAAAAACCCACTCACAAAGTGTGCATTTATGGAAATGCAAGTAGGAGCCATCATGTTCTCCAATGCAAAGCAAATGTTGTAGCCAATCTTCCTTTCTAGACAAAGTTATTAGGTAATAAGAACTCATATATGTGAGATCTTGCATCAAAATTCACTTTCAATTCAGAATATTCCTAGTCTGGAGTAGGTTAAAGATGTGAACCTCTGCTCATCATTATTGCTGTAGTTCTTTTGTTTGACGAGCTGTTTTTTAAGTGGTAAAACCCTTTCAGCCTGTGCAGCTCAGATCCTCAAGCTTCTCAGAAGCAGGACACTTTGGTTCACGTGAAAGGGTTTTTTGTTCAGGCTAGAAAGCAGGAAAGTCTGCATTAAATAATCGGAGTGAAATAATTGCAATCTTGATACTTTCTCATGGCTCTCATACTGGAAATCTCTCTTTCATGGAAAGGGAGTTGGGTGAAGTAGATATGTATCTATTCTTAACTTGCAGTGATCCAACTTTGCTGAATTTCTATATTGATCTGATCCAAAGCCATAAAGTTGACAGAAAATTCAAGGCAGAAAATGTAGTCTAAGGACAAATGACAACAAATCATTTGCAGCAGGAAAGCTGCTTGTCTGCCTGAATGGCTGCAGAGATCAGAACATGGACAATTTACCTAGCTAGCTGAGACTCCCACCTTCAGCACAACATCAGTGTGAAATCCTGTAAACAAGTTACAAGTGTATTAGAAGTTTCAGTGAAAAGCAATGATGATTAAATGCCATCACTGGGGGGATTTAGCAGACAGACTGAAAAGGAAGGTAAAGCTGTAAATCAAAAGCAACTGTTGTCACTAACAGGTTTTAGAACCTGTTCAAAGTTCACAGAATCCTTCTGAGAAGGAGACTCTAATCATGCTCATCTGAGTGGTACAAGATGCAAAGTGGAAGCTAAAGGTCAACAAGGCCAGACAGTCACCCTTTTAAATAAAGCTGCACTTAATGTCTGAGATTTTCTTGGCAGTACTCAAAAACACTTCTTAACAGCCCTCTTCTTTGGGTATCTCAGCAAAAAGTAGAGGAGCTTTTTGATAGATCAGGCTTAAGAGGGTGTTCTGGTGAAGACTGTCTAGCAGTAAAGGCAGCAGATAAACTGAGAATCTCAGGTTGGCTTTACCAACAGAGCATGATGCACAGTGTCTGTTCACTCGTTATTGTTATGATCTGCGAAGTATTTCATTTGAACACCAGAAAAGTGAAAGCAGTCTTGAAGACACCTAAATTCTGAAGAAGCAGGGCTGATTACAGGCCTGAAAAAGTAGCCTTGCTTTAAAATCTCCACTAATTCAGAAGGTAAGCAACCAAAGAGAAGCAATATCTCTGCAACCACAAGATACCTTGCAATCAGCACAAGAAGTTCCTTGACTTCATTACAGCATTCTAGCAGAACTACAGCTGCAAATAGATATCAGCAAAAAATGATGTTCCATACTGTCTTTCCAAATCACAGGATTAATCCTAGCATGTAGAGTAAGATTTAGTTAGGAAAACAAGCTGAAGAATTAGTTTGGGTTATGTGAACTCTGGGAAAGAAGCAAAAAGAATTTTTTCCTTGATTTTAATTTCTAATAAGAGCTATCAAGAATTTTAGTCGAAGATTCATTCTTCAATAATTGGCCTTTTTTGATGCAGATACATGTATATACACCTATATGTATATTTCCTGTACTTTGTTTGACAACTTCCTTCAGAATCAGATTTAGTGAGCACATCTAAAACAATCTGAGTTAAAGAACAGAATTTCAGAGTCTTTCTCTGTTACCCTTACAGCGTTCCTTCTTATGAAGGTTTCAAGACCTATGTTACATATTTGAGACCTTGTTCTCTGACCTGGTTTAAGATGGATTATAAATTTGCATACGAACCCGTGAAGGTGTTTCAATTTCATAGTACTGTTCTGTGGAGTAAAGCTCTGAGTACTTGCATATTGAAGTATCCATGGAACACAAAAAATGCAAGAATTTTGTTCTACATCTGGAAAAATGGCTGCCTGGAAAGTTGAACTAGTGAATTTAACTGAGGTGGGATAAAATTTTCCAAAACAACAGTAACTTAGGTTATGCATTAATTTAGGTTATGCAAATTAAAGCATCTGAACACTAGAAGTACTACAGGTCCAGTGTCAAATACCTTCTCTGACCTTGTTCCAGATTATTTTTTCTCACAATGCATCTAATTTCTGGATCTGCTTCACTGTATATAAATAGTTGACCCATTAGTTATCTTTTCCTGACCCAATACAGTGTCCAATTATTTTTTTTTCCTCTTGACCCAGGAGAAATCTTTTCCAGGGCTGCATGCTGCTTATTCAGGGTGGGAAGATGCATGTCTCAAGTCTTGCCGAAATGCTTAGATTTCACAAAATTGACATGGGTATTGAAAAATAAAATAAATTAATACAGAATGCAAAAAGGAAAAGTTAAGCCACAGCTCAATATGAGAGTGTGAGGCTGTTTTCAGAGAGTTTTGTTTGGGCAGACTAATGGCCTTAAAGTATATCAACATCTACTGTGTATTTGTTCTAAAAGACCAGAAGCTGAACTCAAAACTTATGCTATTTTAGTACACAAGGGTCAATTCCACTTGACCATTTCTACTGAGTATGAATGGTTGGGAAGGAAAGGATATTACGTACAGGGGATGGTATGCTACTCAGGCAGGGAGTTTATGAAACAACCCCTAATCAAATCTTTCAAAACAAATTAAAGAGTTGGAACAAGAACATAGCTCAGTTTGCAATAAACTTTGGAGTATATTTAGGACAAAATCCAATTCATTATTATGCTTTATTCTCATTACAACTTCCCATAAATTTCTTCAAGGACTGGAAGGTGAGATAATAGCAAAATGTATTACACTAAATATCCCACCAGGTCTTTACTCCATTCTTTACACCAAGTCTTCCTTCCATTCACTCCAGTTCTAATGCTGCTGCTGTTACCACAGTGTCCCCTTGCCTTCTAGTAATGCAGTAAACATGTCCAACATCTGTCAAATGTTTGTGCTCTCTGTTTCTCTCCTCAGGGGAAGATGTGTGTTCAGCAGAGTGTTTTCTTTTCAAATTTATTTTTAATAAAATCTAAATGGCTGTGCTGTTTGTTTGTTACAGAAGTTAAAGAAATATGACTTGTACTCAGGACAGTAGGTACCCTCGATGCTGCAGCCCAGGGCTACCTCTGGGAGAAGAAGTGCAATTTATGCCCAGGAGTGGGAAAAAGCAGTGGGTGGGTCCTGAGGGTGAAAAGGTAGAGAGTGCTTAAAAGGAGCTGTGACAAGGGGTTACTCATGCAAACTGTGAATTCAGGAAGGAGAGGGTGAGACTTTATTTTTGCATCTTTTACTGCTTGCATTCAAATTTTATGTTGCAAATGCAAATGCAGGAAAAAAAAGCTTCAGCTGAACTCCCACATTCCGTCATCAGAGCCATTCATTACTCACTTTGCTGCTGCTCCTGAACACCCCAGATTTGAAATGAGAGGGGCTGTGACAGTGGTGCCTGTGGAAGACTTGGGAGGGTATGTTTGCACATTAACTGCCTACACTCTTTTAATGTCCAGCTTAGGACAACCTTAAGATAATCAAATATATCCCACATGTGTATTTTAAAAGGAGAGTAAGAGAAAGGGGGAAAAAATTGCCAGGACCTTGCAGCAGGTGAGAACAGGAGTGCAAAGTTCTGTGCATTGTGAATTAAACACTATGCAATTAGAAGGTAAACTTAATGGCTTTCAAATCAGTGATGTGCTCCTTTTCAGTTATTAAGAGGGATTCTAAGAGACTCTTATGAAAAGCCTGGAGGGTCCAGCTCCATCCTTCTCCTAGCAGTAAGTGAATTTACCTCTGACTAGAGTACGTGTGTTAATGGCAAATAACGAATTAAGGTAATTTATTCAGTGGGTTCTTCTGTAATAATGATTTTGTGTGACTGTTTCTCACTTAAAAATTAAGAATAAACTCCAGCTATACCAGCTTCCATGTAAATAGTGTACCTACTAAATTATCCTTCCACTGTTGTAAAAAGACTTTAACTACAGCCCTGTAGCTAAACCAACCCAACTCTCAAAGAATATGGGTAAAATAAACACTGCAGATAAAACATTAAGTTGTCTTCAGGTGATATTTTACTATCCTTTCTATCACAATCATCACTTTTATTCATTCCATTGTTAGCTCTTTAACAGCTAAAACCAGCATGATTTAGAAACTGAGACATCCCTTGAGCTAGAAAGAAGCAGCGTTACCAAACAAAGCTTTAAAAATATCATTGTTCTCTGGCTGCAGAGACACATATGCATTTCCCCTGTTACAGGCAAATGTCTATAAAGGAGGATTTATTTTTCACTGTTCCAAAACATAAATTTAGTCTCAGTGGTCTAGTCCCCAAAACTCCCACACATTTCATTGGAAAATATACCTGAAAAAAGACAGCAAGTTCTGTCCTTGGGGAGGCCAAGAGTAGATTTTTGTCTTAAATTTATACCAGCAGCATGTGGACACAGAAAATATGCAATAAGTCAAAGAGATTTTACTTATCAGAGATTTAGACAACCATTTGTCAGTCCTTAACTGTATTGCTGGATGAGTCATTCCCATTTCTAATACCTAGGAATACAGGGCATGTGTGGGAACACAATGTCTGCATTGATTTTAATCTGGTCTCTTTTTGTACTGTCTACAAATAGCTCAAAACTAACCCAATCAGATAAGCAGAGCAGAAAATGATTGCAAAAACACATATAGTAAGCTGCTCACAGAGGCCTCAGAGAGGCCAAGGAACACACAAAACAGAAAACACCAAGGTAGCAAAGAACAGCTCATGAAAGGATACAGTTTCTCTATGCCATGGATGAATAATTTAGGTAGGGAAAGTGATCAGGCAGGGAATAGAAAGATTTTCTTTCTAGGTGCAGGCCCAGCAGCTGCCCTACTCAAAACCTAGTGCTAGCAACACATCCTTTTTAAGCTCTTCAGTTTTGGATTCCAAGCTTCATGTCAAAGTAGGAATTCATTATTTACGCTAGGCAGGCTCTCCTGCTATTGCACTAACAGTATTTAAAACATTCTGTGTGCTCTGGTCCTCAGTGAGCTCCCTTTCACAGATTCCTGCTGCAATCCTTGGCTCCAGAAGAGTGGATGTGGTAGACTTTCAGGAAAGAATCTTCCTGTTATGGGAGAATTTTTCAGTTTTTTAAGTTATTTCTTATAAAAAGAAAACAAAAAAAAAAAAAGAATTTTTGTTATTGTTTTGCAAGCTGTTTCTCTGAAAATCACTTGAATCAGGACAATTCAGATTTTTTTCAATAACAAGCTCTTTGTTTTCAGTCTTGACATTGGCTTTTTTGCTCCACTATTTAGCAATTAATGTTTCAAGATTAAACACTCAAATAAAAGTATTTTAAAAATAAAACCAAACCAATCATTCAGATTTAAAATTTTCCAAATAAGTTCTGTCAATAAATGCAAAAGCTTCAGATATTGGAATATTAATCATATTCAACATTCATCATGCCTCCAGAATATTGTCATAGCCGTGACAAGTCAAGGATGTTCAACAAAATTTCCTTTCTGGTCTAGACCCTTAACACATATTTCTTCTGCCTTTTGGGACTCAGAGTGGAAGTGGAGAAACAAACATGGGTTGTAACAGCACCCTCCTCCCCCCCCAATCCAGAAGGGATAATAGGAGGAAGAAGCAGTCATAGAAGCTTATACAAGGCAGAGATGACAATCTATCAGATGATCAGATGTTAAAATAGTCAAAGAGTCAGAGTAGCATCTTTGACTACTCATATACAACATAAATCCCTTTTTCCGCATCAGAAGAAACTATAGTCCCCCTAAGGGTACTGCAATTACACTGATTTTACATCATAATAAATCAGAGAGCTGTCAAAATCACTATAACAAGGATCAGAACTTCATCTTGCCTTCTCCATGTGGCCACGCATCTGCCCAGCATTCTTTCTGATAGGCATCTTTCCTTTGTGAACCATTTTTCTGAACACAATGATGTGGAAAAATGGAGAGGCTCACAGAAGCTCCTGAGGCAGTGCCAGCTGAAAGAGGCATACATTCCCATAGCTCAGAGGAGTCCTCAGCTGCAGCAGAGAGCCAGAGCTACTGAGTTTTCCTTTCCTGATCATGGAGCAAGTTCTGCTTACAACAACCCAGGGCCATCCCTGCCACATCCCCGGGCAGAGCACATGTCTGCAGTTTGCCATCCTGGAACAAGTCTCATGTGATCTTGTGTAGTTCACATCAGGAGGAGAGCAGTCTGCAGAGAACAGCCACAGAATTCATGTTTGCAGCTGCCCCCTGAATACATTTTCTGAGATCATCCTAGCAGAGTGCTATGAGTTTCTTTTAATTTGCAGACCAGATATGTAATATGCTCAGAAGTGGGAAGAACAGTGTTGTAGTGTTATATCACAAAGACCTTCCCAAAAAGAACACAGAAACAATAAAAAGTATTACGTCTCCAAAAGCAAGTGGGAGAGCAATTACATATTTGGAACTGTGGCAATCCCAAGTAAAACTTGACTGTATTTTCCATCTAGGATGGAATCAGGTTTTTAAAAAGCTATTTTGAAGAGAGTGTAGGGTTTCACAGCCTGAAGGCTTCATGTCACCCTGTCCTGTGATGATGACTACCTCCCTGTTTACTTCTGAACTGAATGGAAAATTGCTTATGTACCTCCTACACTTTTGCTAGCATCTCGATCCTTGTCTTCCAGCAGCCTCAGGGAAGGATTATGATAGATAAAGAATTCCCAAAAAGAGAGAAAGAGGACTTCCTAATCCTATTCCTTGGAATAACCTGTTCTATAAGTGCAATTTATTTCCTTGATGGCAGAAAGTTTTGTGCAACGTCTATCAGGAAATGGTTTCAAAACTCCAGCCCAAATTCATTGCAGATACCCCAAAGCTTTGTGTAACACCAGGGAAGTTCAGGGATTTCCTAGAGCCTACTGGGTTTACTGGCAGTCTTGCATGTTCCTCTGACAAGTGTGAATCTGTTGATCCACAATGATGGAGAAACACCTTAATCTCCTCTGTACAGGATAGTCACTGAACAGAGATACTAATCCCACCTTGGATCACTTTATATTCCTCTCATTAATTTATCCAGTTTAGACAGAAAACAGCAATCTTTCCCTTCCTGCAAAGCACAGGGCAGGGAAGACACTGAAAACCATCAGGATCTTATCTGCTGCACAGAGGGGTTCATTTGTGTCTGTGGAAATCCCATTGTACCCAGATCTCAGGGACAGGAAGGCCTGAGGGCCAGCAGGATGTCAGAGGAAGAAATTCAATAAGAAGCTACTTAAAACCCAATAATTCAAGGGGATTATCACCTTAGAAATCAACTAAATGAAGCATATTGCTTGCCAAATAAAGGAAAAAATGGGTTATTTATTGTTTTAGCAAGGATTTTTTATTAAGCAAGCACAAAGTTTATTGTATTCAAATAATAAAGATAAGCAACAAGGAAACTTCTGAGATTAAACAATCATCTTCTCCGAGAACTAAATTGTTGTTTTACTAAGTTTTTTTCTTTTGTTTTTAAAATGTAAGATTAGTTTTAATTAAACAGCTGAATATTGAACCTTATATTTTTTTGAACAGGCTGCTAGAAGTTTTGGGGTTTTTTTTGCCTTTAACTGTCAGCTGGAATAAGTATCCTAAAAATACCAAAGACAATGATATAAACGCCCCTGACTTCAATCTGTACAATTTAAAATCAGGTTAGATAACTGCAAATGTGGGAATTATATTCCCCAACTCTGCAACACATACTCAAGTTTACTATAAATAAAAATTTCCTCTGATTTACATCTGTTTTGTGTTTTTTCTGTTCAGCTAAGGGTTGATTCTCCACCCACACATGTAACAGCAGCTAACTCCCAAATAATTTTAAAAGAACTTTAGTAATAAGTATGCTGAAGAGGGAGTGAAGTTACTGGAAATTAGGCATCTGGACTTCTCTGAAGTATAAGGGTTTTTCCATCAAGCTGGAAGGTAATTTGACTTCAGGAAAAAATATACAATACTTGACTGGTTGATAGATTCTGGTGATTCATTTTTCATGTAGAAACATGCCCACTCTTGCCATTTGAACCAAACACTAGTTTGTTTTGTTTCTTAAACAGTGTGAAATGGCAGGATTTATACATCTATAATAGTTGCCAAAACTAGATTAGACCAACCTAGCACAGATGTAAGATCCATGGATGTAAGATCTCCAAATGACTGGAGACTTTCCTTTAAAGTGCTCAAATGCCAGAAACTGAAAAATCTGGAAACAAGGCTGGGAATACTTCTGTTATAGAACACTACATGAAATCATGGAGAGACTAAACAAGCAGACTGTCTCCCTTTAAAGCCCCATGACAGAGACATGGGTTCAGGGCATGTTGCTGGTGTCTCATCTGGCTTTCATGCTGTTTGCTCCAGCAGATGCACCCCTTTCTGCAAGTGCAGAGTGTACCCATCTCCTAGGGACTTGTCTCAGCTGTACAGCAATGAGAGGGACTTAAAGTAATCTTAAAAGGAAGTGGTAGTTAAACAGAGCAACCCTGAGGGGGAGATGTCATAAGCTGCATCAAAATTCAAAAAAGGTTTCAAGGAGATGATCCTGAAGCATTCACACTGAGTTCAGCTTCAGCAGAGAAGGAAAGCATTACCTCAGGCTCTGTGTCACACCTAAGCAACTGAGGTGAAGCACATCTTTAGCTTTAAGCATTTGAAAGTTAAGTGTCTACATTAAATCAATAAAGGTAAAGAGAGAGACATAGCCCAGAGTTCCCTTATCTCACTGGAACCAGGCTCCCAAATGCATGGATGGCTGCTCTGCACTGGCCACAGCCTGGCTCCTTTCCTGGCACCCCACATACACAACACCACATACCTCTGTGAGGTAAAGGCACGAAATCCTAACGCTCAGCCTTCATCTGCCTTGTCTTTGTATCAGAAAGAATTTATAGTTTTATCCCATACATTTATTTGTAAACCATGTCACTTTGAACATACCAGGGCTAAATGGAGAGATCAAAACGATTTGTAGGTTTGGTGTTCAGTCAAGACAGCATCCATGGCGCTGCAGCAGAACAAAGAGAAGCATGCAGGGAGACAGTGCAGAGAAAAGCCTCAGAAAACCTGCAGTGCAGCAGGATGAGTAAACTAGCTAACGAAACACTTGATATCTTTGTACAGCAAGCCACAGCAAATGAGGCATGAAAGAGTAATCTGGACATGCACTTAGTGAAAAGAACAGACCGAAAAAGAAAAAACCAGTCATATAGCTTCAAGCTGTGATATTGAAAAAGAAATAACAAACAGATCAGGGTTAAAGAAAAAAATTAAGTGTACTTGGAAACTGAAAAATCTAAAGTGTGATTTGCTGTTTCTTTATTTCTCAGAACTTAAAGATAGAAGAGACCTTTGTATCATCTATTTTGACTTCCTGAATAATACAAGTTTTTCTATTTCTCTCATCTTTTAATACTTAGGTTACCTTTTCAGGTACAGTTAAACCAGTGTAATGCTTAGGTGCATGAAAACAGGTAGTCCTGATTACCTGTGTCATTGAACGACACTGGTAGACTAAAGGACAGAAGGATCATATCTGTCCTTCAGGGAATAAACAGTTCCACTCCACAGGCAGAGGACAGGGAAGACAATTCAGCTCATAACTGAGGCCACGCCAAGAAGATAATAATCTACACCACTGACTGAAAACCAAAACCAAAACCTATCAAAACAGCTGTTTTTTCCAGTTGCAAAATTTGTATTTTCCCCAAAGCTGACTAGACTTTTAGTGCACAAAGAAAGCTCACCAGTACACGTACCTCCAGAGCAGGTTTCCCATTTTTATCCTAACCTCTGGTTGCTCTTTTCATTTTCATTCTCAACAAATGGCCCTCCTCATCAGTTTTGGACAAGCCACGTGGCAAAGCTAAGCAAAAGTCTAAAATAAAAATGGTCAACTGTTCTTGAGGAAACAGAAGAGGGAGAAAAAAGAAAGAAATATTCTTCTCCATTCTTACAGTCATAAAAGCCCTGAAGCGTAAGATTTGATTAAAACCATATCTTTATTTAGAGCTGCAAGTGCTGTGGGCATACCTAAGGCAATGCTTAACCCTCTGTTCCCTAGACTAGGCTCAGTGTTTTCCACAGGGCTGCTTGAGTGCTGCAGCAGAGAACACTCCAGCATGAAATATTACTGTGGAGAAAGAACTGCAAATCCTGTAGTTACAAAGGAAGATAACAGCAAAAAGGCTAAATAAAGGTTTCAAAATAAAAGAAGGAAAGAAGAGGAAAGGAAAGAAGGAAAGGCACCTAAATACATGAAAGGCTATCCTGTTTAATACTTAACGTAAAAGATGGCAGGATTCTGCCTAAAGTTGAATTCAAAGCCAGAAATGTACGTAAATCTCATTTTAATGATGTCAAACAGAGAACCCAACACTGTCTCAAATCCTCTATCTATTCACCCTCACCTGACATCTAGATTGAACATCAGTTCCCCGTGGTCAGTATTCCTTTGACATATGCAAAGTTCACTCCAGACAAGGTCATTTTCCTCTTGTGTAATACTCTCTTGTCCACATATCCCACGACAACATCAGTCTTTCATCATACGCCTTTAACACAGTCCTGAGAGAGGTGGTTATCAATGAAGGCACTATTCCTCCTTACTAACTTACAGTGGGAAAAAGAAGAAGAAGAAAAAAAGGAAAAGAATGTAAAGAACATCAGTGTGTACCTGTGGATACAGTCTGATTATATGATCCTCAGATCTACCAGCTGTACTACCCTGGCTGCCGGCCCACCAACTTCCAAGCTGGTACCTCACACCACTTTGTATCATGAGACCATTCTCATGATTTACTACAGCTTTTTATGCCTTCTTCAGACTTGCTTTTAATTATTTAAATAACAGTTATAGTTCTTGTGAGATATATACAATAAGTTTATCTATTCTGAGGTAGATGTATCTCACAATGGAGTTTTTTCTGATTTTTTTTTTTTTGTGTCCTGTGACTTCAAGTACATCAGGGTTTTCATTTGTGCTTTAAAAGGCTTGTTATTAAAGCAATCAAGTTTTCTGAGCTTTAAGGAGTCACCACTTCTCACTTTCTTAGAAGGAAGGCTGTAAAATATCCAACCATCTTTTTTTAGTACTGCCTACATGAAGATGATGATTTCACTACACCAAACATTTCAGTTTTGAGGAAAATGGCAATTCTTAAAACTCTAGATACGTTCAAAGAAGTTTGTGAGATATTCTGCTCACATAAATGGGCAGAGAACACCTGAGAGAAAAAGGTGATTTATACAAAAACAAACATCATATATTTAGGACATAGACACCTTTTTTGTCAAAAGAAATAAAGTCTCATCTTGTGCAAAGTGATGGATTTTGCATTAAGGAAAGACTGTATATTAGTTTAAAGTTTGCTCCTGGTCACATTGAATCTGCAGCAAATACAATCCAGGCTGGAGTTACCATGTGAAATTATTGTGTCTAAATGCTTGTAGCTGCCATCTGTGGGCAAAAGCCACTTTTATGTTGATTTACAGTTTGTATCATCTTACCTCACCATTATCTGCATTGTTCTGCCCTGGCACAGGTTCACTGCCTCTACCTGAAACACTCCATGTTTACACAGGCGTGAGCAGAGGAGAATCAGCTTTACCAGGTTGCTGGGGAAAGAATGTGCTAACACTTGCTACCACATAAAGAAACTGGAAAAAGAACTGACCTGAAATATTGCAATAGATACAAGGGAAAAAGGAAAGGTCCATTGCAGTGACTTTCAAACTAGCACAAAGACAAGGATTAAGCAGTGGTTTCCTAGGAAAAATAAGCAAGGGGCATAAACTGCTTAACCTAATCCCACGACATAAAAAGGAAACAAAGGCCAACTGACAGAGAACAAAAAAGAGGAAAGAGAAAACAAGGGCTGCTTTTTTTTCTGTAGTGTCTGTGGTTTATCAGATACTACACACCTTGAAGAGCAGTTTAATTGGATGAAGAGCTCTCTGTTATTATCCAACCACATAATCACATTAAAGTTTGACTTACTCACTTCAACCAGAACAAGTAGGTAGCAAAGGGTCAGGGAATTATGTAAATTGAAGCATGCTTTTCTCCAAGAACCCTGAAAGACTAAAACAGACTTAAACTACAAGAAATGCTTTTTATCTTCTTAAAATGGATTTTCCAAAAGTAAAACTCCAAAACAGATGTAATCAAATGTGTTGTTGACTGTCCCCTTTTAAACAAATCAGACAGTGATGTATGTCACCACAAAGCTCGTTAGCTATTTTCAGCAGCTTTTCATGAGTGTTATGAACTGATCTGTGGCTTATTTTAACTATATGTAACAGCAGCTGTAAAGAATTTGAGATATCAACACCAACAGAAAATGGTCTCCTGTGGCCTTGGTGTACGTCATGCAATGGCTGCTCTGGATTGCAATTCTTCCTGATAAACAATGAATTCCCTCTGGTGTGCAGGCAGAGGATGAAGCCATGGTGAGAAGGGGAGATAAACCCTTCATTGCAAAGTGCCAGTGAAGAGAAAGGAGGCAGAAGGAGAATTGAGAAGCAAGATGTACAGCAGAACCCCTAGTTTTCTCCACCAAATCTACCTGGGCACCAAATTATGATCTCTTCACTTTCATAATTTAGTTTCTGTGCTTTTTTTTTTTGGAGCTGAACCCACACTTTAGTGCAGATGCTATTTAATATGAGCATAACATGAACACCTCATTTCATCTTTACTTATGTGGCCACCAACTGCATTATTCACAGCTGCTATGTGCAGATCAATGATCCTGGCCAGACATAACTTTATCACCATTTTAACTTAGTTCATGCAACTTAGAAGATCCCAAACCATCCGAGTAGTGTGAGAACTTTTTTGTCATTTCAGTGTGCAATAACTGAAACTAGATATGCAGTAGTGAAAAGTGGAACATAAATGCAGTTGAAAATTTTGATCCTTTCCCTGTATCACTAAACCACCAGACTTCTTTACTAAATTTCAAAGTTTTATTAGAGACAAAGTTGTCTTTCTGTTATTATTTTGGTGTTTGCTGACAGAATTATATATGAAGAACTTAACTGGCTCAGCAAGATAGAGCTTTTTTCATTTTATTTTAAACTTCCTGCAATTCACCTCTAAGATACATCCACTGTTTAATAGGAAATTATCAAAGGGTCTGGGAATTCTCTGTGTTCAGGACAAAGTGCCGAATCTTCATGCACACTAGAGATACCAAGTAGCACTTTCACAGGAGTAGGGAAAGCACTGAAGTTGACTCACACTAAAGAGCTCTCACTGTCTCTCTCTACCCCCTTTCCCTTCTCTCCTCCCCTCTCTTCGGTTTGGCGGACAAGAAAGTAGGCAAGCTGGAAGCTTTCAGCTCTGCCTGATAGTCTAACAAAATACCTAGTACAGATGCAGGGAGCCAGCATAAAAGCATGGCATCTGATTAGACGAGATACCAGGAGCCAAGAAAAAGATTGTGGTGCCTGCTGAGTTGAAACGGGAGTCAGGTTGAAAGGAGGTGCTCCTCGCTCAGGCAGGCAGCACAGGCACTGGGGAAGAGTAGGAAGTGAAAGATAAAAAATGTAGGGAATGCTAATGTTATAGGAGAAAAGCAGATAGCAATTAAAAAGGAAAAAAACCCATCGATCACATACTCTAATCTTATCACTAGGGGTATCAGTATCACTAAAAGACACTTCAGGGTGTGTGGAAGTAGCAAGTTCCATTTTTTTGGAAGGCCAGAGAGGAATTTCAGCTATTCACTGCTGTCGACAGGGCTGTATACATGGTTTAAAATATATATGTCTATGCTCGAACAAAGATTATTGAACAAAGCTATTGCATTACCAAGCTCAACTTTCCTGTTATCTGTAGAATAGAACAGAAAGAAACAGAAAAATAAGAAGGTCCCTATTCAGTTGTAAGGGACCTACAACCACCATGTAGTCTGACTACAAGGTACATCAGCTTTTTCATGAATTATAAAATATGACAAAGGTATTAATAAGTCTACAATTTTACCCAGCTTACTGTGGTGTCTTCCTTCTTCCCTGACACACAAAAATAGGTGAGGATACTAAAACCAGAAAATGTGTGAGCAAGAAAGGTAGGACTGAAAATGTCACTGAGGTCAGCAGAGAGAGTGAATACTTTAAATAGAATGATGTGTACACAGTTAAGGAGAAGTTCTTAATCAAAAAACAACTAAGCAGACTACCCCCACTGAACTGATTTGTCTTTGTTCCTCAATGTTATTACTCGCACCGACTGTTCCATTTAATTATGATTAGCACTTGTGGGAGCCAGAAGTGGGTGATGGGCAGGAAGATACAGGAGTGCCCCTAATGCAGCAAGTGCCTGATCATTTCAGGATCCTCCATGACCTCCTCTGTGCCTCTTAAGTGGGAGTGTGAAAGCAAGCAATAAAAGGACAAGCCATTTTTCCTTTTTTTCAGTATTATGCATTCCATATTTCTTGACTTCCTTTAACTCCCACTAGACACTTGAAAAAAAATGACAATATTAAATATCAGGCTTTAAGAAATTTTAATTTAATTTTCTTTAAAAAATAAATATTTGAAAAATAATTTAAAATGTTTGCAATCATGCAGATGAATCTTGATCAAATCACTGTTCAATTCCTAGTCCCTGTGTAATTACTTGCGTAAAACACCTCTTGTGAATAGCAAGTAAATCATTAGTGATTAGATTTTTTTGATTGTTTTGAAGAGACCCAGCTGCTGTCTTTATGTCAAAGAACATCCATAAGGCACCAGTGATTAAACAGCATGGTATTTTTGCATGTCAGACATCACATGCTTGGATATTAATCACGCTTAGTGCTTTTCAGATGTGAATTGTGAAGCATCTCAGTGAAAACCAGAGTCCCTCTTTGCAGACTGGGAAGCCAAGGCACAGGCCAAGTGACTTGCTCATTTCATGCAGCAGATTGGAGGTCACAGCCCAGATTCCAGCAGGGGAAAATTTCCCCATGTTTCTTGACTTTTCCCCCACCTTTCATTTTCCAATTCAGGTGCTGAGACAAAGAAAAAAATCTGGATCATTTGATGATAAAGAAGACAAAAACCCCAAATGACAACATAAAACCTGCCACCAAAACCCTAAGAAGGGCACAAGCATATTGCCAAGATTAGAACTGAATTTAAATTAGAAAAAAGCTACTAACCTTGTGTAATTTTACTTTTTTTTCCTAAAAGGAAATATAGCAAAGCTTTTTCCAGAATAAACAGCTCTTCACTCACCCTAAATCAACAACTGAAAAATAGTTCTCCTGTCCAGAAATTGTCATATTGAATCATAGCTCTATCCTCATTACTGAGATATATCTGTAGAAAGATAAAGAGAAAAATGAGGATTTCTCTGCTTAATTGTGCTAGCAGCAAGAATTGTTTAGTATATCTGCAAGACATGTTTTCTGCATAAAATACGGTGGCTTTGCAAGGGACTCTCAAAAGTAATTTTTCACTGTTTATATATAAAAATATACATATGAAACATTCATTGAAGCATATATATATATAATGTTTCATAAGCCAAATGGAACAACAGCTGTAAATCGTTACCAAAGTGAGAAATTAAAACCTTCTTTTGTGTCAGCTGTGCAGAGGGCAGAGTTATTTATAAGACACCCTAAATATATAGTTGAGTTTCCTACTGAACTCAAAAAAAACATACAGAAGCTACTCATAAAGCTGAGTCAGTGACTGTAAAAAGATGAGTTTGTGGAGCAGTGCTGAGCTGGACCAGAGAGATCATGGTGACATTTAGTGGTTACAATACCACTGGAACAGCAACCAACTCCTCCAGAGGAAGTGGTAATGTGCTTACTCAAATTTTCTGCCCTCCCTCAGGTTCCTGAATTCACAATCTGAAAGTCTTCAGCAGACTTAAATCCGGAGACAATAATGCTCCTCCACTTCCTTGCGCAGGAAGCTTTAAATTACAAGGATGGGTTATTTTAATTGCTACTCCTTAGCTACTCTGCTTGAGCTATTGGTAAACATCTATGGCAAAACATATGGATGTTGAAGTAATAGCTGTATCAGGCCATGGTGTTTTGCAGCCACTGCATTATAAACTTTGCACTATAAACAGCTTATTCAATAAAGAATATAAGTGGAAACATCCATAAAGAACTTGTAGGCAATAGAAGCTTTATGTCCTAATATTAGTAACCTGCCCACTAAATTAACCAACATGTATCATCAGTAAGCAAGTCTTGAAGTTATGGGGCAAGCTCTGAATTGCTGCAAATGGAAGTCAGCGACCCCACAGTGCTAAAAAACTGTTTCAACAATTTCTAGTTCTGCATCCTTCTGATAGTAAAATCCTAATGTGAGTGCTTCTATAAATTAATAAATTCTGGATCCAAATGTGTTTGAATTATGACTTTTTCAGGCTCTTTAAATGAGAATTTGGGTCAACACTGCTGTGACCCAATTATCAAGAAATATTTGGTAGAATTTAAAGACATCATTCCTTATTATGGGGATCACAAATTGTATCCACCAGTGCAGAAAGAGAACTGCAAAATAGGGAATAAAATGTCCTGCAATCTCTGAGTCTTGCAGAGATTAGTCTTTGCTAATGGCAAACCTTTTCAAGGCTACTGACTGTCCCACGCAGCACAGAAGGGAACAGGGCACTTACTCTGTCCTTGTCTTCACCAGCAACTAGCATGGCTGCCTGCTAGCATTCTTCAAATATCAAGATACTTGTTGCTGCCACATCAGATGCCATACAACATGTGTTCCCTTTTTAATCTTAAACTACCACAGTCTGCACGGGCAAGCCTGAGAAGAGACAAAGGACAGGATAGGAAAGAGAAAGAGGTGAGACTCCTGTGGCCCAAGAGGAAGTCAGAATCAGTAAAAGCTTTCCTATTAGTTTCAGCAGAGGATGCAGCTGATTCTTCTTTGCCTCCCCTTTCTGAGAGATTGCACCTCACTTCCTCAAGCCCTCAGCATCCAACTCCCTTTCAGACCTGGGCACCCTAGGCCTTCTTCTCTTTGAAGGTAAGAAGTGCATGTTCCCAAGCCATGGCTTGTAATAGTAACCAGCACCAAGCTCCTCCACAAAACTTTTTACTCCCTCAGGGATGGAAAGAAGGGCAGGTTTCACTGTTTCTATTTTACAGAGGGAAAAATTTAGGTTCTAAAAAAATCATCCAATGAACAGGAGCAGAGAGATTCTGGGGGTCTTACTGACCACAGCTGAGGTGTCTTAGGGTCCTATTTCACTTTCAGTTTGCCTTTACAGCAAGGCATGTATGCAGCATAGAGCTACACATCTGATTGAACAGTTATTTGTTCCACATCACGATTTTCTGTCAGTTAAATTTCAAACAATGTGCTGCATACAGGGATGCTGATCAAGGGTTGTATAAATTGCAATGCTCTTCCACCCACCTTAACATGCAAACTGCTGTGTGAAGGCAGGAGGATTGCAATGCACACCTGCACGAGTCCCAGTAGACAGCTGAGCACAAAGACAGCAGATGGTGACAAGGCAGGAGCAGCAAAGAGGCAAAACTGTCAAATTTAAAGATAAGCCTAAGGGCATCTCTACCATGCTTTTATTATCAGTGGTGCTGAATTCCCCAAAGCTCTAATAGATAGCTATAAAGAGGGTAAAGAAGGGCTCTTTGGTGTGTGGTGGGGTTCAGAGTTTGCTCTGTGTGGGCAGCAGCTGTCCCCTCTGAGCCAGGCAGGGTGAGTGTTCCAGTGCCATGGTGTGCTGGGACCTCAGGCTCAGGGGAGGAAGGGTTCAGTTGTGCTTCCTCCCCTCCAGCCACTCCTCAGGCCAGAAGCTGGACAGACCCAGCAGATTATAAGGGAGGGGGAGATACCCAGGATAGGTCAAACACAGCTGATACCCCATAGCCCAGAGCAGTGGGCAAACAGCTGCTTGGTTAGTGGCTCATGCAGCTGGGAAACCCACATGGAAAATCAGGGCTCTCCAAATACCACTGTGCTAAATAAAATACAAACCCAGATAAAAGAAACAAGGGGATGTGTATAATTTCAGTTGTCTTCATCCATTTTCTGGCTAACCACTTAATCACAAAACTAAATAGTTGATTTGTATGGATTCATTGTAAGGGGAGGCAGTCACAGACAATTGTCTTCAGCCTCATTACCAAATATTCTGGGAAAGACAGGAAGCAAACTCCTAATCTAATTGTGCTATTGCATGATGCCAATAATCATGTATCCAATATGAGACCTAAATTACTGGGATTTATCTATCTTATCAAAAAATATTAGATTAGTGTGTGTTTTCAGCTAAGCAACATTGCTTTTAATTTTTATAGTCCTGTTCAATCTCTTTGGTAATTTTGCAAAGGATTGAAACACTTTTGTTGGCTAAACTAGTTCTGGTTTCATTACTATCCCAAATGAGCAGATTTCCCTCTTGTTCTAGTCTAATTACTGCCTCAGTGTAAGAGAGCTTGCTCATGGGAACTCCTAGGTAAAAAGCCAGTATGACCTCAGATCCCTTCCCCACACACTACATGTGTAAGGTTTAACAGCTTTTTCCATTGTTTTGTTCTTTACAAGGCCTGACAGTGAGCTTGGGTTTAAACAGTTCATAACCCCAGTTGCACTGGGAGTTTGAACAGCTCATAAGCCCAGTTGCACCTTATTGCCTGTAAGGACTGAGTTTGTTCTTACACCAAAAGTTTTCCCAATCCATGTCTGAAGAGTCAGTTACCTCACCCCAAAGCTCAGCCAGGATGGAAGGCAGCACAGAGGCTGTGGAGACACAAAGAAGCTAACATATCAGCAGAGGCATTCCCACTGACATGGCAGTATGCTGCCTTCAAGCTATTAACAGAGGATTGAGACCATGAGTCAGCCCCTTTTCCCCTTAATCTCCTCCCCTTAAAGCAACAATTCTGTCTTAAAAGGTATACATGCATGCATATGCACACACACACGCACTCATGTATGTATATACACACACATTTTGAAAAATAGAGTTGTTGTCCTCCTAATCTACTATCTTTTAGAACTATTAAGCTTTTTCTTACATTTGCTTGACTAAAATGGGTCTATTCCTCCTTGGAAAAAACAAAATCAACATTTTTTGCATAACTGCCTGAATCCAGAAGTGGAAAAATCTAGTAAGGTGAGCAAAATTAATATACTCCAATGGGAAAAAAAAAAAAACAAACTAACAAAAAAACCCAAACAAAAAAAAAACAAAAACAACAACAACAACAACAACAAAAAAAAAAAAAAAAAAAGAAAAAAAAAAAGACCACCCACCACCCTGCATATGGGTTTCTGTGTTATATTGGACTTTGTAAGTCACCTTCATAAACAGGGAAGACATGGGGACCCATCCTGTAGAGTAAAGGTATTAAAGGAATTTTTTGCACCACAAGCTGGAGTTAAATTCCAGTGAAGAAATCCTGGCCATTAGAAGTCAGTGAGAAATCTGCCATCACCTGTCAAGACAGAACTTCACTTTTGCTGTTAAATGTAGTCCTCTTGCTGTATTTTATTATAATTTGAAAACTTTTGCACTGGTAGTTCATTCATCTAAGATGAGAATAAAAGGTTTTCGGTTAAGGAAAGTAAAAATATTAACCCTATTTAAATCACTATAGAAAAACAATGAAAAACATTTTGAAAAGCATTTTAAAATCATATTAAAACGTATAGTTTAAATTAAAATTAAGAGCTCATAGATGTTTTGCATACTAAAGTTGTTTTTTTAGGAGCCAGAAAAGAATGACACTATCCTTCCTGCTTATCTATATCTATTCTTTTTCATAGCAAAAATCCCTCTGTAATACATTTTTCCCTCTAGTGGCCCAACTACTTTAGAGTCTTTAGTAGTCATTATTTTCTAAAAACACTGCAGCAATTTTAATCCTCCAGACATGTAAGACTTCACAAAGAGTAGAAATGTCCTGCAGAACACAAACAAGTCACTTTTATATAAAAGCAGCCCTGACTAGATTAAATCTCTGGCACAAGCAGCTGAATATATAACTATACAAGTAAACATCCATTTAGGTTGTATATTAAGCCTTTTTATCACTTGCTGTATTATAAGAAACAATAAACTATTATGGCATCATTGCTACAGTCTTGTTCTCTGGGAAGTAGTTTAAGGCCTCTTTCCTCCCAACTGCTATTCTTAACCAAATGATACACTCATTTCTTCAGTGGCAGGCTTCTTGTGTAAAATTCAATAATAATTTTAAAATCATTCTTATGCATATGATTCAAGGTAAAATTACAAGTAGAGCACATGAATAGAATATTTAAAATTATTTATCTTGATAACTACGAGGAACTTGTCTTTGAGTTTTTATTTAAAGTACAATGAAGACCCTTCATAATCCCTGCAGGGTTTTTTTGTTGTTGTTGTTGTTGTTTTTTAACTGGAATCCTCTATTTTGTACAGTCCCGAAGTTTCAAGGGCAGAATTATGGAGAAAAAATATTTTTTTTTACTTTCACATATCACAGTCTAGACACTCATATTGACTGGTGGTGTCATCCCAGCTTTGGAACAGTTGTAATTTTGTCTACCATGCCTATCATGCCTGCCTACTGATCTTTCTGGAACCACTCAGTCTCTGAAAAAATGCACAGAACTGTTTGTCTGAAATTCCAGACTTAGAAAAAACTACATTTGATGTGTTGCTTTAGTACTTGTATTAATGAAGTTAAGGATGACAATGTGCATAATCATTCACAGCAGCAAACTCTATAAGATCAAATGTGAAAAAAGCTTGACTTTACTGGAGACAATAGAGACTTTTGATATTTTGAAAAAAGATGCAAAAAAGAATGCACAACAAATGGCATCTTTTGTCAATGCCTAAGCTTTCCACCAGCCACACTGAGAACCAGGACAATTTTTATAGAGCAGCACTGTTAATCATTGCTAAGATCTTTCTGAACCAACTGGTGCCTTCACTCACTACGTTACTTCAGCCTAAAATTATAAATTAGCCCCAAGTTTCTGCCTTTGCACTGTCATGGTCTTCCAAGAAGAATGATTCCCAGTGCCCAAAGAATACACAGATGGAAGTGTTGTCACAGGAAATGCTAGAGTGGCTCTACACTTTCTCTGTGAAGTTAACTAATAAAACATACAAATACGTGCTTTCCAAAGAGCCCAACGGGCAGGAAGTGAGCACCTGCCATACAAATTGCATCCCCAGAGCTTGCCCATCATTTGCTCTGAGCCAAAAGCCAAACCTCTAAATTTTTGTCACCAGGCTGAGAAAATTACCTGTTTCTCTCACAGACCATTCTCCTTCAGGGGCATATAGTGTACTTCCATTATAACCCTATGAGCTTGTTTGTGTGATGTGAACTTTTAGGTCCAAAGCACAAACTCTGAAGGAACAAAATCTCGTTCTTCCTGAAGAAGGAGCTAAATGGCCCTGAGAGTCTCTAACCTTCTGCTGTAATGGCTGCTTCCAGGCCACAGATCATGTTAGCAGCCATTGGGGGTGATGTAGGACTGAATTCCAGGCACAAATCAGGGACTGTGAGTAGCTACAGGAAGACACCACTTTCAGATGGTGTCTCTTCACCTAGATCAGTTTCAGCTACTTCAGACATCTGATCAAGGCAAGGAGGTATCTTGGTTCCATTTTCATCTGCAGTCAACAAAGAGAGAGAGGGGGCATCCCAAGCAAATCAAAACTTTTCAGCTCATAAGCTCCTTCATCCCTTCTAAAAGGGTATGATATTCAGCTGTATCGAGGCATTACTGGGTAAAATAACCTCTACAAGTGCCTTTGGATGTGGTGCACATTTCTGGTGGCCCCTCCTTTCTGCACTAAGAGGCATCTCAAAATACTTTGAATTTGCACTTCCTTTTTGAACCAATGTAAATCAAAATCTTTTTAGGGAGTTCTCCTTGGAAGGCATATTTATGTGGCTGTTTTTTAGAGCTTAATTATAGTATTTTGCCCACATCCCTCTTGAGTCATATCTTCTTTGTTACAGACTATCTTTGTTTTTTTGCAAGATCACAAAAGACAGACTGCAAGTCAATGATGAGACAGCATTGCTTGTTTTGCTCTCATTGTGGCTTATTCCATAATGTGAAGGTGGAGCAGGTGCACCTATTTTAAGCAAAAGAGAGTTCTGTGCTGGCTCCTGCCCTGCTGCATTACAGATTCCCCATAAGGAAACAGCTCAGAGGAACAGAAGAGACACTGGAGAATTAATCACACTGCTCCCTCCTGATGAGAACACCAAGCTATTAGCTGACTTCAGGTAGAAAGCCCTGGGATTTGCTGCAGAAGAGGCTGGGGGTGACGAGAATAGCTCAGAGGTACAGAGCCTCAAGTTAAAGGAAGAAAATTATACTGTTTGAAAGCCTTGGCAGGGACGAGGGAAGAGGCCCTGCAGCAAAGACTGAGACAGTTACTGGTATCTCAGGCAACATTTTAATAAGCTCAAATCTCAGGAAATGGAACTCTGCAAATAATTTGAGGTTCATTTCAGCACTGAGAGAACCTGAAGTAAAATTTAGCAGGGAATCTCCATGGGAACATTCTTTCCAAAACTGTATGCTTTCCCCAGAATCATACGACACACTCTTGCCACAGAGACTTCTCTCAGGAAGTCTCTTTCCTGGTAAGCAGAAAGGTGCTGACTCAGATCAGACAGGAGGAAGATGCATTGGGCAAGGTGAGTAACAGGGTAGAAGAGTGGCAGATTTGAGACACTTGGCGAGGGAAGGCAATGGGTATCTTTCCATGAGACGATTTTGAGCCACAGTTTCACACCCTGTGACTGCAGATAGGCTGAAGTGGTTGCATCACATTACAGTCAGGGAGACTGCCTGAGCCATCACAGAGGATCATACACCAGCAGAGAGGTCTTGGCCATCAAAGGCTTGCTGGGTGGGAGGGGAACAGGAGAAGGGAGAAAACTGTGGGAGCAGATGACTGAAAAGAGTTGACAGGTCTGGGTGGTGGGAACCAGGGGACAGTCACTTTCTTTATAGGCTTTTCAGAGCTATTGCAACTATGGTGTTAGAGGCAATGTCCCAATTGCTCAGAGAAGCTGAACTCAGCCAAATTTCCCTGCTCTTAGTGGTTCCTGAATGCATACCTGTCTGCTCTCCTTCTGCAGGGCTCTTCCAACAGCTGGAACCCTCCAGAGGGTTAGGTCACTTAGTGCTGGGCATCCTGTGAGCCCATCACACCTCATCGCTATCTGTTCCAGATGAGACAGTGTGTTGAAAACCTTTCTAAATTCCAACCTCTCTAACTGCCTCCTGCTCCCTATAACTGCATGTAGCCAGGTTTGTAACTTAGCAAGTGCACCTAAAAAGAAAAGTCAAAACAGACTTTCTATGTATACTTGAAACTAGGTTTTGGGAGGTTTTTTTTATCACTCTACCCTTATCACCTGACAGCACCTCCTCCTTAATTCTATTCATTACTCCTTCAAAAGGGCTCTTGCCCATGTTATCCCTTCAGGCAAGCAAATTCACCTCTCACACGAGGATGTAAACACATGGTTGTATCCCTAGAAAAAGCACAAGCAGATGGGAAGCAGGGTATTTTAAGAAACCCAAAAGGTGATGAACATTTCATGACCAAAATTAGATTAAAAATTTACTTGTATGGATCCCAGCAGGAAAAGACAGTGCAGTTGCAAAGGGACTGACCCCTTCCTTGCTCTCATTCTGACACCATGACAAAAAAATCAGAATCATATGGATCCACTGAGAACACAAGGACATGACCTGCAGTCCTGCAGTTCCAAACAGCCATGACTCAACTTCCTGTACTTGAAGGAGAGTCAGAACAAAAGCATCTTGGAGTCATGTTTCTGAAGTTAAAGAGAAGTGATTATATGTTCGCTGCAAGTCTCCGTGGTGAATGCAGCGATATGGTTCCAGGTCTGATGTGATCATGGGTATTCTCAGCAATTTGAGAGCTCCAAGTGCCAGTGAAGAGGCAGCAAATGCTCTGAGCTCATGAAGCCAGGAAGCTCTAAACATGCACTGATGTGTGCACTCCCTTTGTCCTCTCACAAAACAAAGCCACTTGGCTTTGGATAGCATGTCTTCATGGCACACAAAGAAAAAAGAGAATCTTTGACCTGACATCACATTAAAGAAATATTTAGCAAATCTGCTCCAAAAGTTATTTGGGAAATTTGCCATACAACATATTCAGCCCAAACTCTCTTTACTCTCCCCTCCAATCCTCTAAGGAAATGTCTCTGGTTTTTTGTGCCCCCCCCCNTTTTGCATTTTTAATTTAAAATGGGAAACAATTACTTGACAAAGGATTTCTTGGTGCATTATGAAGAATACTATTACAAATACTAGTCAGGAGAATGCTCCTTTCAGTAACTGTCTTACTGAAAAGAGGGCAATGGGAAAGAAAATATTTACCCCCCACATTCTTGCCTCTTACCCAGAAGAGAAAAATATCATGGCTAGAAACTTCCTGCAGTCCAAGAAGAAAATCATGTTATATACTGCATGGAAAACAAAACGGAGATTGCTAATCTCATATTCTGAGCCAGAATATGGCTCATTCTTCAGGCTGAATGAGGTGATCTTGGAGTAGTCACAAGCAGTGAGCAAGAACGTTTGATGGGGAAAAAAAAAGAGGAAAAAAAAGAGAAAAAAAAAAGAATTAGAGAAGAGTGAGCAGTCTGCAGATATGGAGAAACATTTGATTCATCATCCAATTAAGTCAATTGACCTACTATACACCATGAATGAACACTAGATCATTCATGGGCTGGCTCAAAATCTCTGAGAGGCTGCCCTCCTATTAACTTAAGCTGCCTTTCAGGCCCAGAGAAGCTGTGCACTGAGATACACTATGCAGCTAAGTAAGCACATCCTTAACTTGCTCCAAAATAACAGTTCTATTAAACTCCCAGGATTACCCTCACTGCTTACACATTTGCCCATGTGCTTTGCTTTGGTCATTGACCAGAATAGTATTGCTCCAAAAATTAATTGGCTCAGTTTTTAATGAAAGACTGCAGATATTGAAGATGTTTGAACAAAATTTAGCACCAGTTCCACTGCAACAGTAGACAGAGAATAGCAAGCAGTAATTATTTCCCTTAAAATTTTTTTGTTGAAGAGGGTTAGGAAAAGGTCTCTACCCAAAGCATTATAGTCCATCACTATAATCATGTCTGACATAATGGGAATTTCAAAGCAGGACTTAAAACTGGCAAGCACAGATCTAGTGCTTGCTAACTGCCTCCTGTAAATCTTACCTGCAAGTGTTTCATTTAAAGTAGGGGAAAATTTGCAGTGGAATTGTCTTTTCCTTCCTTTTTTCTTCTTTTTAATAATTCCCAAGGAAATACTTATTTAGGATAACTGTTATTTTTTCATGAATAGGATTGTAAATATGTAATGGAACATAAATATTTTGTATTTAGAGTAATAAAAAATTTAGTCCTATAAAAGATTTATACCCACTAAAAATAATTTGGCCTAAAATAGGAATCAGTGGCAGTAACATATGAGGTAAATGTTTCTTCTGTAAGAAAAACAGAGAAGCTGAGCAAATATTCCCAAATATGTTTGGCAGGGATTTGCACAAATGTAAAAAAGAGTTTGTTAGATGCATCTACACCTTAGACAACAGAAAGGAATCCTTAAAATCCTAAGCCCCTACCTTAAGGTCAGGTAAACTCAGACGATAAGATAGTGTCCTAAAAAAGTGTCAGTTAGGGAGAATTAGACCTCACACACAAAAATAATTATTTTATGGAAAAAGAGCTACAGAAAAAAATTACCCTCTGCTTGTAGACAACAGTCTGGTCCTGTCTTCATTTTACACTAGTTAAAGCCCGTATTTTTCAGACAATCTGTAAAGACACCTTCCACTCCAAACCATTCTCTGGTTTTACTATTCTTACAGACCAAAGATTTTTTAGAAAGTAAAATAATTCCATGTATGCAGTTCATCTGCCCATCCCAGACAGACTCAATCTTTTCCTGTTCTTAACTTCTGTTTCACTTCTGTTACACTCCTGCCACGTCATGTATCAACCTATGAGCCACCACAATTAACTAACACAGCTCAGACTTTCAGTTCAAGCACTTGAAGCAAATTCCGTCTGATACCTCCTAAGCATAAAAATAAATTTTCAGGAGAACCCCAGGCAAACTAAAATCATAAATAAATATCTGGAAGTTACAACCAACCTGCAGACTCCATGAACAGAGAAACAGTCTAGTTTTGGCAGGTCAGTCTTTCAGAGTGAGTTATTGACCCCGCTCTTAACCTCTCTACTTCAATTATTTTTAATTTCATTGTTGGGCAGAGGTGTGAAACCACAATAGTAAAATGAAAGTTGCCTGGGGAATTTCTCTATAAGTCAAACTGAAGGAAAATTAAGGAGTACTGACCTGAATGTTTTCAGTGTCAATGTGTTTTGTCTTTGCTAAACTGAAGAAGGATGCTTCACCCACACAGGCATGCCTGGTCTGTGTGCACTGGCAGCAATTTTATGGTAGAAAGCCTGGACAGGCAAGTCAGGAACTAGGAAAGGTATCAGGGCTCCAGCCACTGCTGGAACACAGCACATTCCTGCAACCCTTGCTGGGTAGTGCTCCACTAACAGCTGAGGTACATTACAGAGCTGCTTCAGCTCCTTAAGGAGTGATGAACTCCAGAGGAGATCTGTAGCTACAGCACCTCACTCTCTGCAAGCAGCTGGGATTTTAGCCCTGTGTTAACTTCAAGACTTCCTCTGAGGACTAACTGGCTAATTTACAAGTTAAGTATATTCTGCTGCAAATTAACTGGCAGACCCTGGGTGAAATGCTTGGGTCAAGCTCTTCAAAAGCACCACAGTTTTGAAGTGCTTGATAGGCATCCAGTACCTATTGGTAAAATGAGGGTAATAATCCAAGTAGGTATTTCCCCCCCACAGCAGGTCACTAGAATCAGAACAATCCTACTCCCTTAAAGCTCTGAAACACTCCTGTGCCCACAAGAATTTGTTTGACAAGGGCTGAAGTCCCCTGTCTCAGAAGCAACTAACTGAAATGGCAAGTCCTGTTTAAAAGAGAATGCTCCAAACATGGTCTGTCTTCAGGTTTTGCTCACCACTGCCCTGATCTCTTGGAAGGAAACACATCATATTTGGAAAGAGCAAGGCAGACTTTCAGCTTTGGAGTAACCAAAAGGCATTTTTTCAAAAAATGAAATTTGTTAATTCAAGTATATTTTTTCTGACAGATAAAAATTGAGGAAACATTAGAGTGGAACTCATGGAAACTGCTAGACATTAATCAAATCCTTACATGAACTAATTCTTATACTCCCACATTGGATTTGCACATGTTGTTCAGGCTGCAAGACAGTGTGACATGAGAGGTTTCTGATAAGGATGAAAAACCAGATTCCTTCCCACAGATTTCTTCTTCATTATATTTACAAATGAAAATGCTATTTTCCTTTGGAAGATCATAACAATATTTATAATATCTGCCTTTTTAGCACTAGAGCTGAAAGTAAAATGTAGTTTTCCATTGAAGATTCCATCCATTCTGCCCAAAATTCCATAAAGTATAATCCTAAGTAATAAAAATGTCCATAGCACTGTAAATAATAATAATAATAATAATAATAATAATAATTAAAAGAAAAAAAAAACTGAAGAAATTATGGATTCCTAAAGCTACTGACTTTCTTGTAAAAAATATTACTGGAATTAGGGCTTAATTGCTGCATTTTAATGAGACACCTAAAAAAATGAAGATAAAATAATTTTTTCATGTTGATTTCCTACACATTTCAAGCCTAAAGCAGAACACTGATATTCCAGTCTCAAGCTACATCAGTTCTAGCTAACAACCCCTTAATTATTCACAATTTTTGGTTGGACATATCTACTTACATAAATCCAAGAATTTTTTGATGACTTCAACTCATCAGTACCGTATGAAGACTTATCAGACTGAGCACAACATCTGTCTAGCACATGCTTTTGGGTCTGTAAAGAATCAACTTGGAAGTGCAAGCTGCAAAACTATTCTAGCTATGATTTTTCATTCTGAGTCAAGGTTGTGACAGAAAGTTTAAGAGGTGCTGTCTGGTTGTACTGGTTTTGGGAGGGGCTCGCAGCTCTCTGAGGGTGTGATGTTCTCACCACGGTGTTGTTTCAGTGAGTTGCTGTTCTCAGAGATAATTCCTGTATCCCAGGTGCTCTGGCCTATAACCTTACAATAGAATTAATAGATTTCATTTAATGCATGGTAGTCTTGAGACTGGGGAGCCAGGAAAGCAATGAACTTCACTGTCATGCCTTGCATAAGCACTAAGTAAAATACATGAATACGAATATGTCTCTGAAAGCAGCACGTACAAAGGGAGGCACCTGATCTCTCAGTGAGTATTTAACCACTGGCTGTACTTCACTAGAATTGCATTAGCCCAAATTTATGCTTGTCCTGCTAATGGAATTTCATGCTTTTTTCAGTGGCTGTCAACTCCAACATTTTCTATTTCCTTCAAGTTCACATGTCCCTAAAGAGGTACAAGACTAAGAAGGGAGAAACAGGGTAGGCAAAAGACAGATTCAGCATTTCTAAATTTGTTTTCTATTAGGTCAAACTGACTAAATTTCCAGTTGGAGCCTGAAAGAATGAGGGGAAGAAGCAGATCCCTGTCCAACCGAGTTTAGAATAAAAGAGGGTTCGATCCAGTGGGTCACTCATCACCAGCAGCTTACATTGGCATTAATCAGGCATCAGTACCACAGAGGCTCAGGCCATTGCTGAAGAAAACATACCAGCTTGGTTTGTATAAAACAGGCAAGTTTCTGTCCAGAACAATGTTTTGTTGTAAAGAAGGAGATGCAAAATGCATACAAAATTCTCTATGGATACAGGAAGGACTTGGAAAAGAATGTTCAGGAAATACCCCTTTGAAAAATTGACTTTTTTTTTTTCAGATAATATAAGTTGTCTTTTCTAGAAGCATACTGCAGTTTTTCACACTTAGAATCAGATCTTGAAAGTCCAAGTTAAGGTTGTTAACAACCTTGAGCTGTTCCTCAAAGGAAGGAGGAGGTTGTAGCCCAAATCTAGCATTCACTTACTGGTCATGGATGGAATGCAGTTATTCCAAAGAGCTCTGTGACAGAAACAATTATTGTCTGTGCTTTGTTGGGAGGAGCAGTTTACTTTTGAGACACAGACAAAGCTTTCCAGCTTTCTGTTACCTATTAATGTTCAAGGTTATTTTGCTACTGAAAGCAGACCCTAGGTCACTCACACAGTTTTATCAGTGTATTTCTGTAGTGCATTACAATACCCTCTCTGTGCTTCTAGCAGTCTTTTTATGAAATGGGACTGTTCTGAAACTTGTACAAACAACTACAGCCAGATTTATTTCATTCACAATTTAATCCAGACATGACCATATCAAGCCAGTGCAAAAGATTTAATTTTGATTTTTTTTTTCTTTTAGTTTACATTTGCAAAATAACTATGCAAGCGCCCTGAAGCACCCCTAAATTTCAGTGAACATGTCAAGGGATCATATGTGCCCATGTCTATTTCCTCAGTTACACAATCTCCTTCTTTTCATAAATACTTTTTATAACTCTGCATAGGGTCCTCTGGGTCAAAACTAGCCTTGGAACTGAGCAGAGCAGTTCCCAAGGGATCTGAGCCTATTTGGTTATGAGCATCAAGTAACCTGGTCAGATGGAATCACCTGACTGTTCCTGACCTCCCATGGCAAATGCAATCACAAGTCTCTTCTGCCAAGAACGGAAGTTGCAGAAAGTTGTTGTTCCTTGTTTGCAAAAGAACTTCTAACCTTCAGTATTTTTATCACATGGTTCATTAGTATTCCAGTGTAGGTTTTATTTTACTTTTGGGATTGCACCACCCCATTTCTGATTACTTTGTTTTTCCCAATGTGTTAGCTGCTAAGCTATGTGTTTAAGTCCTGAGGAAAATATTAACTCCTATCCTCTGTGATAAGAAAGGGCAAAATAAGCCCCCAGTAAAAACATCGTCATCTCCAGGGCACTGCCTAGGCATGCATCGTATCACTGAAAAATGAATGTGCAATATTGGAAAGCTCCATGTGGTCTTTGCACATGACAGTAGCTAAACTAATGATAATAGTTGCCTTTGAAAAACTTTCCAGTTGTAACTTATATTTACCTCAGTATCTATAATTGCCATATTTAGTGTACTGTTAAATTCAGCCAACTGAGCAGACTGTTAAAGTTTACAGAGGCTGATAGCGACAGAGATACTTTACAAGGGATGTACAATTTCAAAAATGAGACTTGTCTCCCAGCTGGTGACCATCTGGCATCCATGACTGTATGTTTGAGTATTAGTCTAAGCCATTATTGTGTCAGTCTCACACACACAGACCACCCAGCACCTCACTGGCCCTTCTGCTCATGCCATAACAGCACCTTTGTTTCTCCCTCAGGAGCGTCATTTGTGCACTGCAGACTACCTAAGAGCTGTTTCCTGCCCATGTGTTCTTTGGCCTTCTGCAAAAACACAGGCCCTCCAGGGAGAAGAGTGAGGTTTAATATTGCTGGGAAAAAAAACACTTTAGGAAATATATTCAGAGCTATAATTAATTACATCAATATATATTTCCAGTCCCTTTTGGAATCTAATAATATTCTTACCCTTGACTCTCTGTAGCTGTGACTTCCACAAGCTAATTACAGGTTGGCTGAAAAAGCATTTCCTCCTATCTCTATCTCCGTTGTTGCTTTGCACATTTTTTTCACATCAATCTCCTGCTATGAGTGGTCTGTTTCCAAGTTCCTTGAGTACTTTCAACTTGTTTTTGAAAAGCTCCTCAAAATATTTTCTTCAGAAGACAATATTCTTTACTTCATCTAAATTACAGATGAAGACATTTCTGATATATAGAAGAGTACGTTAGTGATCTCCATTTGGATTGTACAAAAAAATTAGCTAACTATGTTTATGATTTTGATTTTATGTTGAGATAGATAAAATATTAGGGTTGAACTATCTGTGAAGTGGTCCATTTTATTCTCTTGAGTCACATTGATTCAGCATCATATAGGTGACATGTTTTTATGTTATAGCAATTTCAGTTGTACGTAATCAGAACAAAGTTCTGCATAAATGTTAGAGATCTACATTTTAATTCAGACAGAGACAGTCCTTGGCCACTGGAAGGACACTTGCTGGCCTCTAAACTGAAGGAATCTTCTTGGACAGATTATGTAGCTACTAAAAGTCAAGGGCAAAATGCCTAACCTTTGTCATGTGCATGTTTGTGTAGCTACAGCTCTAGCCCTCCAAGAGCAGACTCTCTCCATAAATTCCTTTATTCCATAAATTCCTTTATTACTCAAGCTGACAGATAAAACATTTGTTTAAAAATGTATTCCCATATCCAAGCACATTAAAGATACAATTGGTCTCCATATTCATACATTTTTTTCCATACAGGTTTAGAAGACTTGGATCACCTGTATCTTTACATATTTGATTTATTTTGATAACTTATTAATTTCTCCCTAGTCCTCATCACCAAATAATACAGGAGAGTTCAGTGAATAGAAAACAATCAGAAGCTAAAAGCAAGGAAAGAGGGACTTAGCTCTTGCTGATAAAATAAATAAAAAGGTTCAATTAGGAGTGCATTTAAAACATGTTGACAACATTAGAGCTATATATTAGAAACAGATATGTATATGTATATTCATCTTGTACCTTGTTTATATCTTCTCATTTACCATGCATGAAACTGATGACATTTGAATTTCTAGCATCAAAGGTAGAATTGCTAGAGAGTTAAGCAACATGATGAAGAAAATTACTTTTGGCTGAGACCTCCATCAAGGGGGAGGCCAACCAGTGCTGACCAACACACCAGGAAATTTCCTTGAAAGCACATGGAAGTCAGTGAGGAACTGCAAAGGGGCTGACAGAACATCCCCAGTTTGTGTGATAGGATCTGCTCCGCAGGATTTGTATAAGAATCCCTTATGACCACCATCCAAATCTCAAATGGAAAAGCAGAAAATGATGGCATGTGTCTCATATGAGGTGTGGAAATGATTTATAACAAAATAAACCACTACTCAGTGGGAGAAATAAAAAAGGATTTGAACCTGGCCACAAAGGCCTTGGGCACGGTGCAAATTGCAAGCAAAACTTGCAAACAATAAACACATCTTCATGGTCCCAGAGCCAGTTAGATATCTAATGGAGTGCTGAGACCTCATTTATCCAGCAGCATGGGTGGTCATCATCTTCCTCTTTTTGGAAGATCAATCAGACTCTGCCACATCTCTCTTTCCCTGTCCCAAGTAAATAATCACACTAAGTTGTCTAGAGCAGAAAACCAAGCTTAAGAGCCTCGGGTCTCAGGAATACTCTCTCTCATACAGTAGAGGCGAAACCACAAGCAGATATCACTTTAGAGATTTCCTCTCTTCTGTTTTCTGTCATGAAACTGCAGCCTCCCTGTCTCTCCTCATTCCTCCATAACCCCATCAAGACTGCTTCATTTGGGGGAAACAACAGCAGAACTACCAGCTGCAGAACCCCAAGACCTGCCTGAGTCTCATGATGGTTCCCTCCACCCCAACTAACTGTACACCCACACCCCTCACCCCACCAAATAAACCAGCCCTCCCTTCCTGCCCTCCCATGCCAAAGAACAGGCAGCAGCATAACTTGCTCTTTTAGAGATGAGGGAGCCTGGGGCCAGGCAGTTCCACATACTTATAAGGGTCAGCTGTTGTTTACTGAAAGAAGTATTAGAAATGGGATTGCAAAAGAGAAACAGGCTCACAACACAGGCCCTGAAGTACAGGGATCTGAGGGAGGCTTTCATAATAAATAGCAGCATTTCATCGAGCACTTCCCTAATTTTCATGGATCAGAAAAAAACCCTTTGAAGGAGATGTGCTAACAGGTGCTCCTGGCACTGGATAATCTGGCTGCTCCAAAGGTAGGAGGGGCTGCCTTTTGCTCAGAGCCATGATGAATCCTTGGTCCCAGCTGAGTGGGAAGGGATTCACCTGGACCTGACCACTTTAGACAGGACATTCTTTGACAACCTAGTCAATGTTTTACATGCTGTGGTCCCCATTTTTAAGTGACATGTGTGTTCTTAATTTCTGCAGATTTACTGCAGGGTGGCAGTTTGGAACCTTATTCCCCTTTACTTTGTGCATTTTCTTTTTTCACACAGGGCCTTCATACACTCTCCATCTTCTAGCTTTCTTACTCCTCTGAAATAGATAATTGGTCATTTTTGAGCATCTTTGGCTCCTCTTTTCCTTGAAAGTCCACTGCTGTGTGAAGTGACATCAGAACAGAGAAAAAAGCTAGAGTATCTGTGTAGGAAACCAAGAAAGAATGCTCCAAACTGTTCATTCCTCTTATTATACACTTCCATAATCCTCCAAAAGGTCAGAGACTGTGTCAGTACACTGAAGAATTTCTGATGACTCCCTGGTACTCTCTGCACGAGGTGGGGAAGGCAAGCACAATGACGGGATTTTCTTACAATATTCTTAAAATCCAAGGAAGGATGTAGCCTTTTCCTGTTGGGGTAATTTCCAAGAGCAGGATTCAAAATCTCATTTCTGGTGTGTATAATCTCTTGAGTCAGTAATATCATACCAAAGCAGTTAGAAAATTGGTTTTGTTTCTTTTCTGGCTGCATTTAAGCTCTCTAGTTTCCCTTTGTTAGCATGTTCAGTGGGCATTTCCCACAGCTTCCAGGCATTTCAAAACAGGTTAATACACTTTGGGACTGACCTCAAAACAGGGCCTGAGTGGTCCATTAAGTCTCTCTTAATGGATCAAATTTAGGAGGTCAAGTTACTCAGTATGCACAAATGCTTGGGTTCAGTATGTTTATGAAGATACTCATTTTTTGCACCATGATTTTGCCAGAAATGCATGGATATTAGATGGCAAACAGCACAAACGGACTTCTATGGGGAAGGACATATTGCAGAAGAAAAATAAGGTTGCCTAAAATGACACACTCTCAATTCTTCCCAGCAGAAATGGAGAATTAGTAGTCTCAGCCTATTAAACAAGAAAGGTGGTGGCCTGCAGTACTTAGCAAATCAGACTAATTCAGCTCAAAGATGAATTTGGTTTTAGTATTGTAATAAAAAATTAATCCTCCTTTTATATGAAAAATCTGGGTTGGTTATCTAATATAAGCAAAGTAGCAGCTCTCATCTCAGGTGCTATAATTACAGAGCTGAGCTAATCCACAGCCACTGAGATCTTTTCCAGCCTTCTATTCCAGGACCAAGAGGCATAACAGCTTGAAAATAGCTACAAATAGCTATAGGCTTTGTCCTGTTTTCATGCCTTTATGATTTCATCTTAAAGTCAATGCTGTTATAACATTGTTTACTGAATGTTTAATTTGCTGAACACACAGAATTCCAGCTGCAGCTAATGTGAATTGCAGGTGCTCAAACTGCTGAAAAGTAAACTGCCCCTTTTGTATTTAAATATATGTTAATAGAGAATCATCAGGTTACTGTGCTTCCACAGTGATTAAAACATCAAAGAAGTCAATAAATACATTGATAAATAAATAATTATTTGGGAAAAAACCTCACCTAAAATTACATTACATTACATTATTTCCTGTCCTTCATCCCAGCTGATCCCACAGGATTTGAACACAACTTCCTGAAGTCAGTATAAATCTTTCTTTTGCATTCAGCAGACTTGGAGCCAGGCTCTCTGTGCCTGTGTGCCCTGGCAGTGCCAGTCTGGCCATGCTGAGTGCAGGGGAGTCCCCAGGGTGGGATGTGGCACCGAGGTGGGGCTGTCTCACCCAGGGCTACAGCAGCAAGCACAGAGACCTTGGCATGCAGCAAAGGCTGTGCCACACAGCAAACCAGGACAGGGCTGCACAAACACGTTTGCAGGCAGGGCCTTGTTCACCCTGCCAGCTCTGCAAGGCACAGCTCTTGGGCTAAGCACGAGGCTATGTTAACAGGATGTCAGGGGAGATTATGTATCATTTCTACCATTCATTTCCTTTCCTGGACTTCAGCCTAACTCTTCAGTTCTTTTCAGGACATTTCTGAAAGCATTACATAAAGTGAAAACCTCAGGCTTGCATCTAAAATCCAAAATTAAGCTGTTATTCATATCTCCTGGTCACCTTCAGATAAAGAACAAACCATGCCACTGGCCAATACATTTGCCAACTTTTGGGGGTCATCTGGCCTTGGCTATGTGACTGAGAAACTGCTCAGGCATTAGGACCACAAGCAAGGGAGGACTTAAAGAAAAAATCTCCCGTACCCATCACTGTGTAGCATAGTGATGCTATGGGGTAAATTTGTAGTTTACACAGTAACTTTACTGTCTGGTCTGTGGCAATACATCCTCCAGCCACTCCCTTTGGCTCCCTCCCCTCACCATACATCATGGAGAGAGCTACAGGACACAAGGGTAGGGAGGTGGCTGCTTTGACACAGGTTGGTTGTTTTAAGATTTAAAGCTGGGGGAATAGGATCAGCTATTGCCCATTCATATTTTTTTAAGCAGTTATTTCTATATCTGTGAAAGAAATAGAAAATTAATGTAAATTGTGGCCTTTCTTGAGAATTTTCCAACATGTTCATTTCTTGGCCTTTCTAAGCATGCAATCTCAGCTGCTGTGCTGTGTACATCCTAGGACCAAGTGTTCACTATGCCTCTCTACCAATGCAAAATTGGAGGCTTGTGAGAGGAAATTTTATTTATCGAATGGGCAAGAATGCATTGTGTGAGTCACAGTGTTTTTCTGCTGTCTGCATTAAGCTGGAGTGAAATTAACATCATACTTCAATCCTTATTTAAATGCCTTTTCTTGGCAGGAAGGAGGAAAGTTTGGCCTCTGCACCCTGATTGGCAGCCTGTTGCTTACTTGGTAGCTAACACTCAGCCTTACTGGGTCCTCCCTGTTGTCAACAGGACGGATCTTTTCCAACAAAAGCAACTTCCTGTCAGCTACTCCTTCTTCCAGGAACCTGCCTTTCCCTCCCCTGCAACTGCTCTCTTGCTCCAGGTTCAGGCAAGAAAACAGTACTGCATGAAAATGAGAGCTACAGAAGGAATAGCCATCAGAATTTAAATTCATGCTTCCTATGGGCTGTATAGTATTCTTCCCTGTTCATAAAGTCATAAAGAGTGAGCAAAATGCAGCCTTTGTCTTTAACTGTTAAGGAGAATTAATTAAAGAGGGAAAATAGTTTTAATGCAAGGAAGTCATAAGGAAAGAAGGGGATATATTCATAGGAATAGCTCCAAAAACCTTACAAATATGGTCTTAGGGCTGCAGCTACAGAAAGAATAACTGAGTTATTTGGGACAAGAACAACCATGCAGGTAGTACAAAGACAATGCTTGGCTTCTTGCCAGCATCCTGCCACTGAGACAAAATCCCACACTTAAAGGCTCTTCTTAACAGCATACAATGATATCTTTCCAGATGTTAAAAAACAGCTGTGTAAAAGTGGAGCATTCTGGGAAGAATGAGAAAGGGAAGAGGGAACAAGGATGGCTGCAGATGCTGTGTCAGTTTGTCATTGCACTGGACGGGCAATAGTCCTTTCTTTGATGATCTCTTCTCTGGGGTTCTGCATTCCTCTGTCTTTAGCCCAGATTTGGAAAGACATCAGAGAGACACGGTTCATCAAAAAGAGGGGCAAACAGAACTGCCCACGGGATGAAAGGACTATCAGGGCAATAGCAGAGTCTTCCATTAGCTCCAAGGGAGAGTCGGGACCTCAGGCTGAAAGAGAGAGGGAGGAGACCAGGTGCTGCCGGTCAGGAAACATGCATGTCTCTTCATAAATGAAATGTATGGGAGATAAATTGCTCTCTTTCACAAGGATAAAGGAAAAGGCTCAAAAGCTGACCTAGAAACAGGGGATAACACACACAATGGGGAACATGCAAGAGAGCTGATGACAGCCTTAGGCAGGACTTCAGTATAGCCTAATAATTTAAAGGAATGGATTAGCTGAGAACATCCCATAAAGAGTGCACTGTGTTTTCAATTAATACTTATGTATATTCCATAATTATAAAATACCTTTGGGCTATCCATTTTTCAATGATCTGCCTATATTAATCCTGTATAGTTTTTTTTTCACTAAATGATGGCTGCTACTGACTGCTAAGAATGTTCTGCTTCAGTAAACTTTGATTTCACTTGCAGTTGTGCATTTATTAGGCAAGATTATCATCGTCCAAGTTTCCAGGGTTGGGAATTCATTTGAAAAATATGGTCTATTTGCATTTAATTATCACATATTTACTGAAGAAAAATATAAACACGCCTGTTTTAGGCAAGGAATGGAGCCAGTAATGTACGGCAGACTTGGGATTGTGCTTTTAATATAATCAAACTACTGTTATAAATAATTCACAGTTTCCACTGTGGAAAAAAACTGAATAAGGATTTCCTGATAGGGTGTTGTGGGTTGGTTTTTTTTTTTTTTTTTAATGTAACAAACAGGACATTTTACAAAATACTAAAATTACTAAGATTGTTTGCAGCACATAAATTATTAAAATTCACCTTGAAAGAGGATGTAAAGGAGAAAGGAATCCCCTATATGAGAAGTAGCTACCAGCTCCAGCTGCTAGGAGAAGAAAAAAGAAGAAATATATTTTTGGAAGACACCAAAGCAACACAACCAGACAAGAAGAGGAAATGTCAAATTAACTTTTGGGAAACAAATCCTCTGTTCAGAGTTCACATATTTCCAGTCATTGCACAGACATTTCATGTTGTCACCATAATTGACTCACAAAATGCAGATGAGGGATTCTGACTTTACAACAGAAAGGCAGAATTATTGAACAGGTATTAGAGAAGAGAAACAAATCTCTTGGCATTTCAGAATGCTTGCATGGGTTATTTTCTTGTCCATCTGCTGTGGTGTCCTTGTACAGAGTTTGGTGGTCTCTGACAGAAAGAACAACCAGCTTCCTTTCAGCAGATTCTCATCGTTTCCCAGTGGGCTAGAGGACTGTCACTGGCACTTGCCAAGCTATCAGTGAACACCAGCACTCCAGCTGCACTGGGCTGGAGCAGACAGACCCTGCAGGGTACTGGGGGCTGATGGGGAGGAGATTTCTGCTGAGCTAAGGAGCAGGTAACCTGAGGCAGGGCTGTGGGCTGAGGAGAGGGGGTATAGGCTGCTGAGAAGTGAAGCTGAAGATGTCAGCAGGATTTGTGAGGCATGTCAGGGTCCACATGGAGGCGAGTGGAACAAGACAAGCAGCCCTTTGAACTTCACTGGAAGCCCAGATGCCAAGCTCAGAGGTCAGAGACCTAAGCAAGTATCTTAATAATACCTGAGATGCACAAGACATGCTGGAGTGACAGACCTTACACTGACCTTAGAGAACACCTGCATTCCCTCAACCAGCAGCTGAGGGTTGGGCAGGCCAACCCAAGGTGTCTCAAGCTCTGTAAAGTAACTAAATCCTTCCTAGGTGAGGAGCACAGGTGTTGCTTGGTGGCCCCAGAAAGGGACCCTGCAGATGAGAAGAACTCATATTAGGTGGGAACAAAGGAAACATCATGCATATTAAACAAGGTGGGGAAGCATCCCATGTAATGACAGCTGTGGGAGTGGCAGAAAAGCTTCATGATAGTAAATTCAGAAGTCTGCACATCAGACTTCCTCAGATACCAGTCATTTCAAACTGATGGTTCCCCTGATATGATCCTGTTGAATTACCATAAATAATTATTGCCTGAAACGTTCACTTCCCACTTCCAAGCAAGTTCAAAGGGGATTTCTCCCTTTTTAGCTTGATTTCAAGACTCTCTGAATATTTGCTTGAAACGTATTGTAAACTTCTAGAGGTTTCAACTTTTACTGAACAAACTAATATTAATTCCTGTTCTTGCTACTGCAAAAAGCATAATGTTTCCTTTCATTTTTATTTCTGTCTAATAACTAGTTTTTGCTTTTCAGCTTCCTTCCTCCTCTTTAGATGGTGTCATTGTCAAATCTGTCATGTCTATCTTCCACAGTCTTGAACTTAAAGAGTTTGGTATATCAAGTAAGACAACAATCTCTCTGTACTAATATGTTCTTTCAGAGAAATCAATACTGAATGAGATTCGAATAGCATGAGACAGATCCAATTTCATATTTCTACTAAACATATCAAGAGCCTCTATCTTTGCCCTAAACACATCATCCCCTTCTTTTGAAATTACATGCAAAAACAATTTGCTGCTTCTGAATTTGATTTCTTCTATCTGTCCTTTTAAAAAATGAAAATTGTATAGGGGTGTATGTGCTGCTGAAAACAAGTAAATTTATGCCATCACCTAAAGATTTGTGACAACTAGAACTTCAGTCCTAGATTTAAAAGACATTGCAAAACCTTGGTTTTTTCCCACCTTCAATTCACCACTATTGCAAATAGGTCTGCTTAGGTGTGTAAGACTCATTTGTATGAATAAGTACTTGTAGTTATGTCCCATGAAGAAAACAAAAAGGCTCCAGGCAACTGGCCAGCTGATTGTTGATTACTTGACATTTATGCAACTCATTCTCTCCATGAACAATAACATTTATTGTATTGAGAGTGCAGGAACTGGGTATAACAGGAACCAGCAAAAGATGACTAAAATTAAAGCTAAGCAGAAAGGAAGGCCATAATGTAGAGCCATAGCTGTTATTTAATTTCCTTTCAGAAATGAGAGGAAAAAACAAGATCATACGTTTATCTATTCTTCTTCTCTAAAAAGGAAGAAAATCAAAACAACAAAAACAAAACCCCAAACAAACAAAACCAAGCGAATAAACAACAAAAGAAAACAAAACAAAATTTAAAAAAAAGGAAAAACAAAAGAAGACTCCACCAAAACAAAAACAATCCCACTGTTACAGAGCACAGAAACTCGAGACCCAACGTTCTGGTTCTCAGAGATTCAGCTTTTGCCAAATGGCCATAATTAAGAGTGTGAGATGACTCCAAATGAAAGCAAAACTGAAGTTAAATATGAAATATCTCAATATCCACTAAAGAGAATGGTATGCTGAGGACAGAAGCACCACCCCTATCTTCATGCATATCCCAGGATTTAAAGGGAATTAGACACAGCATACAGACAGCGAGACAGCAAAGAAAAAAAACACAAAAAATAAAAATTTAAATAAATAAATAAATAAATAAATAAATAAAAGTAGGGTGGGTTTTTTTGTGAAAAAGTACCTAAAAGGTTAATTCCTATCATCTTGCTCAATAAGGAGCCAAATCCTGGGAGAGCAAATAGTCATTACTTTTGAATTTACTGTGTACATTACTGTGTACATTATTGATGTACATCACCGTGTAAGCCTTTCTAAAGTTTTTTAAAATCTTTAGATTTTCATTTAGAAATTAGAAAGAAAAATAATTCAATGTTCCTGTAGAACATCTAAAATGAAAATCTGGTCCCAGTGAGGTCAGTGCCTGGGCTTTGATTCTCTTTAGCTGGTCCAAAATTTCTACCACAGATCTTTTAAGAAATCTATGTAGAACCTAGGCCTAGTTTTTCTCAATATTGATGAATGTTTGAATAATTTGGCAGTGATATTCAACCAAAACAATTCTCAGAAAATAACTAAGTGGTTAGAATTGACAAGGAGTAATAATCTGAACATATACCTCTAGCTTATGTTAGCAAATTAATTTTTCTGATTGCAATAGTACCGTATGTGAACCCCAAAATGGTGAGCCATGGGCAATAGTCCTAAAAATAGAGGAATCACCCTTATTTTGATCTGGAATAGGTGGAATATCTTGATTCTGGTTTAAGAAGGAGTTTTGTGCCAAAGACAGTTTCTCTTCAGCTCCTTAACAGCGTCTGGTCTGCAATATAGTGAAGAGAAACAAGAAAATCAGTATACAAATGGTTAAAGTCAGCAACCCTATTCCTCCACCTGAAAGTATCTTGGATATGTATGGTTTCATATTTAATCTCTTTCCTGATGGTGGTTAGTAATTAGCAACACCCTATTTTGTTAACCACACAGAGAAGTTAGCACATAATTATATTGTCCAGAAAAGATAAAAAGAATCCTTCTTGTGGGCTTTCTGGTTCATTCTTAGCTAGAAAAATAGTGTAGGAATTCCCTGTCCTACAGCATTTCACAGTCCCTTTTTCAGATGTTCTTGGGAGAAAAAAAGCCCAAAGCAAACAATTAAAAATAAGCTACAAGAAAAACCACCCACCAAAAATAACTTAAAATTACCTGATGTCTTTTGATCTCATTAGACTGAGGCTGAATAGTTTGGGTCAATTCTTCTTTTATCAGCATGGTTCACAGGTCGCTACCAAACATGATTTAATACAGTGTATTTACAAATTCTCTCCCTCTAAAACAGAAAAGCAAAGAAAAGCTGTTAGAATGAGCTTATTCTTACTGCAAGCACACCAGTCCCACTTCAGCAGAGAAAAGCCCTATTGTTTAACAGATTGAGACATGCTAAGGAAAAATCAAGTGACTTGCTGTCTGTTGGACAAACTATTGACTGGAACATTGTAATTTATGCTGATTTTGAAAGACCAAACCTTACAAAATCTAGATGAAACTCTGCTACAGTGCATTCAAGTGTGATTGAATGTAATAAGTGTTGAGGATAGTGGTTGTGCTACAGTTTAAAGCCTTAACTGTCTTGCAGCAATTACGAAAATAAAGAATTGCCCACTGTTTTCAGTTTCTGTATGACCCTCCAAACATTTGGATGTTTCCCCTTCAGACTGTGGATTTTGAAGGGGAGAAACTGTACAATAGATTTTTTTCTCTAACAATAATTTATTTCATCAGATGACTTCACTCCTCAATTCATGATCCAAGAGCCTCAGCACCATTCACAGGACAGGAAGTCCAAAGGGAGCAAATGTGAGGAGAAAAGGGAAGGGAAGGGAAGGTTTGGGAAGGGAAGGTTTGGGAAGGGAAGG
>VXBR01001239.1:238773-271889 GCA_013400215.1 Cisticola juncidis
AAGGGAAGGGAAGGGAAGGGAAGGGAAGGGAAGGGAAGGGAAGGGAAGGGAAATTAATGGAGTCAGATCAGGAAGATACTGGATGACTATGGAGATTTGAGTTCTTTCAATCTGTTTGCTGCATTCCTTCCACCAATTTTTTTCTCATTTCCTGTAGGCATTGGTAGCATCAGCCACCTGAGTCATTCTGCCCTAGAAGCTCCTCAGAGTGAAAGGAAAATCTGTGCAATGAGGCATCTGCAAGCTGTTCCTTTGTCACCAGAGGTTCTGCTTAGCCCTGTTTATGTGAAAGGAGTGACAGAGCAGCCTAATGAAATAGCCCTTTGTCATGCAGCATGAGAACTCATTCCTTACCTACCTGAACAGAAGAGACCACAGACTGGCCTTTGGTTTTGTCTTTATATTTATATACATAGGTGTAAAAATGTAAGTATTTTCAAATTACACTCATACAGAAATATATTTTATTACACTATGAAAGAATTTTAATATATAATATGTATCATATGGTATTAATTATAGGTAATATTTACATGGATGTAATATATTTTTAAAATACCTAATGAATAAAAATAAATGATACAAAATACTGTATATTGAAACTCAGCTTCAGACAGTTATTTCTTAATACAGGTCTGGAACTTGTAAGTTATCTCCAACATGTCATGGGCCAGAAATGGATCAAAACAGCATCACTCCTGAAGGTTCCTGGTGTGAAATGGACAGCTAAGTGCTTTTCAAGTTGCTCTGATTATTTTTGTGATCTTTTATTTCTGACATTTGAGATATTTTGCAAAGGAATACTGTATTGCAAAACAATGATGTATATTACAAGAAACCACTAAACCAGAAACCTTTTAAAATTCACTGCTCTTAAAGAATATAATTTCTGGGAACTTTAGAACTTCAGTTTCCTCCTCTCTCCTCTGTATTTTACCTGAGATGATCACTGAAAGTTGACTTTGAATATAGACGCACAAAAAAATGGTGATGGCATGGAACAAATTAACATTTTTTCACTGGAAAAGTACTTGGCCAGGACTGCATTCCTTTCAGTGGCCATATAAGCCCTCAGCAGCTGAATGAAATAAGATTACAACACAGTAGTTAGAGCTGTGCTTACAACACTTCTTGGCTTTTGTAGTTCAGTTCAACTTCAGCACCAAAAATAACAAACAAGTCAGGCCTCCAAAACACACACAGGTTGTTTTAAAACTCTGAACTTTAAAAAAAGCACACATCTGAAAATACTTTATTGTATTTCTGTCATTTTAGTTTCAATGTACACTCATAAGAGACATAAACACAGCGTTTAAATCACGGGCAGAAGAAAACACTCCAGAAGATGAGGTCATAAAAAACCACTAAAACTACAAAACTTTTGGTAAAATATGACAGGAGAAAGCACAACAGTTCAAGCTGGAAAGATGTCATTGTGAATGTATTAAATTCCTGAATGACCTGACTGGGAATTATGCATTGCAATGGGAGGTAGGACAAGTGACAGAATAGCAGTAAAAAAAGGAATCATGGAATATATTGAGCTGTGAAAAGGGATGAGAGAGTGCTCTGCATTCCTCTCTCTTCATCTAATTTCACTCTTTTTTAAAAGATAAATTAATCCTTCTCTTCCCCTGTTTCACAACCTTCCCTTCTTGAAGGCTGCTCATTCTGAGCAAGGAAAGGGGATTTGTTATAATTAACCTACCATAATTAACAGATCCGTAAATGTGTGCTGCAATAACCTCCAGCAAGCACTAAGAACACATAATTTACAACAATATTCCTTTACAACAGCATCTCCTGTTGCAAGAAATGCTGTACTAGGTTATAAACAAGAGAACATCCTATCTCCACCTCATGAAGGTACTGAGTTTGCCCTTGCAACGTTTCTTTTTGTGTGAAACCATCAAAAGGCTGGGTTGGAGGTGTGTAGTAAAATCAATCTTCAGCACCTCCTCTTAGAACTCTCCTAAACTCCACAGCCCTTCACACAGTGGTGCCCACTTGGGTCTGCCAGTGCTGGCTTTAGATAAGAAGATGCTTTGGAACCCCAAGCAGAGGCTTTACAGACTGCAGCCTGGGGACCTTTGAAGAGACAATTCTTGCTCTGGAGTACTCGAAATCAGGTCCAAACATTAGAAATGGATCAATGTGGGAGCTCACTAGAGTGGCACAGGCACCTTCCTAACAGAGGTTTGTGGCTTTGACTAGAACACAAAAGCCTTGTTCCTGGCAATATTTCCACTACTTGGCAGGACTGAGCATAAATAAATAAATAAATAAATAAATAAATAAATAAATAAATAAATATATTCACAAAATTAACAACAGCAATAAACCAAACAGGACTGTACAAAATATCAGTGTAGATCAGAAAGGATCACTGTTGACGCTGTCTCACTCAGTTTGGTTTTATAAACCAGTAAACCATGCTTATCAAACCTGTAAATTTAAACTTTAAAAAACTTCTATCTCTTTTTTATCTCATAAATCTGATATGATTGCTTTTTCTGAGGTGTAGTTATACAGCGTGCAATGTAATGCAGTGTTTGATGTAACTAAAAACATTATTGCTTTAAAGAAAGCCTTCAGAAAATATACTGTATGTTTTTTCTTGAACAGATCTTCCAAGATAAACAGGGAGCATCTAAAATGACAAACAATACCTCAGTTTACAAGATTTTTATGTGACCTTTTATCAGAGAAAGACAATGGAAAGAAAATTATTTGTTTTCATTTACCCTTAATAGATTGTTTTCTGAGTCCAGTTGCTGAAGCAGATGATTATATTTTGCTTTCCTTTCAAAAGCTGGGTTAAAACCTGCTTAGATTCTGTGAGAAATGGGTTTTGCAATAGTAGGTCAGTTGCAGCTAAAGTTCATAGATAAAATTTTCACAAAAAATCCCAAAAAAATTCAATTTAAAAAGAGCAGAGGCCTTGTCTGAAGAATAGCAGGAGGCTGATGATCTCATAGGATAGGACATATTGTACTTGATCCTAAAACTATTCAACCATTCTAATATATCAATTTTACTTCAGTAGTCGGAAGGACACCCAGTCCTAGGTATATCCAGACTTTATTATGCTGCTATACACAAATGTAGTGAAAAAACCTCCTGTCCTCGTCCCAAACAACTTGCAACCCAAGTTTACATTTTAATAGGATTAGCATATGAATACATATATTCTACCTTATTATCTTTAAATGCATGCTTTTGAATGTATAAAATATCTGTTTGCACACATGCTTCTTTCATTTTTTGTGTTTAATGTCCTTGCTCAAGGCCCATGGAAACCAATGGGAATGTAAATGATTACATTTATTTTCTTAGCCTTTGTGTCCCGCTAAAAGCAGGATACAGCTCTTGATTTCTGGTGACTACAACTTTGCCTTCTATATTTGAGCTACACGTTCTGGCCCCTGTTTTAAAAACAAAATTTGTTTTCAGGGAATGGGTTCAGGGCACTGCTAATCTGATCAAATATCAGTCTCTGCTTTGGGATGACATAAATCACTCTCTGGGCTCCACAGGCAGGGCAGATTGGCTCTCCATGAACTGTCAGGAACTGAGACATCCTTCCTGCAGAAACCTAAAGCTCTGTGTGCTGAAACCCACCTCAGGGTATTTAAAGAATCTAAACACTGAACTGGTTGCTCTCCCTGTTATTTTTCTATCTATGCACAAGGTAACATAAAATTTCAATTATAAAACCTGTATATTTGCATGGGCAAGGATTTCCCAAAAAGGCCAGAATGCTGCCACCTCCCATCACCTCCCTTCCAGCTGCCAGCCCTGCATGTTGGAAACCTCCAGCCTACAGAAGCACCAAGCCCTCCCCAGCTCTTCTTGCTGCAGAAATAGCTGTGTTGCTCTGAAGAAGCTGAGGAACTTGTCAGAACTTCCTGTTTCAGCTTCTAGCCCAGCTTGGTGCACAGAAGCAGAGTGGTGCCTGCCCACCCCTCTCTCATTTGGGACTGGTCATTTACACGGGTGCACACAGCCTCGTGCTCACGTGCCAGTACACAAACCTGTTCATCTCCATCCTGCCTAAGATCCTGTTCTCTGAAGAAAGACAGGGATAAAGTTCCAAGCCTTTGTTTATTCAGAATACAATTTTGCAAGAGTTGCATGTGTAATTCATCATGGGTGATGGGGTTGCAACATCAGGCAAGAACCAGTCAACCTATAGAGAGCCAGCCTGAAGGAATTCATGTACTGCTACACTGCTGGCTGCAGGGATTTTGAGGCTGTTCTTTGTGGGATGAGAGAGTCAAATATATAATTCCTGTATATAGTCTATATATTCTAAGGCTGAGTCTTACAGGTGAAGTGTTTGGTATTCTGCTGGTAACAATTAGCTATGCCAGGGTAACACAGGGATGGGCATACACCAGACACTTGGGCTGCCCTGCTGCTGAATGGATTTTTTTCACACGTCATTTTAAACCTACCATTACACTGCTTTTCCTTGCTTATAAAGATGCATCTCCACAACCACCCTGGGGGGGAAAAAAAAAATCCTACACAGTCTTGAGATAGGTATGTGATGGCTCAAGGTGGAAACCCAGCTCTGGTCCTCAGCTGAAAGCCAGATATCATTAGTTGTGTACACGGGTTTAAACCCCAGGAAGCAAACACATTTCAAGCTACCATCATGACACTCTTTTCATCTTTGCTTTGCATATGAAAGAAATTAGTGTTAGATCCTTAGCAAAACTATGACACCAAATAAATATTATGTAAGGGCAGCACATAAATAGGTTATAGAAGGGCAGGATAACATCATAAAGGGAAAGTATTTGTGACTCATTTTTTCTAATTCTTTGAGGAGTTTTCCTAATGTGCAGTGCACAATTGAAATAAATGGAAACTTTAAGAAATATTCTACATAAGACAGAGTCCAAAAATGTAGAAGGTTATGCAAGGCTAACTGTAAAAATAAGCAGACGAGTCCTCTAAAATAATATTGCAACATTTTTTGGCTTCCATTTATTGGTTGCCATAGGATTTTTAGTCAGTGAGCAACTGCTAAACACAAGGCTGCCTCATACCATAGCTTGGCTTTTAAGAGAAGAAAAACATTAACATTGTTTAATGAACACCCTTGTCTGGAGAAGCACTAACAAATGCTAGGAACTCATTTTCCTACTGCCTGAAACCAGAGAGATTTGCAAGTGTTGTGATTATGATGCTGTGTCCAATTTGAATCTTCCTCTCTGACAACATGCAAATATCTCTCCCAAATAAAAACCAACTTGTTTTTGAGGGAAGTTTTTAGAGGAGAAAGTCCAAGAGCAAACAGGTTAAAGTGCCATGTACATAACAAAAAAAGGATCACAAGGCACTTTTAATGAGCTATTTGAGTTTTGCCAGCTGCTTCTGGGGCCAGACAGAACATCTAGTGGACCCTAAAGGGAAGAAATGGAAAATGCTTTTCTGAAGCATTTAATTTCTCTACTGAACAGGTGGTTAAGTCTGCTCCATGTAGCACATCCTACATGGAGGGGTATCAAGAGGAAAATAAAATAGTGACATGCTATAAAAAGTAAGTAAATGCATTTGCTCTTGATCTTTTATTCAGTCTCTCAGTACATCTTGATGTACCAACACTCATCATTACTATTTTTTATGATGCTGATTTATGCTCTCTCTGAATTTGGATGTATTTCTGTATTTTGTCCAGTAACTGCTTGATGTAGAAAGCTTAAAGCAGCCATGTGTATCCATGGCTGAGCATTTTCTCAGGTGTAATATAAGGGTCAGGCTAAAACCCTTCTGGGCCAACAACATTTGCAAGCTCCTTTCAAAAGTGACCATTTCCAAAAAGGGAAGGAGAGCATTTTCCCACATAAATTATACATGTGTTTACAGTTTTTTAAATACCCAAGGGCTGACACCTAGGAAACTCTCAAGCTAACAAGAAAATCCTATTCTGAGACTTGGGTTTATAAAAACTAAAATCTTCTGGACCACCCTATGTAGATGTCCATGTCTGCTCACTGCCATTTGAGGTGCTTGGGGGCACCCCACACATCTCCATCTTTTTCTTCACAAGAGGTCCCTCTTCCACAGCCACTCTCATCTGCAAGTCTTGTGTAGATGTCTCAGATACCTGGTGTATCTCAAAGGGAACAAGACTTTTCTGTGTATACAAACAAATTGGGCTCTGACAAGCAGGGAGGATTACTCCCTTTAACTTGAGACATCTATGCCTGAGCTAGTCATGCTGAGCTCCTTTTATAGTCAGCAGAGAGAAATATAGTTGTCAACATTTAGCTGGACAAATCCTACCCCCAAATTCCAATTGTGTAAGCCCATTACTTCCAGTTTCAATAGCATTAGGTAGTCTGAATCTTGTCTTTGTGCTCCCTGTAACATGCAAAGCTGGCAGTGGGTTTCTCTGCCCCTCTGCAAGGAACTTGATTTAAGAGCTGAGGCAGAACAAAGCTTGGGCTTGACTATACTGACTTCAGAAGTGCGGTCACTCTCCCCTGCTGTGCTCTGACAGGGTAACCTTTTCTTGTGAAAACAATCTTGGAACAAGCTTTAAAACTTCCCTAAATACCAGAGCTTTTGGTCTAGCTTTGCAGCAGGAGCACGATGATTCCACTCCAGACAATGAAGCCTACAGCCTATCTATTAACCTCCTGAAAGCAGGTCTTTCCCAGATCTCTGGGGATTATACCTGTTATTGATTCAGCTGACTGGAACTCACAGTAAATTGATGGTGTCAAGAAGTTGCAAAGAAGTATAGAAAAGTGTGGGTTAGACACTTCTTTCCACTTTGAACAATTGTCATCCAACAGCTACAATGTTGGAAACATTACTTGTGGATGGGAGCAGCAACATTCAGAGTCTCTCAATCCCATCTACTATTAGCAGTAAAATGAGAACCCTTCTACCCTTTAGAGAAGTCTGGTGTTTGTGATATAGATAGCCTTCGGATATAACACACAACACATACATTTCTCTCTTATTTCCATGGTGTGCTCACCATGGTGGCCTCCAAATGCACTCTGAGTGACCTGGCAGCACAAACCTCATGGTAGCAAGTGTCACTTACAATTGCAGTTGTCCTAAATAAAAGCGAAGTGTATTGGCAGGGTGGAAAAAGTCAGAAGATAAAACTGCTTAAACAGAATGACCCAAGGATTTTAATTTTTGTTCTGTAATTTTAGAAAACAGATTACCAAAAGTCTATGCTTGCATAAAATACCCTGTATGGATTTTATCTTTCAGAGACTTATTTATAGACAAGACTATTTGAAATCTAAAACTTAATTTAATCTGGTTTTCTCCAACACATACCTGTCTTTCCAAGCCAAGACACCTCAAAATTACGAACTACAGAAACTGGTGATGATGCTGTTGAAAAAGAATTGTGGGAAAAGGAGCAGACCTTGTTAAATCATGGCATTTTTCAAATTCAGCGGTACAATCCCAGCATGCTTGATGGTAAAAATAAGGTACATCCCCCCACACACCCCCCCCACTCAAATAGCAAATAAATAGAACTCACAATACCACCTGGCCCTTGGCAGGTTGGTGTGAGTATTATTCTGGGACAGATCAGCAATGTTTCTACTACAAAAGGGGCAAAGGGCATTGTCTTCCCTACCTTTACCTATGCAGAAAGACCCCTCATAAGTGGGGAAGAAAAGGAGGAAGGGCACAATCACCCTGCATCTTCTGTGCTCAGAGGATATAAATGCAACCTTGACCTTGTCCTTGCTTTCTACACAAAGTTAAATTAATCCAGGAAAAATGTCATCCTGCAGTAAAATGTGGGTGGGTTATCCTCATGGTCTGATCAATCAGCAGGGCTGAAATCAGGCAGCGTTGACTACTCCAGTTTTATCAGCTGCAGACAATACCAAAATGTCACTGGATTTCTCTGAATCATGCATTTCATGTTGCTGATGTTCCTTTTTTAAATCAAAGACTGCACATTGTGAGCTTTCTGACAAATCTCACTGCTGTCCTGAGGTTACATGAGATCACTGGTTATTCATCTTAGCAGCTCCTCAGACAAGGCAAAGACTCGATAATCTACACAGTACCAAGAAACTGGATTTGCCAACATTTCTCATCAAGTTGAATAGGGAAAAAAAAGGAAAAAAAAGTTTTTTTGTTCTCTGCCATAAATTCTTTGTTGCAATCAAGCCATTGCTCTTCCAAGGTATGTTCCTTTGACTGAATTAGAGAGTTTTTAAAAAGTAACAACTGGTAAAATATGCATGTACTTACTCATCTTGAGCATCTTGATTTGATTTGCCTTGATTTGAGCTACCAAGGAGAGTAGGCACATTATGTAATTTTTTAAACAACATTTATTCTAATAAAAAGTTTGTATGTAGTAAAATCCTTTTATCCTAATGCAGCTGGAGCCCTGTCAGAAACTCAGTACCCAGAAGAACTCCAATTTTTACTCAGATATACTCCATCTTTCAGCAGCTCTAAAGGCTGTTTGCATGGATCAGACATGTTTCTTGTTAATATGAAAACTAAAATTAGCAATTAAAAACACTTAGAAATTACCAGTAATCTACTGCTGTGGTGATCACACACAGGAAGAAGTAGAAATCAATAAATATGAAGCAATAAAATGCCCACTGACGACCAGTAAGCCAGAACTCTCCTCTCCTAGCAGGCTGATACTGAGTTTTTAAAATTAAACCACAAGTGCATGGAATTTGACACCTTTTTCAACCTATGATATTCTAATTCTGACTAATTTTAATTCTGTCTAATTTTTTTCCTTATTTCCAGGGACTGAATTAGATCAAATTTTAGCCATATCCTGTTATGAGAGAAACAATGAACCCATGGGGAATTTAAAAAAGTGTCAGGTCTCAGCAGGAGTAGAAATCAGATGCTCTGATTTCAAGGTATGGGGCAGAGCTTAACCTGCTCTGTCCCATACCTTGGAGAATTTGGCTTGATCTACACACCACACTATTGCTAGGTGTCCTCTTGCTTGGTGTGCTCAGCCTGGAGGAGACTGAGGGAAGGCTCACTGCAGATGTAACTTCCTCGTGAGGAGAGGAGGGGCAGGCACTGATCTCTCCTCTCTGGTGACCAGGGACAGGACCCAAGGGAATGGCCTGGAGTTGTGTCAGGGGAGGTTTAGGTTGGATATTAGGGAAAGTTCTTCCCCCAGAGTGTGTTTAAGCACTGGAACAGCTCCCCAGGGCAGTGGCCACAGCAGCAGCCTGAAGAAGTGTTTGGGCAATGCTCCCATGCATGGTGTGCCCTCTGGGAACAGTGAGTGCAGGGCCAGGAGCTGGACTCAGTGATCCTTGTGGGCCCCTTCCACTCAGTTCATTCTGCGATTTGTGGTCACAGGAGGAAGGCTCTGTTTATAAGGGCACATTTGGTCACAGATGAAGGAAGATATTTGCTTTCTGCTGCTTTGCTCCTCATCTCCAGGGCATTCCTGCAGATGGGGGAAGCAGAGGCAGTGTGGCCTGGTCTCCCATGGCAGCAGCTGGCACTGTGCACGTTCTGCAGGGTCAGCAGACAGACCACAGCTGGGCTGGGGCTGCAGGCAGGGCAAGGGGCAGAGCCAGCAGCCTCCCACAGCCAGCCAGGGCAATTCTCTGCTGCCCAGTGACCCACACTTATGGTGAGCAGGCAGAGAGGAGTGCTTGTACTCTGTGTCACAGCATCCCTTCTTATTTTGTCACTTTGAGAAGGCCAAAGTTCAGATCTGGACTCCCCTGCAAGGAGGGGCTGCCCAACACCCACCTGCAATAAATTGTGTGCTCAACACTGATTCTCAGCGATTTAGACTGGAAAAAGTCCAGCCCAGAGGTAGCACTACAGATTTTCACAGAAGCCTTATCAACATGTTTCAGTCTTCCCAGGACTGACTCTGGTGTCAGGGCGAGTGGGAAGCGTGGACAAACAGAGTTTCCCTCTGTGTGCTGCTTTCTCAGCACATGTTTTGCCAGCCTAATCAGATGGAGATAAACACCTTGCAATAGGCTGTGCAACTGACGTCAGCTTTTTGTGTGCTTGGAGTGATGTCAGCACCAGCTTTGCAATGCTTTAACCTCCTGAGCAGAAATAAGCACAGCAGCAACTAACCTGCCACTTTGTGCCACGCCAAGATTATTTCCTTTTTGCCCTGCTGGCTACAGATGCTGGGTGAAGGAGGCAGGAGAATCAGAACAGTGTGATCCACTCCTGTATTGAGCCAGTTTTTAAGAGACTAAACAAGTTTAAACTGAGTTATACAAAGAATAAATGACATCTCTCAGCACAGTAGTGAGGCCCTTAAGAAATGTATTCCACTCATTTACATCAGTGCAAATAATACAAAATTAATTTCTCAGAATTTACACTGCCATCACTGTAAACGTATTTTTCCACATATTTGCGTACACTCACCAATATACATAAAAATTTACAAGTTAAATACAGCCTAGAGTTTCAAACTTTTGTAGAGGCCTCTGGCAAGTCATTTCTAGAGGATCAAAATTACACATTAATAGACTACATTTGCTGAATTCAGATGTCAAAAAAAGCCAAAATGGAGGCACAGAAACTGGTACCAAGAACGTAAGTGTCAAGAACACTGGGAAAAACAAGTCAGTGGCAGAACGGGCCTGATTTAAGGGTTTTTTTTTTGTTTCCTGTTTGAGTTTTCTTAGGAAATTTTCCTCAGCAATTTCTCCTGTTCCAGGGGTATTACACCATATTACAGGTCATTTATACCCCACTTTGCTTACACTATGATTTCAATTTGTCTCATCATGTTACCAATTTTCAACATTTGCTTCTACTGAAAGAATAGGAAAGTTATAAGCTAGTTAAGTTGTTAGCTGGACCGTCACTTATTAAATTTGCAAGTTTTTCATAGAAATCTTAGCCAAAACCTAAAGAATAAAGAACTGATTATTACTAATTCTTTTGGTATTCATTATGCTATTAGTCACAGAGCTCACTCATATATTTCCAAATTTCAGCACAATCATTTCAGGATGAAGAGTATTATTTTTTTTCCTTCTTAATAATTTTTCCTTGGCATCAAATTCCATGCCCTTCCTCTCCAATTGCCAGAAAGCACAGTTTTGGTTTCAAGAGTTTTGGGCTGGGCTTTTTTAGTATATTTTTTCTTTCCAGAAACACAAGTTTACCAAGATTATTTCATCTACAAGAGAATGCATTTTTAATTGACTTGTTTATCTCCATAACACATGAACACCTCAGGAAGACTAAGGGATCAGGTTATATGACATCATGATGCCAGAGGAATAATTGTGTCTTGTTTGTGCACTCCTGAAGAAAAGCCTGTAGCTTGGAATCGCACACAGTGCTGCACTGACAGGTTATATATTTTAGTAAAAAACTTTTTTTTTTTTCAGTTGGGAGGGGAGAAGGAGGGGCTGGAGGGCTTGGTCATATTCTGTGAAATGGTTTTGTTTGTAGACATGGCTTTTCACCCTGCACAGCTGTGAGATGATCATCCTTTTCCCAAGGACTGAGAGGCAGCTAAGACTATGTGACATTCTGCTCAGCAAAATCCCAAATCCCACTGCAGTTGGGTGGTGCAGCAGTAACAAAGCTGTCTCAAGCACTTCTGCAGCATATATACCTGTGCTATACCTGTGTACTCAACTAGGAGTGCCCATGAAGCAGAAATAACAAAGACAAGCCTGAAATCAGAATCACAAATCCCCCTCTTGGGTTTAGCTTTAAGCACAAGGAAGCTCCAAAAACAAGACATCCCTTCAGCATTTTTTTAAAACTGACTTCAGCTGGCAAAGTATTCCTCTGCAGCTTTATCCTCAAATAAAAAATTCACTGCAAGCGAGCAATCATTAGTCAGCTGCATTTTTCATATAATTACTGGCAGTGAAAAAGCAAGCATGCAGGTTGCTGGAAAATAAGGTCTAACTACTTCCACCCAAACAGAACAGAAGTCGCTCACATAAGTTTTAGTGGGGGAGAGGGAAATCCTCAGTGCTCCCCTTCTCTCTGACTGATTACAATCTGCTTTTTTTCTATAAAGCACATTTATTGTGGGAGTTTGATTTGAAAGAATTTCAAGTAATTTAAACTTTGGCTGCAGGCATACAGATCATTTAAAGACTGATCTTCCAGTGTTTTTACACATTAAGAACATTTCTGGTTAGTGTTATAATGAAGTTTTAATTCTCAATCTACCAACTGAAATACATGCCAAAAATTACCTAGGAAGAAAATATGCAGTTCAAAGTTAGCCAGGCTGAGAGTAAACCCTGCGCTAGCAGTTTTAGTGCAATAATATTTATGTTGCAATGGGGAGTTTTGAGGCTGGGGGGCTTCTTTAGGGGTGACTGTCAACCACCTAGAGCTTTTGGAAACTATAGAAGTGCTGAAAACAGCCTTCAGTATGGTTCAAATTAAAGCCCAGTTCAAACTGTGTTTTCTTAGAGATCAGGACTCATCTGTCCTGCCTCACGTGCTCAAAGCATCTTATTACCCTACATGCTCTTATATATGTCATTGCCTGCATCTGTCAATTATTAAGATGAATGACAGAATCTGGCCTTAAATAAAATTGAATTAGGAGGTGCTAATTCAGATCCATCCTTTCTGGGAGCGAGGTGCAAATGCAAGATGCACATTGCTCCAGGATTTTGGAAAGTGCAAATACCAGCTCACTCCATTTTGATTTATCTCTTCATCAGCCAAAGAGCCTCCCACCACCAAAGTTCTCAGCATATTTCAATACCCTTCTTGAAAAAGGGCTTGGTAAGACGCAGGGACAAGCCAAAAGAAAAGAAAAGACAGTTTTATTCATAGCAAATGGTAAAATTTTGGATGAAAAGGCTTACAGTGTTTCCTTATAAATAAATATAAGTGTTAGGTTTTCTCTTAACAAGTCCTGTGTAAGCTCACAGGACTAGGCAAGAGCTTGTCACCAACACAAAAAATACCAGCTGAATGATCCTAACAGAGTAAACTCCTGCAGCACCTCAGACATTCAGTAAGCACACTGTTCACCACTGAAGTTTAGTTAAATATGCACAATTTTATTTATTGAAGAGATTAGGACAAAAACATTAAACCAAATACATGACAAAGCACCAGAGGCAGTAAAACCCCACCATGCACATCACCAATCTTTCCTCCTATAAGGTACTTATAAAATAAAAAAAAAAGTCCTTCTTGACACAGCACCATCTTCAGAGTGTAAAAACATTACTCCTTTATATTCTTAGTTACCAAAATAGAACCAAGGCAGGTCAGCTGCAGCTAGCTTTGTCTCTTGATAAAGAACTGTGAAACATCCTCTTGAGAGTGGGACCATAACTTTCCTGCAAGGCAGGCAAATAGCATCCATACGTCAAATGCCAAGTAGCTGTACGCACATGCCACATACTATAATTAAGCACAAATTCAAGTAACATTTACATACTACAGAGTCCACATGTACCTACCCAAAAAACATGACCACTTCACAAAACGTATACAGGCAGTAATATCAGAACAACTGAGGTACTGGAAACACAAATATTTATGCCAAGAGATTTCAATATCATACAGCAATATAAAAGCAGTAATAAAAACATTTGCCAGTCTAAATCAAATAAAGCTATCTAGAAAAAAAAAAAAAAAAAAGAAGCTAAATAAAAAGTTATTTAGGGACAGAAATACCTGAACAGAAAAGAAGTGTGTTAACTACAGCATGTAACATGTCATCCCAAGTCAACCCGTAATTGAAGTACTGGCTTAATACATCACTACTGTGACATTTTCTTCAATAAATAGAATAAGTCTTGACAATACAAAAGGTGCATATTACTGTGTATGTTTCAAGAGGAATATCTGTAATATAAATGTTCAGCTTATTAATACCCTCTTATTTCTTAGTCTGGACATAAGCAAAAATGAAAACCAAACAATTAATTTCCCAAGTTTAAAGGAATTCAAAGAAAAAACCCACAATACTCTTCCTCAATAATAAAGAGCCCTCTATTTACACATGGGCTAGTCAGTAAAGAAGAGATTGGTTCTCAGATGAAGACACTGTTAAGGGCTTTCTGCCCTCTCTAGTCATATACGTGCAGCATGGCAGATATGGAAGCCAGTATCTCATATCTTAAAAAAAAAAATTATACAGTTTTCTTTTTTTCTTTTTTTCTCCCCTATTATAGCAGTAATGCATCTGGAAGTTCGAGTTATAATAGCTTCCTGCAACAAACCATTCGACACAAAACAGAACAGCCTGTTAAATGACAGTTACTTCCCCTTAAGGGAACAAAGCATTAAAATGTCATTTCCTGACAAGAATATTAAGTAGTTTATTTAGAAGAAATGACTTGAAAATAGCTATCAAGAGACATGAACTGAAATTTTGCTTGTTTTTAGCACCCACTTTTCATGTCCGTCTTTGTGCACCTAATTTTTTTCTTGTAATAATCCCATTAATTATTAGACATCTGATTAAAAAAGTTAGCCAATTGTATTTTCCCTGAATAATGGCTGAAGTTAAATATCTAACAGTGCGATGCCAAGATGTGAGCTGAGGCAAAAAAGTTTCTATTTGTTGTGAGTTACCACTGTTTTTAATGGAACAGAAACAGGAGTGATACAGCTGCACCAGAATTGGTATGTGCAGTCTCCTTGGCTCCAAAAAGGTGAGAAGCTACAATTGCTCCATGCTGCCTTTTCTCCTCAAAATCAATCTAACCTGATAGCAAGCTCCCCCCGCCCCCCCAGTCTGTCCCCATGCTACATTTGTTATATTAGCTCCTTGTGGAGGTTCCTTCTCAATCCGAGGACCTCTGAGTGTCTTTTGCTACCAAGCTAGGCTGATGCAGGATGTGACTGAACGCGGTCAGGAAGGGCTCCTTCATGTGTCCATCTCCAGGTCGTGTACCTTCTGAACACCAGTCCTTGTGCTCAGTTAAAGAATGGGTCCAAGTCTTCTTCCATGTTGACGTCAGGCACCAGCTGATCTGATACTTCCTTAGCACCATATCCTGAATTCGATACATTAAAATCTGTAGAAAACCATGGATGGTCCAGAATTTCCTGTGAAGTCAGCCTTTCTGATGGCTCTCGACGCAGTATGCTACGTATGAGGCATTTTGCCTTGGGGGATAGAGTTTCTGGAATGTTAAACTGCCCTCGGCGGATCTTGCTGAAGAGGGAACTAGGCTCAATGTCATGGAAAGGATAGCGTCCCACCAGCATGGTGTAAAGCATGACACCTAGACTCCACACGTCCGCTGCTTTGCCAGAGTAGCTGCCATTTGTGTTCAAGATCTCTGGACTCACATAGGCTGGGCATCCATGCTTATCAGAAAGAGAGTCATCATTTCCTCTTAAAATATAAGCATCTTCTAGGCTTTCCAATTTCACTCTAGTCCTGTGGGGGAAAAAAAAACAACAGAACACCATCAAGGCAAGCAAACATCAAACACAAATTCTGGCTGTTGCAATTACATGGTTATAATAGTCGTACTCTACAAGATTTGACAATTGCAGAAGTGCACCAGTTTAAAATCCCACTCACAGCAGTTGTTCCAGATAACTTGATATTGTTTCTTTCATACTAGTTAGAGATATTAGAGATATATAGGGAACACTGCCACACATACAGCTAGAAGATTTCAAATACAGTCATGGCTAGTAAACTCATTAATAAGTTTATCTCTTAAAAAGAGAAAAATAACTTCCATATTCATATTCATGCTTTTGGTTAATTTTACATAGACATGATTTCCAAAAGGGGACATAAACCTCTAGAACTTTTCTGAGCTGGATGCACTCTAACCTACCATGTAGGATTCATGCCCAAATAGAAACCCAGTCCTAACTACACAAGGTTATTTTGACACCTTCATGCTGGCAAAGCCACTCTGTAACCTGTAATTCCACAAGGTTTAACAGTAATAAAATGGTAACTCTGACCCTAAATGATCCCTCTGACCAACTAACATTTTTCCTTTGCCCCAGCAATTCTAAGATAAATTAAGAATGAACACTTTAAGAGATTTCAGACTTTTGGGCAAAGGGAGATCAGGTGAGCTGAAGGCCAAGATTAACAGCAAGCTTATCTACCCAGCTGAGCCAGAGGAGCTCCCCACACTGGAGTGAACAGAGAAGCTGGCAAAGGACTTGCAGAGATGACAGGGATGCCTTATCTAGACTGCAAACTCCTGCTGCCTGCAAAGCACTGTGAACTTGTCATTGTGCTGCAGTAATTATCTCTGCAAGAGAATTTTCCTTCCTTATGGATATCACACAGGAGCAGAAAAAACGATGCAGAGCTGCTTGTCACAGCACTAGATGAACATAACCTTTCTTTCCTTTCTCACTGCTAGGCTTTGTATCTATATTTAAAAATCCGTCCCTGTTGGAGGCATCCAAAGGATTACCCTTTACCCAAGTAGCCTTTAGACTATTTCCCAGCAAAGGATGGTTTTGAGAACAGAGTCACTACAATGCAACAGGGCTTGTCCAGAGCCTTGGCATGGCAGAGCAACCTAGCAGTAGTGCAGATTTTCCTTTCAACGATTTGGGGTCAGTTTTGGGTATTACTGCCCTCAACCCCACAGGTCTGTTACGATCACTCTCAGGTCTCTCTCATGGCCCTGTTCCCACACCAGACATTGCAGGGACTGAACTTCATCCCAGAGGCAGAACTTGCATCTCTCGACTAAAGCACGTAATTTAACAGGCATTAAAATAGACAAGGAGAGCCTTGTTTCTTAAATGTTTACTGAAGACAACATTGATTGAGCTTGAGCTGTGAAAGACATCTGGGCCAGCTTTGGCTTAGACTTAGTTCCAGGGCAGCTCAGCCCTATCTTTTTTGAACCAACAGAAGAGCATTTTACTCCATGGAGTACTCCAGAGGCAACTGTGCCATAAACTTTCATGACACTTGGACCTTTTCAACAGCTAAATACGTTTACTAGCAGAAGTGAAAGCCCCTCTGGCAACATGCCCCAAATGAGGAAGTCATAAATACAGAATTCCAAATACCTGGCTCCCAAGCACAGTGTGTCAGGGCAGCTCCTTCTCTCCTGACACATGCCAGTCTTTGCTCCTCCAGCTCGGTGCTGACGGGCTTTGCTCAGCACACCTGCTTCCGCATGAATTACCACTGCCATCCAACACTACCTCTGGCCATGGACACCCCCTCATTAGCACTCAAACAATACTTTACAGCAGCAATGAGCCACACAGGAAGCGGGCTGCAAGGAAAAACCTAACTGCAATTACCAAGACCACAGAAATTTCCCTCTGTACACAAAGCAGAGGGTCCACAACAGGAGAGTGACTTGAGGAGAGTCTTTTTGCAGTGCTCAACTTTGACACATTCCCGCACCTGCACAGCGTAGGAAGAGAAGCAAGGAGAAACGCCCGGAGGAAAGAAAACATGCCAAAGAGGGCACAGAACAGAGAAGAGGAAATGAAAGGGAAGGCAGGGACATGAGTTGTGGTTCCATTTGCATTGCCCACCTCAGTTTTTCCATAGAAAAGCATGTGTAGCAATAAAACACTGGGGCCAGATACTCAAACATGCATTAAGTCACTGAACTGCCAGACAGGAAGGCATCGACTCGCTCCTGCTAACTAACAGAAGCAGAGCACACAGCCGGAGTGGGGCAGAGCAGGCTATTTATAAACAGCTTCCAGGAGGGAGCTCACCCCCACACACACTCGCCTGCCATCCCAGTGTCAACAACACAGGGAAACGTTGTTTACTTTCCTATCCTATTTTACATTTCTGGGACTTGCCAAAGACTTTAGAAAAACAGTTCAATAAGAAGCTTTTATATTACATAAAATTATTGGAATTCTTTAATCTCTCATTTCCTACAACAGACACAGTACAAAACCACAGAGAACAGACTGAAAGGTGTGTCAAAAAATTGTATTTTTTTCCAAGAGAAGAAATAATTTCTTCATAATAAAACAGAAGCAGCACACAACAGTCATATCCCCATCCTGCTTTCCTTGCAAGGTGCTGCAGCTTCCACACGGAAGAGCGGGTTTTGTTTAAGTAAGCAAATGGAACAACAGCCGGCCCTTATCTGCCAGCTCCTCTGTAAGCTGTGGGCAAATGAAAACACTCAACCCAGGTTTTTCATCCTGCTGAGCTGACAGGCTTTGAGGAAACAAAAGGTCGCAAATTAAACAAAAACACAACCTTCAGCCCTCTTCCTCCTGGTCAGCCCCCAAACCTTCAGCCAGAAACTCCCCTGTGTGCAAGGTGCAATGGTGAAATGGCTCCTCTGCAAACAGGCAGTGCTCCTGCAGCACCGGGCAGGCATTTCCCTGGCAGACTGCAGGGCCTGCATCCCCTGAGCACACACTGCCAGCTGCACAGCCTCACTACAGCCTTCTCCTGTCCCAGTTACACCCAGGCACAACCCGGGTGTTCCCGGCTGCCTTTGTACAGTCTGCTGTCTTTGCAGGAGATGACAACACAGGTTTTCCATCCACGCAGCAAGGAGAGCACAGGAGGATGGGAAGGGCTGTCTGCTGTGACACAGCTGGCAATAGAAGGAGCTCACAGGGTGTTTCTGCCAGCACCCCTCACCACCAGCCAGGAGTGGGCTGGGCAGAGCCCCTGCAGCCCGTTTTCAGTGACAGATGATTTCACCACCTCAGCCTCACAGACGAAGGCAGCCTGAGCAGTGGTACTGTGCAGGTGTGCACAGCAGCTCACACTCCCCTTTGACAGTCCTTCCACGTCTCCCCAGGCAATCCAGAAGGAGCAGCCTGGCTCAGGAGCTGCTATTTCCCAGTGCACAGAACCCCAGCTCTGCGAGACACAGCTTCCAGCTCTGCTGCTCTTCCCTCACTCTGCACTTCAAGCACTGGCTAAAAGAGCTCTGATTCCTGCAATCCATTGAGGTTTTTGGAGGTTTTTTTTAGGGGAGGGGACGACAGGCAGGCAGCGTGGAGAGGAATGGGTAAAACAGGAGTGAAAGTCTAAACACAGAGAAATATAGAGACATGCTGAATGAGAAGCAATCTCTCCCCCACATGCCTCTCTCAAAAAGCACTGAAACTGAATACCCAGGAAAAGGAATAAAAGCCAACAACAAACAGACCCTGAAAACCACAAGTCGATTCTGAGAATACAGAACCTCCACAGAAAAGAGTTGAGGAGTGTATACAAGTGCAGGTTAACTGGACAACCCAAAATCTGACATTTGTTAAGGCAAAGGAAGAAAAAATCAAACATGAAGGCATGAAATCAGTCAACTTTGAAGTGCCTCCCATCACAGAGAAGAAAAAGGACAAACAAAAATAGTTCTCTAAAAACCTCTCATTCTCTAAATAATTAACTCACATCAGTCAGCTAAAGGATCTCCACAAGAGAAAAAAGTTTTCCAAAAGCATCAGCATTTGAGCTTGACAAACAGTTGCAACAAAATTAATCCCCAAAGTTCAAATGTAAGCTCCTGCCACAGCCGGATGAGAATCACTCTGTACACATACTGTAGGGCAACAAAGACTTCTGCCAATGCTTACGTAATTACAATACATAATTTCAAGTTCTAATGCAGATCCCAAATAAGCACATGGAAAAAGAGTGTTATGCATCTATCGGATCATTGATAAAACACTGCATTAGTTCAATGCATTAAAAAAAAAAATACAAGCCTGAATCATGGCTCTTCAAAAAGAGGAAGCTATTCTGCCTATGAATGCTTTCCCATTACTGGTGAATGAAACCACAGAAGTGCAATCAGAGGGCAGCAGCAGCACTCGGACGGGAAATGCGTCTTTGTCCCCATAGAAACCGTCAGGGAAACCCATGAAAAACAATACCACTCTGAGTTTCTTATCAATATGCCATTCATTACTTGACTGCATTCAGACTTTGCTCCAGTAATGTAGCAAAACCTAATCAATTAAACATCTTCCAGAAGATTCTCCAAAGCAACCTTCCGAGTTAGCACTCACCTCTGCCTTTCTTGCACAGTCCATATTTTTTTTCCAGCAGATTCACATTATTCTTCCCTGTAGAGCTTTGGGACTACCAGAAAATTGCTATCCTGCTTTTTGGCACTCAAACCACACTGTAAGAATCCAGCATTCACACTTGGTCTCCAAAAGCAAACAAAATCAGTGGAATTACTCAGAGGACTTTAAACCCATAAGGCTAGAGAAAAAAAAAATCTTTAACATTTAAAGCAGAGATAACTGATAGTCTGAATGGTTCAGAAGAAAATATCTTCATTGCAGTGAATATGCAGTCAGTAGTAAAGGAGCCTGCACCTCAGTCAATGAAAGCAGTTGCCTCTAGTCTGTCCTCAAAGCCATCTGTATGAGAAATAATACCTGAACAATAGCTGAGCCAACCATCCCATTTTGGGAAGGCCAGACACACAATTTTTGCACAGTAACACTCCCCATGTGACAGCCAAATCAACTGCTTTGGGAAGAGACTGAAGGAACCATCCTGCTACAGACACTCCAAACACAGCATCCAGTTGGTGCCTAGGTTGGATCAAATTAGAAGATCCAGATTTATAGGTTCTATGCAGCAGACTCCAGAGATCAGGAAGAAAACATCATTGCCATCTGAATTGCCATTTTTTAACACAACTGCAGGTAAATATAAAACAGCAATTTCTAAAGGTTCACAATATTGCTCTAACAGTAAAAACTAAAAGCACCCAAGCAATGTCTCATATTTCAATATTACCCTGACAGGCCAGGAAAGCCTTTCCCTAGGCAGAGGCACTCGAGCCATTGACTGCCCAGTGGACCAGGGCAGCCAATGGCCTGAGTGCCTCTGCAGGGATTGCTCCTAGGTGGCCAGTAATTTATAGGTCATTTAATTGAGGTCAGTTGCTCACACCCCATCATAAAGATGAGAAGAGCATGCACACAATTAGAGTCACAAAGAAGCAAAAAAAAAATAAAAGGGCAGTTCAACACTAGAAGCAGTAATCTTTTGCTAATCGATTTTTTAATTTTTTTGTAACTGAGAGAATCTCTCCTAAATAATACAGAAGCAGGCTGCCATCAGGGAGCCAGCGAGACAGGGAAGGCAGTAATGAAACCCCAGGCAGATGATTTGCAGCTTTGGTGCAAAGACTCCTTCTGAACTCACAACTACCCAATCTCCTTGGGGGCAGAAAGGCACATGGGAGCAGGGGCAAATGTTAGGCCATCAATTTAAATCCTGCACCTTTCACCAACAGATCCCTGTCCAGTTTGCAACAGCACAGAGCATGGGTGTTCACCACACAGTATCCCACACAACTTCAGGGAAGAAAAAAAACAAACTGCACAAAGGCTGTGAGATAGTCTCTTGCATAATAAAACAGGCTCAAGGATATGTTTCAAAAGACAACTGGGACTTGCAGGCAGCACAGGTTTACCGGATGAATCTTGTTCCTAAGGGGAGATTCCTTCTCTGGTACTTCCGCACAATAAGGAAGCCTCTAAAAATTGCATCTCCCCCACCCTTCCTCTGCAGGGATGCTAAGAGTCAGCCCTGCCTGCACCCTCCTGACATGCAGTACCCAGCAACTTTGAGCTTTTAACTTGTTTTAAGATGGTCTGGGTTTTTTTTCCTACCGAATTCCACTTAAAAATGCTTTGAGACTCACCTCCAGAAAGGGCTGGTGCCACAAAGACCTCAGCTTTATAACACCCAAATAGGATTGCCAGGAACAGCCTGTCCTGTATGCCATATACTTCATTTCTTCCATGCCCTTATTGCCTAAGCACAAAGCATGCTCCCCAGAGAGTGGGTAGCTAGTGATGCGTGTGTTGGGGTGCAGGCTGTAAAATTCAGTGCAGACCCTTCCACAGAGGAGCTCTATTATAATACCCTGAGTAATCCATTTTTTGGTAAGAATCTGGCTCAGGGCAACTTCACCACCTCACTTTTATCTTGTTACGTCACCACCTCACTTTTATCTTGTTACATCACATTGAAGATCAGAGTTCTAAAAGACTGTGCTGTCAACCATGTGCTGTGTTCCCCATCTTTTCTAGGTCTTTTGATACAATGCATGATGAAACTCCACAGGGAAAGAACACCACAACTTTATTTTTTTAATGTAATTTCATGTTGCAAAAATGGCCCTGCACTTTCTGAGCCTATGATGAGTGCTCAATGTTTCTAAGGCAAAGCCATGACATTATCTCACAACCTTACTGAAAATCTTTTGCTCAAATGTCTGGAATCCTGTCTCCATGCAAGATACATCTACTAGAAAAGCAGGTGCTCAAGACTAAATACGCCACAGGCTGGCTGCTGTTTACAATCTCCCACCTTTCCTCTCCCTCCCAAGCCTGAAGTCATCTCCCAGCGTGATAATAAGGACAATTAGAAGAGAAGGCAGCCAAATTTCACTCTGACAATCCACTGCTGCTGTGACTAGTTGGGCTCTTGCCTGCCTTTCTCACCCCAGCACAGACATCCACAGATACCCTCAGTCTCCACTCATAACTCAACATGGACCATTCTGCAGCAAGTCTGTGGATGGAGTTTCCAAGTCTCCAAAAGGACCAGCTGTTGAACTGAATTTAAGATGTCCTAAGACACATCTACTCCAGGTGCTACAAAGCACCTTTCACAGGTATTGACCCCATATGATGGGTATCCCAGGAGAGGCACCACCCATGACTGGCATGACAGCCAACACATATCACAGCATCCTGCCTAAACGGGGAAAGTGAAGAAGACAATGAACCTACAGAACCTACTATGAACCACAGACAGTCCAGGGGTAAAACCTCCTGCAAACTCTGGTGCTGGGTACCACGGCAAAGGTTCTTGACAGTCATGGTCTCACTGAAAGGTCTCAAAGTGACTCAAGGTCCATTGGAGTTCCCATTATCATCCCAGGGCCAGACAGCAGCCAAATCTTCCCTGGGTTTTGCATTAATTTCTAACCTTTGGCACAACAATTACCCTGTATGACAATCTACACCCTCAGGGGGAGATTTATGCACTTCACAGGGCGGGTGTGATGTTCACCACCTGCAGACAGCCTCCCTCTTCCCTTCCACTGGGAAGGGCACCAAACACCAAACAAATGCAAGTGTTGCTCCCAGGAACATGGTGAGAGGACAGAGACTTCGTAACCAAACCACATAAAGGCAAAGGGGGCATGAACCCTCCTGTGAAAAACAGTTGTGCAACCACTTAATTTCTACCCTAAGCCTCACAGCAGATTTACTGTCCATTAGGAAATCTGCCTTCCTCCCACATTCTAAGAACAATAATTTCTGGTTTGAAATCTGACCTGTGATTCTCCACTACTGAAGAACTTCTGCTCTTTGACCCTATGGCCCTGTAGTGCAAAATGCTTAAATGACAAAACAGATGAAGACTGTTCTTATTTCTAAATCTTCAAATATTTTAAGAGCATTCCCATTTTATTTGGTTTTCTTCCACATTAGGAAGAAAACCAAATAAAACCCTCTTTCTAGGACTAAGGGAAAGCATTAACTTACATGTTTTCTATGGAATTGTAATGGTAAGAGCAAATTCTAACACATTGATAAAAAAGCTGCTGACTACATTACAATCTGACAAATGCTAGGGAGAAAAGCTTACTATTAACTATAAGAAAATGAAAGGTCTACATGCAAAAAGGTTGGTATATTCATTTTTATTTTTGTGGGATCAGGTTTGTGTCATGAGGATTGCAAACAACATAACTAGGTCATGTTAAAGCATCATCCACTCAAAGCTGAGAAATTAAAAAGGAAAGAATATTCTAAGAGCACCAAGTAAATACATTATGCTAACACAAGCTTTCTAAATTAGTGTATTGTACTGGCTGCATTCCCCTGGCATAGAGCAAAAAGTGTCAAATCCTGTTTATTTTTATTGAATCCCACCTGCCTCATATTTACGCAAAGAATAGAGGAAAATTACAATATCTAAACACCAAAATTATTTTAATTTTCTCTTCAACAAGTATGATGAATGTACAAGGTCTTTAAGCTTCAAATATTACGACAGCTAATATTTTAATATAATTAAAGGCTTAAAAACACACTAAAGAAATTAATAATTCCCTGACAGCAGAAATGTTCTTGTACTAAGCAAACCATTGAAACAACCAACACCGAAATGCTTCATTTAATTCTGAGATCTTTCAGATGGCTCTTTCTCAAAGCATCTGCTATGTATCAGACTGATGAACTGCTTTATTAGCTATATACTGTGTATAGCACTATTTTTAGCACGACCCAAAAAAACCTGCCTGTTCTACAACATCATTATGGGACACCAGCTAGGAGAAGGGCATGGTTGTTCTGCCCAAGGGCCTACTGTGAGAACAGGCTGTACATAAAAAATGGTAAATACTATGCCATGAACACAGATAAAATACTCAAAAGCCAGAACCTCATAACATCAACACCAACCTGGCTTAATACTCAGGATAAAAAATATTTAACAACATGGACGGAAGCAGAAAACATACAAGTTTTATCATAGGTCATCCACTGTTTTGGATTCAAGTCTCATTCTGAAGTGCAAGTATCAGTTTTTGAAGTGTTCAAGTATCTTAGAGGTACTTTAGCAAGTCTGTTGAGACTCAGCATGGCAAGTCAGGGTTGTTTTCCGTATTTTCAGTGTTCTGGAAGCCACTGCACTCATTTAATAGAGTGCTGCTGCTTGCTAACCCAGTCTTACAAAACATTTCCAGCCATGCTGTAATGTCTTAGAACTTCTGCTTCATCAAAATCAGCTGCAGGTTTATGGAATTTAACTCTGGAATTTCGATAGTACAAGACTGGCTATTTCACCTATAGCTTACAAAGGGATCCACAGACACACCTCCCCCTAAAAACCACCACTGCACTACCTTTTATGCAAAACAGCCCATGCAGCAACACCCACATCATTATTATGGAATGCAATTTACCCTATCCTCAAACTTCCTACAGTTCAGGATATAAAGAAACTATAAATTACCTTGAAACATAGACAAATTATTTCTGTTTGTTTCCACAGCGGAATTCTGAGTTTCATTTGAAATGCTGATGTACTTACACACATGGCATAGTGAAAGACATGATCAGAGTCTATCATGGATTTAACACATGAAGAGAACACTTCTAGTACGATTAGGACCCCTACAAAATGATCAATGCTACCAGCCTACAATACTTTATTGCACCTTCTTACCTCCCAGTTCATTAGAAACATCCCAAGGCACTGTGATTTGCAACATCTAAATAACACACATTTCTAGGTGGGACATCAATTTGAAGCAAAGAGCACCCATGGTGCTGCTAGATCAGAGCCCAAATCATTGCAAATTCCAGCTGTAATTTAGATAATGGGAATGGGGTAGAAAAGAGTTTCAACACTTTATGCACTCACTTGCAAAACTTCAGGAGCTCTGTTTTTCTATTGAACTACCAGGATCTCATTAGGATCAATGAAAGAAGATGTACTAAGAAATGCTTTAAATTGATTTTCTTTTTTAAACAAATGGAACTACTTCCATAACCTTCACATTCCCTCTGGCTTCTCCATTCTGGCAGCTCTCAACTAACAGCAGACAAGCATCTTACTAAAAAAAAAAAATTAAAAGCACCAAGTTTTCCATTCATGTGTTGCCTGGATTTCCCATATTTTCTTCTACCAAAATAAAAGCCATGAATGTCTTCAAGAAGAGGAAGTTCTGAAGTGCTAAGTACTTAAAATGAACTGCAGAAAAACAGCCTTAAAGAAATAGGAAAAGAACTAGTAAGAAAGAGCTCCACTGAAGAGCAGAAGCACAGCAGGAGAGTTCACACACACTTCTCAAAACATCAATTTTATCTCTTCTCTCCCTCTCTGGCTCATTAGGAGCACCAAAGAGCAAGGGATGGTGCAGCACCCATGTGCCGGTTCCTCAAGGACTGCTCAGCACACAGGCATCCTCAGCAGCATCCTCAGACACACAGGAGCTTCGAGGGGAGAAGCAACACACCAACACCTCTGTGAACTCAGGAGGACCAGGAAGATTTTTCATTTCTAAATACAGCAGCAGACTGAAAGTGATGACTGATTACAGTATGATGATCAGAGGATGTGAAAAAAGGCAGTCACTGCTGTTTGGTTCTATTTCTATCTCACATTATTGCATCTCTGTTTATTTAGCAGAGAAAGGATTAGAATACCTTCCTACTTACAAACCAACATTACATCCAGAAGAAAACCGCATTATGATTATCTTAAAAATAACCAGAAGTCCTATTTGACCTTTAAAGTGAATTATTGTATAATTAGAAGACAATGCTTAAAACTGAGTGTAACAGTGTCATCTTGCAGACAACAGCTAAGCTAAAAACACTCACAAAAGCCAACACTGCTATTACAGTACACACCACTTTTCTTGGGTGGCTGAAGCATTTGGCCCTGTGCCTCCTTGCATTCAGCTCCTGGTAAGCAGCAGGGTAGGAGCTCAACAGCACTCAGCACAGGCCTACATCTGCTCCCACTGCACTGCTCCGAGCTCCTGCTGCCTTCCCTTGGAGGAGCTCTTCCAAGTGCTGCTCCTCATGCAAAACCACACGTGTTTACATATATCCCCAGGAGAAAAAAACCCACTTTAACATTAGGACGTTATCAGCTACAACAGAGAACAATCCCTCACTCAACTATTTTGCACAAGTTTCCTTCTTATCTGCATCAGAGGTACTACAGTGGTGCTTAATTATTAAACTGGGAGTAAAAGTTGTAGAAGTGCAGTTTACCTGCTCTGCTTTGCTCTATGAATAGACATAAAGCTCATTTAATTTCAGGCTTTTTTATTTGAAAAACATGAGGAGGCAATCGGACCTTTGGGCTGCAGAAGGAAAATGCTTTGCAGACAATTGCCTGAACTGAATTAAGAAGTGAAAATATCTATTATTTTTCAGTTTGGAAATAGATTAAAAGGAGAAGCCTATTTTGCAAAACTCAGCTTGCAAGCAGAGAATATTTAAATGGGATAGATGGTCATCTTTATGATGTCATTTTTATTTTAAGACCAGGAACTTTTCTTTCCTGAATGAACTGTGTATTAATTTTTTCTAATTTTTAGATCACCAACTTCCTGAGCCTGTGGAGAACTCAAGAGAATTTAGCTGTTGCTTGTAATTCCCCCAAACAGAATTGATATGCACTGGTTATTTTTAACAAAGCTCTCCAGAACATCCATTTCACTCTGCAGCAGTTTGAACAACTTTTCAGACAATTTTTAGCATTTAATTAAAAGGGCAAAACATCTCCCCATCCTCTAACAATACAGGAAAAAGCACAAGGGCAGGCTCTCCTCCCGTTTAGATATTTGGGGTTTTTTTCAATGGTCATCTTCCAGTTTAACCACTCTATGAAAGCCTGACATTATTCTGACAGTATTTATTGCTCTGATACCTTATGTGGAAACTGCAAATAAATTCATCATTCAAAACAAGAAGACTGGTAAACACAAGGAAAGGGATAGGAGATTTCCACAGGTACAACAGTACAGCTATTGCTCCACATCAGGAAGAGCACTTCAACAATATGACCAGAGCATCCAGTGCTACTTCTTTCCCTGTCTTCCCATACTCTCTCCCCAAATTATTTACACAGGAGGGTGTATTGGGAGGAGATATTATTTTAAAAAAAACAGAAACAGTAGTTCCCCAAGTGCAACAGCTGATATCACAAACAAGCCCCCTCAGTGCAAGGCAGTTTCAGTTTAAGTACTATTAGTGATACAAGAATACATAAATACTCTTACAAGCAGCCTCCACACCCTCCCAGCATGGAAAACAAGATCTCCTCAGAACAGTTCTAAACACTTGACTGTTCCTCCTCTCTACACCTGCTCACTAGAATGAGCCATTTCAGCCCCCAGTGCTCTTTAACATATACTGGATCCTCTTTTAACACCAGCAGCCTTTATGATAACGCAGCTCTTACACCAGAAACCCTTTCAGAGCTTTCCTGCAGGAGACCTTTCCCCATTAGGAAAGAGGAAACTCCTCTAGGTGGAGAGGCAGAGGCCAAGCACCGATGCAAACAACGCTCTGTAGTTGCTTTACTCCAACACCTAATCCAGAAGGTAAAATGGCACATCCATCCCATGCTCAGGCTGCAGAGAAAAATAAAGTGTACTACAAACAAAGGGTGCAATGTCCTGCAACTCCAACTATCTGACCTCAGGCACTCCCAGCCATGAAGTGAGGGAGACTCTTACCTTTCTTCATCCTTGAAAATAAACTTTCGCAGCTTGAGATCTCGCAGTACCAGTCCACCATCGTGGCAGTGTGCAACAGCGGAAGCTATTTGATAGAAGAGTTTGGCTGCCTCCTCCTCTTTAAGCTTCTTGCAGGTACGAACAAAGGAATGCATGTCCCCATAGCTCCTTTCAAAGAACACATACGCTTTTGTCTCCCCAAGAATTATTTCAGTAATTTGGTTGATATTTTTATGCGCAGGCAGACAAAAACATGGTGCTAATAACTCCTGGTAGCAGCCAATATCAAACACCTGCAGAAACAATGACAGTAAAGGCAGGGTTAGTGACATGAAGGACAGTGAAGTCATGGTACATCTGATTCTGCTAACAAAACCATCTCTAAGTACAATTTATGTCGCTGCTGAAAGCTGCACCGATGTAAACAGGATGTCACAAACTCACGGCACTGAGGACAAGACAAAGCAGGCTGTCCAAACCCACACAGAGACACATGTAACCTTGACAGGAAAGGCTAGTCTTCAAAACTGGCAGCAAGCATAGTTACATTAGCTAACACCTGATCAAATCCAGAATGCAACCTAAATTAAGCTGTGAAAACCAATTTCTTTTCTATTTTCCATTCAAATAAACTCAAAAAATACAGCCAGTATCTTTGTATTGAGAGAAGCTGTCACATTAAATCCACCCTGATACACATGCCTGCCTCTTTTCATTTTATTAACCCATTAAAGCCTTAAAGATTTTCAAGCCTAAAGTATCATCTATTGCTGTTCCTGTTTACTTCCTGCCTTTCTTTCATCTCTGAAAAAACAGCGAAGTCACTTTCACTTTCCAAGTCTCAGTTCCACAATGGCTGTTTATAAGATCAGAAGGACTACTCGGGAAATAGCTCTGCCTGTTGGAGCACAGACAAACACCCTTCAAAAGGCAAAGACAAAACCACCCTGAACTCTCTGCATTTCAATCAAGTGCTCCATTAAAAGCAAAGTGTCCCTTTACTGCTAAGTATGTTATCACTGATCTTATGAATGAGCTGTAAGAATTAAAAAAGCTGCTGGGAAACCCAAATATAAAAAGTTACTATAATCTAGTGATGACGAATGAATCAGTATTTGAGTCAATTGAGAAAAGACCACATTACAAGAAAATGAAAGACTTCATTGAGAATAACAGAAGTCAGTGTGCTAAAGCAGACTACGAGCAAAGTACTGATAGGAGTGATTTATTTTTTAATTATACCTGCTGCAGAGGACTGCAAAGCAAGTATTAGCATTTCCACCAGCATAAAAACTTGATTAATATGTAACCTACTCGTGAGTGTTTTGTTACTTTGGTAAAAAAGAATTTAAGGTAGTCATGTGTCCTTTGAATGAAATAAAAATATAAAGAATTGGTCTAGCTCTCTGACCACTGTTTTCAACTGCAATTTTTTTTCCTTTCTGTATTTGTGTTCTGACAGTGGGCATATTTGTACCCTCTCTGAGAAGCAACTATCTCCCTGCTTTCTCTAAAGCTTTAAAAACCTTTAAATATTGAGCAAGAAAGATACAGTTCAATCAAAATTTTCCTGAGGCTTCAAAACCTGCATCATTTGATGCTTCAGAGCACAATCCTAATAAACTCCTTTCACAGAAGAGGACCCAAATCCCCAGAAATTGGGACACCCCCTCCTCTTCCCCTCATGCCATACCTGCGCTGCCTTACTCTGGCTCAGGGAAAAACAACCTTAAAGGCAGACTGCCAAACAGACCCAGCACATTCTACGGGGGGAGGATTAGCACCGAGGCATTCTGGTGACACGGAGCACCAGGGAAGCAGAACCAGGGCGGGGAGGGGGTGTTGCTAAAATCCCTGGTGTGCAATTCATTCCAGAGGAGAATTCATTGACATTTGGATCTCAAAACTCGTAAGGACTACATTGTAAGTGAATGGCTCTTCTACAAAGCAGCTGCTATAAAATAAAATTTAAGCAGGAATATTCATGTAGCTCAAACCCTCATGTGAAAAAACAGCATTCCAGAATTCTCTCCTAAAGCAGATTATCATAATGTAAATTAGTTACATTTTTTGTGGTTCTCAGACTATGTTAAATAAGTAGTTCTGGATATGTACGAGTGCTGTGTTTGAAAGGGGGTAGATAGGAAGCACTATCATACTGCTAGAGTATCAAATACCTTCTATGAAGGGCTTCTTTGTATCCCAGCTTTTAAGATCCCTGGCCTCAATTCAGCAAATGTCCAATAAGCTGCAGTTTGATTTAGGTCTCGCTGGGAACTGGAAGTGAGAAGTTACCATTGTTTGGATGCCACAGAGCCTTGAAGCAAATAACGGCATCTGTACAGTCAGTGGGTGCAGCCAAATGAATCTTGAGAATCATCAGTATGTGTCTGCTACCCAGCCCGCCGCTCCTGCAAGCAATCTCCGAGAGCATCTTCAGCAAGATACCAGAGAGCACCTCTCTTTGCCGGGAGGCTACTTGACAAATAGTTGTCATGATACTGCAGGCATTTTAAAGCACACATTAAATTAAGCCGAGTTCAGGACTGACAACTGCACACTCGCAAACTAGCAATCCAGGCTAAGATTGCATTTTTGGAGCACAGCTAGTAGTGCCTCGCACATATGGAAAAACTGATACTATTCAAATGTCAGGATCAGCTCAAAAACACACAGCTTAAATGGAAGAGGAAAAAAATAACAGCCCAGTCTTTGTGAGCTGCAGTTATACTGTTCATACTGTTATCAAAACAGTGCCTTAATCCTGCAAACCAAACAGGAAACAAAGAAGCACATAGCCCCCGCTTTACCACTTGCTATGCAAGTTCACCTAGAATTTCATGCAGAGCAGCAGCTTTGTGAGATCTGTTTATTTCATGAAAAGATGCCAATGTCCTAGAGTGCAGCACTGTACTACTGCATCGAGCTGGGCTTTCATTCTCGAAATTCTCATGTTCTGTTTCAGTTTACTAACAAAGCATCCAGTTCAGCATGCAATATTAGTTCTTTGCAAAGCCATGGGCCTTTTTTCCCCTAAATAATCACATGAAGTCCTAGTGCCTTAACATCAGCTTTTATAACTCAATCAGTAAGCACATTTAAATTGCCCTCTGAACTCCAATCTTCACATATAGCAAGGAAGAGTAATTATTTTCACTTCTCTGCTACAGCCTAGTCCATAACTTTTTATGAATCAAGTATGAGAAGCTATGAAAGTCAGCAACACTATTATTAATCCCTGGAATACTAGTAAGCTATAATACATCTACTTTTCCATCTAGAAATTTGCCAAATGGCATTAATTCCGCGTTTTGGGAATAATAGAAACACTGCAGCATGTGCTGCAAGGTTGCAATTTGCTACATAGTTATAGAAACTATTACTGGGTATTGCTTCAGTTTGCTGGACATAAGTCTGTCTCACTACAGACAAAAAGAATCACAATTTGGGAACAAAGGATAATATTCCCTCAGCTCGAAAAGAGAAAAACACCCCTCCACAGATGTGCATGCATGTGGATTTCTTTTTCCCACAGCTCACCTTTGAACAGCAGGAATAAACTGGGAGGAGGCAGAGAAAAGCCGGCAGGCTACAAAGAGTGGGATAGCTATTTTGTCTGCACTTCTAAAAATCGTAGGTGTGCAGGTTTTATTCTTGCTCAGTTGGGCAATGGGGGAGGATGCTGTTTGCAAACAACCTCCACCGTGAGGGAGCTCAGGCTGATTAATTAGCTGTGCTTCTTCTTTCTTTTTAAATCACTTTTAAGACAAAGCTGATGGCAATCTGCCCCCACCCCCCACTTCTCCATCTCTTCCGTACCCCAACGCACAGAACTGAGATCGGTAAAAATCGAGGAAGTCAGCAGGTCCCAACACCTTAAAATTAGATGGGGATTCCCTACTCCATTTTGAAAAGTGAGTGTGGGGAAGATGAAGCTTTCTCCTGGTCTGAACTCACGTTAAAACCTACTTCAAGAACGGCTCTTTCCAGAACAATATCCCCCTGCCAATAGAAGGCAGACCTGGCGCCGGGCCACCGCTATAACGTGGCCATTGTCTGGAGAGAGGGAAAAGTTACAGGATTCGCCTGTAATCCTGCGTCCCTGCCTTTTGTTTCTCCACTGTTCAATAAATGAGGTACACGGCCGTGCTCGCCCTCCTGCAACACACGGGAAACCCAGACGCGACAGGGGAGAACCCGGGGAGGGGGAGAACAAGGAGAGGCATTACCTTGCAAACCAGCTCCTCGCCGCTGTGCAGATGTACGGCTCGGAAAACGTGGTCTCCCTCGAGAGGCTCCAACAATAAGTATTTCCCGATGCAAGAAACGCAATGCGACAAGTTCGGGGTCTCCGGCGGGCTCGGCGAGCCTAGATTCGGGCTAAAACTCTGGCTTGGCTCGATGGACCGTATGGACGAGAGCTCTTCAAAATCCTGGGTTTTATTCCGCGGTCTCCCATATCGTGCTATCGTGATAGGGGTTGACCTTTGTATGTTCATGAGTATGGAGAAGACCAACCGAGACGCTGCACCGGAGCCCTGGCGTGGAGCGCGGTCCCTCGCCCGTCCAGCTGCGGCTGCCTTTGTGTGGCGGGGGGGGCGGGAGCGGGAGCGCGGCGGCGGCGGGCGACCAGCCTCAGCGCCGCGTCCTGGGCACAGGGAGAGAGCGCTCAGCCCGCGGCCCTTTGTTCCCGCNAGCTCGGTAACGCGGTGTGCGCAGCGGGACCGTCCTTCCGCTCCGCTACGGCCCGGCCGCGCCGCGCTGCCGCGGCTCGGCTGTAGATGGCGCGGGAGCCTCGCCGCTAGCGCCCGGGGCGCTCCGAGAATGCCCCGCGAAACAGCGAGGGAGCATTTAACTTGGGCCGACAAAGGAGCGGGACCGCGGCGGGAGGCGCGGGGGAACCGCACCGGCAGCACGGGAGCGCGGGGCTGCGTGCGCCGCTCCGCGCCG